>CM035841.1:429598781-429955235 GCA_020510985.1 Pholidichthys leucotaenia | reverse complement strand
TATCGATCAGGAAAAAGTGCAGGACCAGATGGTCTTCCAGTTGACCTTTATAAAAAATTTAAGAATAAATTAATAAAACCTTTTTTGGAAATGGTTTTAGAAGCATTTCAAAATAATAATTTACCATCATACATAAATAATGCCTTAATTATACTGCTGCCAAAACCAGGTAAGCCCTCTAATAAATGTGAAAATATGAGACCAATAAGCCTATTAAACGCCGACCTTAAGATAATCTGTAAAATTTTAGCAAGACGAATACAAGAAATTTTACCAAATATTATTAATCGAGATCAGAATGGCTTTATAAAGGGTAGACAAGGCTTCCATAATGTAAGAAGACTATTTAATATTATTTATTTTAATAAAGAAGCACCGGATACAGCTCTCCTATCATTGGACGCCGAAAAGGCCTTTGATAGAGTTGAATGGCCCTTTCTTTTTGAAGTCCTACAAAGGTTTGGACTTGGAAATAATTTCATAAAATGGGTTCAAATAATATACAATAATGCTACAGCAGAAATCCTAACAAATAACAATATTTCAAAACCAATAAAAATCAATAGAGGAGAGACTTCCGGTTATGGCTGCCACGTAGGACGGACGTGTCTCGCTCTGCTCTGCTCCTGGAAAAAAAAAAATCGGCAAATAACTCTCTCATTTGGGACAGAACGTATCCCAGCATTTGGGCGAGGATATGTCGGCGAAGCCTAAGGCTGGAAAACCAGGAAAAGGAAAAAGCGAGCCGCCGAAACAGTCCAAATTAACGGACTTTCAGGTCTGTGACGCAGCAAACAAGGCTCCATATATGGCGGAGGAAGCTGGCGGCGGTGCGATTTCTGCGGGGAATGGCGCAGATGCGCTGATGGCTGCCATGAGTTCAATGAGAGCGGACTTTTCCTCTAGATTTGATGGGATTATGACAGCGCTGGAAGGAATAAGAAAGGAATTGGGTGACTGTGTAGAACGAACGGCGCAGATGGAGCTCCGTCTCGCTAGTGCTGAAGATGACGTCACCCGTCTTCAATTAAAGGTGCGCACTTTGGAAAAAAAAAATAAATCTCTGGAAGATAATATTTTGGATTTGGAATCTCGGTCGAGACAGAATAACTTGAGGCTGGTGGGTCTTCCAGAGGAATCAGAAGGTCGGGACGTATGTTCCTTTCTGGAAAAGTGGATTCCGGAGGTGCTGGGCAGCGAGGAGTTGCAATCAGCAGTGGTTCTGGAAAAAGCACATCGTATTGGCCCACGGAGAGATAAGGGACCGCCGAGGACCTTAATTATGAAGTTTCTAAGCAACAGAGACAGGATGAAGATCTTCAACGCTGCACGTGCTAAAGGAGAGATTAAACACCAGGACCAGCAGGTGCGGTTCTACCCAGATTTGGCCACAGGAATCCAGCAATTGAGGAAGCAGTTTGATCCCGTACGTAAGGAGCTGCGCAACCTTGGGATTCGTCATGGTGTAATCTATCCTGCGAGACTGCTGACCACGTATGAGGGCAGAACCCACATCTTCAAGACCCCAGAGGAGGCGCAGGAGTTCATCAAGAAGATCAAAGAAGAAGAAGAGACTGGTGGGAGCTAAGCATGAACAAAATATAAGGTAGAATAATTAAGCATTTGCACAGGCATCTGACTGACTTGAAGTAAATAGTAAGTTTACAAAATATAGATTGTATTATATATTAAAAAAAAACAAAACAAAAACAAAACAAACAAAAAAAAAAACTAGGATGTACAAAGTTGGTAAAAATTTTGGAGTTAAGTTGGAAAACTACAGAGGAGAGTTAATGTTACGTCATTAAAAGCAGTAGAGTTAGGGTGATTGGGAGGATGAAGAAGGAGTGGCTTAGGCTGTTCCCCGTGGGTGTGGAACAGTCGATGGCTATATCGGGAGACAGAATTTTTCTTTTGATTTTGGGGGGTTTGCCACAAGTGTGGGAAGGGGGAATTTGTTTGTGTGTAGTTTGTAGGATGAATGTTCAACCACTCATGTTTTTGCTTCTCTGTATGAGCATGTTTACACTGCAAGGTAATCCCAAACTCTCTATTGATCATGGACCAAAGTGTTAATCTTAATTTAACTTCATGGAATTGCAGAGGTCTACAAAATTTAAAAAAACTTAAACAAGTTATGAATAAAATAAAGGACATGGGTTCAAGAATTGTGTTTTTACAAGAAACTCATCTGATAGAGGAGGATGTTAAAAGAATTAGGAGTAGATGGCAGGGAAGTGTATTCACCTCTTCATTTTCATCCCGAGCCAGGGGAGTTATGACTCTCATACATAAATCAGTTCCTTTTCAAGTGAAAAATGTAATTGGAGACAAATTTGGAAGATATGTAATCATTCAAGGTTCTTTGCTATTAGAAAATATAAATCTTGTGAACTTATATGGTCCCAATATAGATGACCAGAAGTTCTTTGCTAATTTATTTCTCATCTTATCATCACTTACAGGGCAACATATAATAGCAGGGGATTTTAATTGTACATTGAATCCAGGTGTGGATAGATCAACAGGACTGGATTGTACGCACATTGGATGTAGGATGACTATTAATCATTTTATGAAAGAATTGAGATTGTTAGATATATGGAGAGAAATGAAACCACAAGTTAAAGCCTATTCTTGTTATTCCAGTACCTACAAGACATTCTCACGTATTGATTATTTTTTGATTTCCACAGAATTAAGGTCCAAGATTCAAAACTGCTTTTATGATAACATCGTGATCTCTGACCATGCACCCTGTTGTCTAATATATGTAGATAAAAAATTGATAAAGGAATCAGGTAGATGGCAATTTCAGCATAAATGGCTTCAGGATGAGGAATTTGTCAAGTATATAGAAAAACAGATAGACGAGTTCTTTGACATCAATACTACACAAACATCAGCATGTGTAAAGTGGGAGGCTTTCAAAGCTTTTATTAGGGGACATATTATTAGTTATACAGGATCAAAATCTAAGAAGACTCGAGAGGAGAGAGCTAAATTGGAACATAAAATAAAAAATCTTCAGGAAAAAGTGTATGCAGGAAGTGACCCAAGGTTGGAGAATGAATTACTGATTTTGAGAGCTGAATACGACAAAAAATCAGCGAATAGAGCTGCCTCGAGTCTTCTAAGATTGAAACAATCTTTTTATGAACAAGGTGAAAAATCAGGAAAATTATTAGCATGGCAGATTAAACAATTGGAAATTAAAACACCAATTACCAGTATTATAAGTAATGGACAGGTAGTTATAGATCCTTTAGAAATTAATAGAGCCTTTAGAGATTACTATGAAAAATTATATGATACCAAAAATGAACCTGAATTAACAAAACTAAATGGGTTTTTGAACGAACTATCTATACCGTGTATTCCAAATGAAAACAGGGAGATATTGGAGTCTAAAATTAGTCAAGAAGAAGTTGGGCTAGCCATTGATAATATGAAATCAGGAAAAAGTGCAGGACCAGATGGTCTTCCAGTTGACCTTTATAAAAAATTTAAGAATAAATTAATAAAACCTTTTTTGGAAATGGTTTTAGAAGCATTTCAAAATAATAATTTACCATCATACATAAATAATGCCTTAATTATACTGCTGCCAAAACTAGGTAAGCCCTCTAATAAATGTGAAAATATGAGACCAATAAGCCTATTAAACGCCGACCTTAAGATAATCTGTAAAATTTTAGCAAGACGAATACAAGAAATTTTACCAAATATTATTAATCGAGATCAGAATGGCTTTATAAAGGGTAGACAAGGCTTCCATAATGTAAGAAGACTATTTAATATTATTTATTTTAATAAAGAAGCACCGGATACAGCTCTCCTATCATTGGACGCCGAAAAGGCCTTTGATAGAGTTGAATGGCCCTTTCTTTTTGAAGTACTACAAAGGTTTGGACTTGGAAATAATTTCATAAAATGGGTTCAAATAATATACAATAATGCTACAGCAGAAATCCTAACAAATAACAATATTTCAAAACCAATAAAAATAAATAGAGGATGTCGACAAGGCTGTCCACTTTCACCTTTACTGTTTACTATGGCAATTGAACCTTTAGCGATAGCGATACGTTTACATTCACAAATATATGGAATTAAAGTTGGACCAACAGAACATAAAATCTCCCTGTACGCCGATGACATAATTTTGTTTATGTCGAATCTAAAAAAATCAATTCCAACCTTGTTGAATTTAATAAAGAATTTTGGGGAAATATCAGGATATAAAATAAATAAAACTAAATCTTCAATATTAATGCTAAATGAGACCCAGAGAAATTACCCAGCCCCTGAGGTAAATCAATTCAATGTTGTAAATCAGTTTAAATATTTAGGAATCCAAATTATGCCTAAGCTAGAATCAGTCGCCAGTGTCAACTATGAAGCCTTAATGTCAGATATCAGTGAGTTAACTCAGAGATGGATGTCACTACCAATGTCGATGATCGGGAGAATCAATATACTTAAAAGTAATATTTTACCTAAAATACTTTATTTATTTCAATACATTCCCTTATCACCACCTTTAGATCTATTCTCAAGAATAAAAAAAAAGTTAGTGGAATTTATATGGAACAACAGGAGGGCTAGATTACGTTTGTCTTTATTATATTTACCATTTGATCGTGGAGGTCTGAAATGTCCAAATTTTATGTTGTATTATTGGTCGGCACAACTGAGGTCTATGACATATTATTTTTCATCAAATGATCTCCCTCACTGGACTGAAATGGAATCATACAATTTACCTTTACCTCTTCCCATATTCATATACTCAGATTCGGCAAAAAAATTACAAAAACAAGTTAAAAATCCATTTGTAAAGCATATGATCAAAATATGGTGTGAAGCTAAAAACTATTTAAAAGAACCACAGTTATTGTCACAATTTAGTCCAATATGGGGTAATCAATATTTTAAACCAGGGAGAGCGGACGCTGTATTTAAAGTATGGAATTTAAAAGGGATACAAAAGATTCAGGATTTATATTTGCCAGGTGCAGACAACATAATGTCTTTTGAAGAGCTGAGGATCAAATTTAATCTCAATAGAACACATTTTTTTAAATATCTTCAACTTAGAAACTTTATTCGATCAAATCAAAATAAAGCTCTCACTCGACCTATTTATTCATCCTTGGAAAAAATGATGATGAAAGATAGTAAAAGAAAGGGTATTATTTCAGAGTTTTATAACTCATTGACACTATCTTCAAGTGAAAATTCACTGAAAAGATTAAACTACTGGAAAGAAGATCTGCAAATTGAAATTTCAGAGGAACAATGGGAATTGGCTTGTACAGAAGCTCAAACCAAATCAATAAATGCACGCCTTAAATTGATACATTTCAAATGGTTAATGCGGATGTATGTTACACCGGAGGAGTTAAATAGATATAACAAAAATATACCAGATACATGCACAAAATGCATGGAAAGTAAAGGAACCCTATTTCATTGTTTATGGGAATGTAGATTAATAAGAATGTTTTGGGAAGAGGTGAGGGTAACAATTGAAAAAATAATCTCAAAACAAATCATATTGAATCCTAAACTGTTTTTGTTGGGTCTGTACCCAGAAAAGCATAATTTTAATAAAAGTGAAAGAACATTCATAGACCTCAGTTTGCTTAATGCCAAAAAATGTATTGCACTATTATGGAAAAAGACTCATAGACCAGATGTGACTCAGTGGTTAAGACAGATGTTAACAAACCTTCCATTAGAAAGAATAACATATATACTAAAATCAAAGGAAATTGTGTTTGAGAATATATGGAGACCTTTTATTGATTATGTAAAAAATTTAAACATAACTCTTGAAGAAGAAGGTGAATGATGTGTGTGGACCTTGTAAATTCCAAACTGGTGAACATAATATGTATACTTATGTATTGGATTGTCTAGACTAAACAGAGGAGCATTGTTGAAGACTTGATTTTGTTGGTGGTTGTTGGTGTTTTTAGTGCATTTTTTTTTGTAGTACTTTAGTGTTAGTGTTTGATTGTTTGTATCATGTTTGTTAAAAAAAAAAAAAGAAAAGGTTCAATAAAGATATTGTGGAAAAAAAAAATCAATAGAGGATGTCGACAAGGCTGTCCACTTTCACCTTTACTGTTTACTATGGCAATTGAACCTTTAGCGATAGCGATACGTTTACATTCACAAATATATGGAATTAAAGTTGGACCAACAGAACATAAAATCTCCCTGTACGCCGATGATATAATTTTGTTTATGTCGAATCTAAAAAAATCAATTCCAACCTTGTTGAATTTAATAAAGAATTTTGGGGAAATATCAGGATATAAAATAAATAAAACTAAATCTTCAATATTAATGCTAAATGAGACCCAGAGAAATTACCCAGCCCCTGAGGTAAATCAATTCAATGTTGTAAATCAGTTTAAATATTTAGGAATCCAAATTATGCCTAAGCTAGAATCAGTCGCCAGTGTCAACTATGAAGCCTTAATGTCAGATATCAGTGAGTTAACTCAGAGATGGATGTCACTACCAATGTCGATGATCGGGAGAATCAATATACTTAAAAGTAATATTTTACCTAAAATACTTTATTTATTTCAATACATTCCCTTATCACCACCTTTAGATCTATTCTCAAGAATAAAAAAAAAGTTAGTGGAATTTATATGGAACAACAGGAGGGCTAGATTACGTTTGTCTTTATTATATTTACCATTTGATCGTGGAGGTCTGAAATGTCCAAATTTTATGTTGTATTATTGGTCGGCACAACTGAGGTCTATGACATATTATTTTTCATCAAATGATCTCCCTCACTGGACTGAAATGGAATCATACAATTTACCTTTACCTCTTCCCATATTCATATACTCAGATTCGGCAAAAAAATTACAAAAACAAGTTAAAAATCCATTTGTAAAGCATATGATCAAAATATGGTGTGAAGCTAAAAACTATTTAAAAGAACCACAGTTATTGTCACAATTTAGTCCAATATGGGGTAATCAATATTTTAAACCAGGGAGAGCGGACGCTGTATTTAAAGTATGGAATTTAAAAGGGATACAAAAGATTCAGGATTTATATTTGCCATGTGCAGACAACATAATGTCTTTTGAAGAGCTGAGGATCAAATTTAATCTCAATAGAACACATTTTTTTAAATATCTTCAACTTAGAAACTTTATTCGATCAAATCAAAATAAAGCTCTCACTCGACCTATTTATTCATCCTTGGAAAAAATGATGATAAAAGATAGTAAAAGAAAGGGTATTATTTCAGAGTTTTATAACTCATTGACACTATCTTCAAGTGAAAATTCACTGAAAAGATTAAACTACTGGAAAGAAGATCTGCAAATTGAAATTTCAGAGGAACAATGGGAATTGGCTTGCACAGAAGCTCAAACCAAATCAATAAATGCACGCCTTAAATTGATACATTTCAAATGGTTAATGCGGATGTATGTTACACCGGAGGAGTTAAATAGATATAACAAAAATATACCAGATACATGCACAAAATGCATGGAAAGTAAAGGAACCCTATTTCATTGTTTATGGGAATGTAGATTAATAAGAATGTTTTGGGAAGAGGTGAGGGTAACAATTGAAAAAATAATCTCAAAACAAATCATATTGAATCCTAAACTGTTTTTGTTGGGTCTGTACCCAGAAAAGCATAATTTTAATAAAAGTGAAAGAACATTCATAGACCTCAGTTTGCTTAATGCCAAAAAATGTATTGCACTATTATGGAAAAAGACTCATAGACCAGATGTGACTCAGTGGTTAAGACAGATGTTAACAAACCTTCCATTAGAAAGAATAACATATATACTAAAATCAAAGGAAATTGTGTTTGAGAATATATGGAGACCTTTTATTGATTATGTAAAAAATTTAAACATAACTCTTGAAGAAGAAGGTGAATGATGTGTGTGGACCTTGTAAATTCCAAACTGGTGAACATAATATGTATACTTATGTATTGGATTGTCTAGACTAAACAGAGGAGCATTGTTGAAGATTTGATTTTGTTGGTGGTTGTTGGTGTTTTTAGTGCATTTTTTTTTTTGTAGTACTTTAGTGTTAGTGTTTGATTGTTTGTATCATGTTTGTTAAAAAAAAAAAAAAGGTTCAATAAAGATATTGTGGGAAAAAAAAAATAAAAATAAAAAATAAATAAATAAGTTTGGTTGTTTGCTTGTTTGTTTTTTAAATAATGTCTCTAGGGTTTTACTTTGATGGAATATGGGAAAATCTCAAAGTAAGAGTGTGAGCCCTTACAGCAATTCCCATATGTAAAAATATGAGGCAAAAATATGGTGATGAAAGTGTCTGGCTGGTGCCTATCTGGTCTGAAATGGGTTTTCTAGATGGAGGATCATTTAGTCTCCATCAATTACATTGTCTGAAAGAAAAGTTAGATGGGAAAAAGCAGAAAATAAGAATGTATGACAAATAAAAGAGAGCTCCTTCCATCTAAATAAACTATGACATCATGTACATAAAAAGTAAATAAGTTTCATAGGACATCATGTGAGAATGTGTTTGTTTGAAAATGTGTGAGAATGTGTACACAAGAAGTTATAAAAGTGAAAATAAAAGCCTATTTGCTAGCTATATTGTTGATATTTATTTTACCAACAGTAACTGGTTTGAATCAATTAGAGGTGTGGGCTATTAAAATGGTTGTATGACCCCAAATATTAGAGCAAAGTCAGAAGGATTTCAAATAAATATTAGAGGGGAAAAAAATGAAACTATGGCCCTATGGATGTATTTTCTTTAAATAAATGTGTTTTCTTCTTTTGATTTTGATTTTTCTCTCCTTGGCATACCCTTTTGGCGGTTTTGAATTTTTAGTAATAATTCTGTGGCTCACATTTTACATTTTATTTCCACTTTTATTGTTGAACTTGTGACTTTAAATAAAGTCCAAGGATGCAGAAATTCACATGGCCCTATGAATCTAAGCAGAAAACATGTTTTATTTTATTTTATTTTGGTTTATTTTAGGTTCATTGTGGTTCATAAAGCAAACATGAAACTCCCATCACATTATTCTGCACAAGCAGCTGAATTAGTTGCTCTAACTGAGACTTGTAAATTAGGCCAGGGAAAACCATCCATCTTCTACTGCTTTTCCAGAGGTCCGGATCACGGAGGCAGCAGTTCAAGCAGAGAAGCCCAGACTTCCGTCTCCCCAGCCACCTGCTCCAGCTCTTCAGTGAGGATACCAAGGCGTTCCCAGACCAGCTGGGAGACATAGTCTCTCCAGCGAGTCCTGGGTCTGCCCCGGGGTCTCCTCCCAGTGGGACGTGCCCGAAACACCTCAAGTGGGAGGTGTCCAGGGGGCATCCTGATCAGATGCCCATACCACCCCAACTGGCTCCTTTCAATGTGGAGGAGCAGAGGTTCTACTCTGAGCCTCTCCCAGATGACTGAGCTCCTCACCCTATCTCTGAGGGCGAGTCCAGCAATCCTATGGAAAAAGCTCATTTCAGCCACTTGTATCCGCGATCTCATTCTTTCGGTCATTACCCAAAGCTCGTGACCATAGATGAGAGTAGGAACGTAGACTGACTGGTAAATCAACAGCTTTACCTTAGAACTCAGCTCCCTCTTCACCACAACAGACCGGTACAACATCCACATCACTGCAGATGCTGCTCTGATCTGTCTGTCAATCTCTCGCTTCATTCTCCCCTCACTCGTGAATAAGACCCCAAGATACTTAAACTCCTCCACTTGGGCAGGAGCCTGTCCCCAACCCGGAGAAGACAATCCACCTTTTTCCGGCTGAGGACCATGGACTCGGACTTGGAGGTGCTGATTCTCTTCCCAGCTGCTTCACACTCAACGGCAAACCATCCCAGCAAGAACTGTAGGTCATTGCTGGATGAAGCCAACAGGACACCATCATCTGCAAACAACAGAGATAAATTCCTGTGGTCACCAAGCATGACACCGTCAGTTCCCTGGCTGCACCTAGAAATCCTGTCCATAAACATTATGAACAGGATCGGTGACAAAGGACAGCCCTGGCGGAGTCCAACTCTCACTGGGAATTCAATTCAATTCAATTCAACTTTATTTATATAGCGCCATTTCACAACAACAGTCATCTCATAGCACTATCAACTGTAGGGGGGACCCCCACAGTTGCAGAAAGACCCCAGCAATCAGGCGATCCCCTGTGAGCAAGCACTTGGCGACGGTGGAGAGGAAAAACTCCCTTTTAACAGGAAGAAACCTCCAGCAGAACCAGGCTCAGGGAGGGGCAGTCATCTGCTGCGACTGGCTGGGGGGTGAGGGGATAGAGAAGAAGAAAAGAACAGACATGTAGAGAGCAAACAGCACGATGGGGACTCAATCTATGGGAGAGAACAAACAAATGTTAATGACCAGCAAAAAAAAAAATATTTCATAGAGAGTGAGGAAAGGAGTGAGGCCCAGTGCATTACTGGAGGTCCCCCGGCTGACTAAACCTATTAGCAGCATAACTAAGGGAGGGTTCAGAAACACATGATCCCTCCCTAATTGTAGGCTATATCAAAAAGGTAGGTTTTAGCCCTATTCTTAAAAACAGAGATCGAGTCTGACTCCCGAATCCAGATTGGCAGCTGATTCCACAGGAGAGGAGCTTGATAACTGAAGGCTCTGCCTCCCATTGTACTTTTGGAGATTCTAGGTATTACAAGTAATCCTGCATTTTGAGAGCGTAGTGCTCTGTTAGGATAATACGGTAGTATCAGATCTTTTAAATAAAAAGGAGCCTGATTGTTTAGAGCTTTGTAAGTGAGAAGAAGGATTTTAAACTTAATTCTAAACTCTATGGGAAGCCAATGAAGGGAGGCCAGAACCGGAGAGATATGATCTCTCTTTCTAGTACCTGTTAAAACTCTTGCTGCAGCATTTTGGATCAGCTGAAGACTTTTTAAAGATGTTTTAGGACAGCCTGATAATAAAGAATTACAATAATCTAATCTCGAGCTAACAAAAGCGTGGATCAGCTTCTCAGCATCACTCTGAGACAAGATGCTCCTAATCTTGGCAATATTACGCAAATGATAGAAGGCAGTCTTAGAAACAAATTTAATATGTGAATTGAAGGACAAATCCTGATCAAAAATAACTCCAAGGTTCCTCACAGAGCTATTAAGAGAAAGAGTAACTGCGTCCAAACTGAAAGTTTGATTTGGAAAGGAATTTCTAAGGTTTTTTGGACCAACAAGAATGACTTCAGTCTTATCTGAATTTAATAGCAGGAAATTACAAGTCATCCAAGCTTTGATTTCCTTAAGACAGGCTTCTAACTTGGCTAATTGATTAGTATCATCTGGCTTCATTGACAGGTATAATTGTGTGTCATCTGCATAACAATGAAAATGTATACAGTGCTTTCTAATAATGTTGCCTAACGGAAGCATATATAAACTAAAAAGAGTAGGGCCTAGCACAGATCCCTGTGGAACTCCATGACTAAGCTTTCAGCTGAAAGAAAACTCATCATTTACATGAACAAACTGGAACCTATCAGATAAATAAGATCTAAACCACTGCAACGAAGTTCCATTAAGTCCAACATAGTGTTCTAATCTATCAAGTAGAATATTATGATCAATAGTATCAAAAGCTGCACTAAGATCTAAAAGGACAAGTACAGAAACTAGTCCATTATCAGATGCAATGAGGAGGTCATTAGTGACCTTCGCTAAGGCTGTTTCAGTACTATGATGGATTCTAAACCCAGATTGAAACTCTTCAAGTAAACCATTTCCCTGCAGGTGGTCAAATAATTGCGTAGCAACAACTCTTTCTAAGATTTTTGAAATGAAAGGGAGATTAGAGATTGGTCTATAGTTAGCTAAAGCTCCTGGATCTAGCGTTGGCTTTTTGAGTAAGGGTTTAATTACAGCCGTTTTAAAAGCCTGCGGTACATGGCCTAAAGTTAATGAAGAATTGATTATATGAAGAATAAAGCTACCAATAAGTGGGAAGACTTCTTTAAATAACCTGGTAGGAATAGGATCTAAAAGACAAGTTGAAGGTTTGGATGAGGAAACTACTTTGTCTAACTCACAAAGGTCGATTGGAGTAAACTCATCAAGACAGACATCAATAGAAGGAGTTGTAGTAGTTACAGTATTTAAGTTAACTGTGGGAAGAATCTGATTGATTTTATCTCTGATGGATGAAATTTTATTATTGAAAAAGTTCATAAAGTCCTGACTAGTAAGCTCTAAGGGGATGCTAGGATTGACAGAGTCCTGACTCTTTGTCAACCTGGCTACAGTACTGAAAAGAAACCTGGGATTATTCTTGTTCTCTTCTATTAATGCAGAGTAATAACTCGTTCTAGCTTTTCTAAGAGATTTTTTATAAATTAAAAGATGATTTCTCCAAGCTAAATAGATTTCATCTAAATTAGTAGAGCGCCATTTTCTTTCTAATTGATGAGTCTTCTGTTTTAAGCTACGAGTTTCTGTGTTGAACCAAGGAGTTAAAAATCTCTGATTAATTGGAATCTCTCGATTCGAATCTCTCGATTGGACTCTGGAATGAGTCCAATCGAGTGTTGGCGATACGAACCAGACTCTCACAATGGTCGTACAGAGACCGAATAGCTCGTAACAACAAACCCGATACCCCATACTCCAAAAGCACCCACCACAAAAAACCACGAGGGACACGGTCGAATACCTTCTCCAAGTCCACAAAACACATGTAAACTGGTTGGGCAAACTCCCACGAACCCTCAAGAATTCTTGAGAGGGAAAAGAGCTGGTCCGATGTGCCATGGCCAGGATGAAAACCACATTGCTCCTCCTGAATCCGAGGTTCAACCAATGGCCGGACTCTCCTCTCCAGTACCTTGGCATAGAACTTCCCAGGGAGGCTGAGGAGTGTGATCCCTCTAAAGTGGGAGCACACCCTTCGGTCCCCTTTTTTGAAGAGAGGAACTACCACCCCGGTTTGCCATGCCAAAGGCACTGCCCCCAACCTCCACGCAATGTTGCAGAGGCGTGTCAACCATGACAGCCCTACAACATCCAGGACCTTGAGGTACTCAGGGCGAATCTCGTCCACCCCCAGGGCCCGGCCGCCAAAGAGATTTTTAACCACCTTGGCAACCTCAGCCCCTGTAATAGGAGAGTCATCCCCCTCATCCACAAGCCCTCCTTCCTCTGTGGAAGGCGTATCAGTGGGATTGAGGAGATCCTCAAAGTATTCCGTCCACCACCCGACAATATCCCCACTTAAAGTCAACAGTGCCCCATCCGCACCATACACAGTGTGGACAGGGAGCTGCTTCCCCCTCCTGAGCCACCGGACAGTTTGCCAGAATCTCTTCGAGGCCCACCGAAAGTGTTGTTCCATGGCATCACCGAACTCCTCCCATACCCGAGGTTTTGCTTCAGCAACCACCCTAGCTGCATTCTGCTTGGTCTGCCAGTACACCTCAGCTGCTTCGGGAGTCCCACAAGCCAACCAAGCCTGATAGGACTCCTTCTTCAGCTTTATGGCCCCCCTCACCACTGGTGTCCACCACTTGGTTCGGGTGTTGCCACCACGAGATGCACCAACCACTTTGCAGCTGCAGCTCTGGGCTGCCGCTTGAATAATAGAGGTGGAGAACATGGCCCATTCAGACTCCATGTCTCCAGACTCCCTTGGAATGTGGTTGAAGTTCTTCCGGAGGTGGGAGTTGAAGACCTCCCGGACAGGGGCCTCAGCCAGACGTTCCCAGCACACCCTCACTATACATTTGGGCCTACCAGGTCTGAATGGCTTCCTCCCCTGCCATCGGATCCAACTCACCACCAGGTGGTGATCAGTTGACAGCTCTGCACCTCTCTTTACCCGGGTGTCCAAGACATACGGTTGCAGGTCTGATGACACGATAACAAAATTGATGATCGGCCTGTGACCTAGGGTGTCCTGATGCCAGGTGCACATATGGACACCCTTATGCTTGAACATGGTGTTCGTTATGGACAAACTGTGGTTAGCACAGAAGTCCGATAACTGAGCACTACTCGGGTTCAGATTGGGCAGGCCGTTCCTCCCAATCACCCCCTTCCAGGTTTCACTGTCGTTGACCACGTGCGCATTGAAGTCCCCCAGTAGGACAATGGAGTCTCCAAGAGAAGCACCCTCTACCACCCCAGTCAGAGACTCCTAAAAGGGTGGGTGCTCTGAAACATCATTGGTGCATAGGCACAAATGATGGTCAGGACCCGTTTCCCAACCCAAAGGCGCGGGGAAGCAACCCATTCATCCACCGGGGAAAACTCCAATATGGAGGCAGCTAGGTGGGGCGATACAAGAATACCCACCCCTGCTCGTCGCCTCTCGCCCGGGGCAACTCCAGAGAAGGCCAAGCTCCAGCCCCTCTCCAGGAGACTGGTTCCGGAACCGGAGCTGTGTGTTGAGGTGAGGCCGACTATATCTAGCCAGTATCTCTCAACCTTGTACACCAGCTCAGGCTCCTTCCCCACCAGAGGGGTGACATTCCACGTACCAAAAGCCAGTTTAGAAAGCTTGGGATCAGTCCGCCAAGGTCTCCGCCTTTGACCGCCACCTAATCCACATAGCACCGGACCCCCATGATCCCTCCTGCAGGTGGTGAACCCACTGGAGGGCGGACCCATGCAACTCCTTCGGGCTGAGCCCGGCCGGGTCCCATGGGTGGAAACCCGGCCACCAGACGCTAGCCTTCGACCCCCTCCCCCAGGCCTGGCTCCAGGGTGGGGCCCCGGTAACCCCATACCGGGCGGGGTACACTGAATCCTTGATATACAATTTATCATGAGAGTCTGTTGGATCGTTCTTAGTCTGGCCCTTCACCCAGGACCAATTTGTCTTGGGAGACCCTATCAGAGGCAAATTGCCCCAGACAACATAGCTCCTGGGATCACTGGGGCACGCAAACCCCCCCACCACGATAAGGTGAAGATCCATGCATTTAAGTTATATTTTTTTATATGATGAATTATGTGTAAAGTGCGTCTAATGTTTCTTGTGTCTGTCTTTGTCTTATAAAACCTGTTTGGTCGAAATGAATTAAGTCTGTCAGTATATTTTCTAACCTTTTGGCAAGGATAGTGGTAAAAAGCTTATAGTCCTGATTTAATACACTGATTGGTCTGTAGTTGGAGCAGTCTAGTTTATCCTTTTCAGGTTTAGGTATGACTGCAATGACCTCTTCTCTCCAGGAGGGGGGATTTCCCCTGTGTGGAGGACATAGTTAAATGTTTTCAGGAGGAGAGGAGATAGTTGCTGTTTAAAGGTTTTGTACCACTCTGCTGTATAGCCATCTGCTCCTGGGGATTTGTTAGCTTTAAGTTTCATAATTGCTTTTTCTAATTCTTTAGGTTGTATTTCTGACAGTAGTGTTTTATTTTGTGACTCAGTAAGTTGGGGAAGGTTTAATGTGTTTAGGAATGCTTCGGATGCATTTTTATATTTTTTGAGGGAGTACAAGTTCTTATAGTAGTTCTCGAAGCTTTTAAGAATATCCTGAATTCTGAATTTTATTTCCTTTGATACTGGGTCTCTGATTTTGTAGATTGCTCTCTCCGTTTGTTGTTTCCTCAATTTATAGGCTAGTAATTTTGCCGATTTGCTGCCTGCTTCATAGTATTTTTGTTTCAGAAATGTAAGTTTCTTCTGGATTTCTATTGTGTAGATCTCATTTATTTGTTTTTTAATTTCCTTAATTTTGAGCGAGTCATTAGAATGAGTGTTGTCTTTGTGCTCTTTTTCTAGGTTCTTAAGTTCTGACTCTAATGTGGTTAGTTTTTCTTGTCTCAGTTTCTTTTGGATTGCCAGTTTTGCAATAATTTTTCCCCTTATTACAGCTTTGCATGCGTCCCACAGTATTAAAGGGGATACTTCTCCATTATCATTTTCTTCCAAATATCTGAGAATATCTGATTCCAATTCATCTTTCAGTGGTCATTTCAGCACATTTGAATTTAACCTCCAAGAAAATGTATTATTTGTGTATTTTTGGATACTTAAGTCCATATAGATCGGACTGTGGTCAGAGAGATCCATCAGTCCTATTTTACATGTTTTTACTCTTCCAATGTCTCTATTAAACATAAAAAAATAGTCAATCCTTGAGTATGATGAATGTGGTGCTGAGTAAAATGTATAATCTTTTACAATGGGGTTGAATTCCCTCCACACATCACAGATTCCCATTTCTTTTAGTAGCATCCGAGTTTTCCTACTTTGAGTGTTATTTTGATGTGGAGAATTACCTGATGCATCCCAGTATGGATTCAGTCTTAGATTGAAGTCTCCACCACATATCACCAAACCTTGGGCTTTAGTTATCATTAGGTCAAATACATTTTTATAAAATTTCCAGTTAGCCCCTGGAGGTGCATATACATTCAGCAGGGTGATATCTTCTCCCTCTAGCCACCCAATTACCAAACTGTACCTCCCTTCTTTATCTTTGTGTTTGATTTTTTTTCAAATATAATTTTGGTTGAGATCAATGTCGCTACTCCCCTCCTCCTCCCTGACTTATATGAAGATGAAGAAATGATTTTAAACCCTTGTCTATTGAGTTTAGTGTGCTCCACGTCTGTTAGGTGGGTTTCTTGTAAAAATATTATTCCTGCTTTGTCTTTTTTCATTTTGCCTAGAATCTTGGATCTTTTAACTGGATTTAGGATCCCTTTTACATTATATGAGATTATTTTGGTTACACCCTGTTTCTCCATTGTGTTGTCTTATTTAGTATAACAGTGTGGTGGCCCTCTTTTATGCTACTCAGAAACTGAAAGAACATTAAGAACATAAAAAACATTAAGAACATAGTGTATAAAACTTTAAAACAAAAAACTGACAAAAGAATTTCCTGAGCTGAGGTCTTTTTAGTGACCCTAGACGAGCCTTGATGGTGTGTTGGCTCTGAGGGAAATTCCTCAGATTCCGTTACGTGCTGAGGGCCCTCTCTTACCCCTGTAAGTTGTCCCATGCTTTTAACGTGAATTTCAGATCCCAATCTGAACTTGCAATGATTTTTTTTTTTATATGCCTATACCCTATGAAATTGTGCGCACCCTCCCACCACCATCATAGCAAACATTCATGTTAATACAGTATTTGTTAGTGTGGAGAAATCATGTGGTTCATTGTCACATTTCTATTTTAACAAGTTTTTTTTTGTTTTTGTTTTTTTAAAAAGACTTATTTGTTTCTAATATTATGACTGTTCCATGAAATGTTTTACCACTTGCAGATTCTGCATCTCCTTTAATGTTTGTTACCTTGTAGGAGGGGGGTTGGATGTGCAGATTGACTAAAAATATCGTTATTCCCTCCTGTAAACGGCCAGTTTTTCCTTGTAGCTCTGGCGCTGGGTTTCCCGCTGCTGGCCCGTGGATTTTGAGGGCCTCTGTGTGGACCACGTTTGAGCCTTGATTCTTTTGATCGGGTCTGCTGCGGGTTTATATACCGTTACCGGGAGTCCTCTTCTCGCCATATCCGCGGTTGCTTCTTCCGCCGAGTTGTAGAGACACGTCTCATCGCTGTAGAAAGCCCGCAGCTTCGCCGGAAATGGTGTCTGGAAGCGCAGTTTTTTCTCTCGTAATACCTTTTTAGCGTCGTTGTATTCCCGACGCTTTTTAAGGACCTCCGGGACGTAATCGTGTTCCATGAAAACTTTTCTGTCTTGGCGCATAAATCCTTTTTTCTGCCAAGCCAGTCTTACAACCTCTTCTTTTATTTTGGAGTTGGAAAACTTCACCACCACCGATCGTGGAGGCGCTTCCGCCGCCGGCCTAGGGGCTAATGTACGGTGCGCCCTTTCTATCTTCAAGTCGGTGGTTTGGGGAATATCCAACTTTTCTCTCAATAAGGATTCCACGCATGCCGCCATTGTGGTGAAACCATCCTCAACTCCTTCTTTCAGACCATGAATTCTTATGTTGTCTCTTCTTAGTCTGTCTTCTTGGTTGGTTAGCTTAGCCTCCAGTCTTGACTGTCTATTGTGTAGATCCAGCACAGTATCTTCCAGCCCTTTTATTCTTTCCTCTTCTTCCAAGATTCGGTCCTCGGCCTGGTCCACTCTGCTGTTTGTCCTTTTTATTTCTTCTTTGATTTCACGAAATTCGGCCCAACACTCGGTGAAATTGTCCCAGCTGGGAGACATAGTCTCTCCACCGAGTCCTGGGTCTGCCCCGGGGTCTCCTCCCAGTGGGACGTGCCTGAAACACCTCAAGTGGGAGGCGTCCAGGAGGCATCCTAATCAGATGCCCATACCACCTCAACTGACTCCTTTCAGTGTGGAGGAGCAGCGGTTCTACTCTGAGCCTCTCCCAGATGACTGAGCTCCTCACCCTATCTCTGAGGGTGAGTCCAGCAATCCTACGGAGAAAGCTCATTTCAGCCGCTTGTATCCGCGATCTCGTTCTTTCGGTCATTACCCAAAGCTCGTGACCATAGGTGAGAGTAGGAACGTAGATTGACTGTTAAATCGACAGCTTTGCCTTAGAACTAAGCTCCCTCTTCACCACAACAGACCGGTACAACGTCTGCATCACTGCAGATGCTGCTCCAATCCGTCTGTCGATCTCTCGCTCCATTTTCCCCTCACTCGTGCACAAGACCCCAAGATACTTAAACTCCTCCACTTGGGGCATGAGCCTGTTCCCAACCCGGAGAGGACAATCCACCTTTTTCCGGCTGAGGACCATGGACTCGGACTTGGAGGTGTTGATTCTCATCCCAGCCGCTTCACACTCAGCGGCAAACCGTCCCAGCAAGAGCTGTAGGTCATTGCTGGATGAAGCCAACAGGACAACATCATCTGCAAACAACAGAGATGAGATCCTGTGGTCACCAAGCATGACACCCTCCATTCCCTGGCTGCACCTAGAAATCCTGTCCATAAAAATTATGAACAGGATCGGTGACAAAGGGCAGCCCTGGCGGAGTCCAACTCTCACTGGGAATGACTCCGACCGAGTGTTGGCAATACGAACCAAACTCTCACAACGGTCGTACAGAGACCGAATAGCTCGTAACAACAAGCCCGATACCCCATACTCCCGAAGCACCCCCCACAAAAATCCACGAGGGACGCGGTCAAATGCCTTCTCCAAGTCCACAAAACACATGTAAACTGGTTGGGGAAACTCCCACGAACCCTCAAGAATTCTCGAGAGGGTAAAGAGCTGGTCCGATGTGCCACGGCCAGGACGAAAACCACATTGCGCCTCCTGAATCCGAGGTTCGACCAACGGCCGGACTCTCCTCTCCAGTACCTTGGCATAGACCTTCCCAGGGAGGCTGAGAAGTGTGATCCCTCTAAAGTTGGAGCACACCCTCCGGTCCTCTTTTTTGAAGAGGGGAACCACCACCCCGGTTTGCCATGCCAAAGGCACTGCCCCCGACATCCACGGAATGTTACAGAGGCGTGTCAACCATGACAACCCAACAACATCCAGGGCCTTGAGGTACTCAGGGCGAATCTCGTCCACCCCCGGGGCCCAGCCACCAAGGAGATTTTTAACCACCTTGGCAACCTCAGCCCCTGTGGTTGAGGTTGCCAAGGTGGTTGGCAACCTCAAACACTCAAGGTGTTTGGTGGACGAGTCATCCCCCTCGTCCCCAAACCCTGCTTCTGTGGAAGGCGTATCAGTGGGATTGAGGAGATCCTCGAAGTATTCCTTCCATCGCCCGACGATATCCCCAGTTGAAGTCAACAGTGTCCCATCCGCACCATACACAGTGTGGACGGGGGCTGCTTTCCCCTCCTGAGCCGCCGAACAGTTTGGCAGAATCTCTTTGAAGCCGACCGAAAGTCTTGTTCCATGGCCTCACCAGACTCCTCCCATACCCGGGTTTTTTTCTTCAGCAACCACCCGAGCTGCACTCTGCTTGGCCTGCCGGTACACCTCAGCTGCTTCGGGAGTCCCACAAGCCAACCAAGCTTGATAGGACTCCTTCAGCTTAATGGCCCCCCTCACCACTGGTGTCCACCACTTGGTTCGGGGGTTGCCACCACGAGATGCACCGACCACCTTGCGGCCGCAGCTCTGGCCCGCTGCTTCAACAACAGAGGTGGAGAACATGGCCCATTCAGACTCCATGTCTCCAGACTCCCTCGGAATGTGGTTGAAGTTCTTCCGGAGGTGGGAGTTTTGTTTTGTTTTTTTTTGTTACTTATTTGTACCCGTAGGTAGGTTTGGTTTGCAGTCTGGTGACAAGCCATCGGCTGCCGGTCGCTGCGTGCGCGAGCGCCCTAAACCTACATGTTTTTGGTATGCGGGAGGAAACCGGAGAAATCCCGGAGTAAACCCACGCAACACGGGGAGAACATGCAAACTCCACACAGCTCACTGTTGGTCGGGGGCTGGGATCGAACCCACGATCTCATGATCCCCGCGATCCCCCGGCCGAGGGTAAAACTGTGCTGCCACAGTGCTAAACCACTGCGCCACCGTGCAGCCCTGTCCAGGAATTGAAGACCTCCTGGACAGGGGCCTCAGCCAGACACTCCCAGCACACCCTCACTATACGTTTGGGTCTACCAGGTCTGAATGGCTTCCTCCCCTGCCATCGGATCCAACTCACGACCAGGTGGTGATCAGTTGACAGCTCTGCACCTCTCTTTACTCGGGTGTCCAAGACATACGGTCGCAGGTCTGATGATACGATAACAAAATCGATCATTGACCTGTGACCTAGGGTGTCCTGGTGCCAGGTGCACATATGGACACCCTTATGCTTGAACATGGTGTTTGTTATGGACAGACTGTGGTTAGCACAGAAGTCCAATAACTGAACACCACTCGGGTTCAGATCGGGCAGGCCATTCCTCCCAATCACCCCCCTCCAGGTTTCACTGTCGTTACCCACGTGCGCATTGAAGTCCCCCAGTAGGACAATGGAGTCTCCAGGAGGAGCACCCTCCAGCACCCCAGTCACAGACTCCAAAAAGGGTGGGTACTCTGAAACATCATTTGGCGCATAGGCACAAATGATGGTCAGGACCCGTTTCCCAACCCGAAGGCGCAGGGAAGCAACCCTTCCGTCCACCGGGGAAAACTCCAATATAGAGGCAGCAAGGTGGGGCGAAACAAGAATACCCACCCCTGCTCATCGCCTCTCGCCTGGGGCAACTCCAGAAAAGGCCAAGCTCCAGCCCCTCTCCAGGAGACTGGTTCCGGAACTGGAGCTGTGTGTTGAGGTGAGGCTGACTATATCTAGCCGGTATCGCTCAACCTCGTACACCAGCTCAGGCTCCTTCCCCACCAGAGAGGTGACATTCCACGTACCAAAAGCCAGTTTAGAAAGCTTGGGATCAGTCCGCCAAGGTCTCCGCCTTTGACCGCCACCTAATCCACATAGCACCGGCCCCCCATGATCCCTCCTGCAGGTGGTGAACCCACTGAAGGGCGGACCCATGTAACTCCTTCGGGCTAAGCCCGGCCGGGTCCCATGGGTGGAAACCCGGCCACCAGACGCTAGCCTTCGACCCCCTCCCCCAGGCCTGGCTCCAGGGTGGGGCCCCGGTAACCCCATACCGGGCGGGGTACACTGAATCCTTGATATACAATTTATCATGAGAGTCTGTTGGATCGTTCTTAGTCTGGCCCTTCACCCAGGACCAGTTTGTCTTGGGAGACCCTATCAGAGGCAAATTGCCCCCGGACAACATAGCTCCTGGGATCACTGGGGCACGCAACCCCCCCCCCACCACCACCATGATAAGGTGACAATCCATGAGGGGGAGGAGTAAATTTACACATCTAATTTGCATAATGCCATGGCAGCCATATCAAATAACATAACTTTCAGTCAAAAGTGGACTTTGGACATATTAACACAAAGAATTTTGTTTTTTGTCACCGTTTTTTGTTTTGGGCATTTTGTTATCTATTTTCAAAGTATATGAACCAGAAAATCAGTACAATGTAAACAAACAAAGAAATTTGTCACTTACCGCTGGCCCGGTGGCTGGCTTTGTCCTTTTACGGCATCCTGGCCATTATTTTGTCTTCTGTCGGTCATTTTTGCTTTCTCTCCCACATCCAGAAACTGTTATAATTATTCCACCTCAATTTTGCTTTTATTCCGCGACAATCCATCTTATATGATGACACGGAACCGGCGCAATTGTTCTGTCCAGTCACATGGTGCTGGAGTCGATGGCAGGTGAACATCAACCAGCTTCGCCCACCCTCTAGTTATAACAAAATGTTGATATTTACCTTCATAAGCTAAATAATCTCTTTTTAGAATCATAGTTGGCAAATTTGGGAGCAAATGCCTCCTCCATCTTGCGATCGAGCACATCAACATTTGTTTACAAACTCTTCTTCTCTGGTGTCCCAGAAGTGAGGGGTTTTTTTGGGGGGGGAGGGGGCATTAGTCCTCCAAGGCAAGAGCAGTAAGTTATACATGTCTGCCAACTTGTGAGGTGGAATACTTCGTACAACTGGGGATTTATTATGGTTTATGGCCACGTCACATGACAGTCACGGAACTGTGACACAGACACTCCACGCCGCTATCTGTCCATGAAACCAAGACTGACATGAACTCAATGACTGGGACTGGGTTTCTTCCTCTCCCCACGATGGTCAAGATTTTGTTCAAGAAAATATTCAGTTCAGATGTCAAAGATTTCCAAAGCTATAACTTGAAAATGCTAAGCGATAATGGCTTACTGTCAATTAGAAAGATGTAGAATATGATCCAACGTTTGAGATAGGAGTAAATTTATGCATCTAATTTGCATAATGCCACGGCAGCCATATCGAATTACATAACTTTCAGTCAAAAGCGGACTTTGGACATATTTACACAAAGGATGATTTTGTTTTTTGTCACCGTTTGTTGTTTTGGGCATTTTGTTATCTTATCTTTAAAATACGTGAACCAGAAAATCAGTTACAATGTAAACAAACAAAGAAATTTGTCACTTACCGCTGGCTAGGCGGTGCACTTTGTCCATTTTTGTCCATCCTGGTCATTGTTTTGTCTTCTCTCTGTCATTTTCACTTTCTCTCCCACATCTAGAAACTGTTATTATTATTCCACCCCAATTTCACTTTTTTTCCGTCGCAATTTATCTCATATGACGACCGGGAACCGGCAATGTTATTCTGTCCAGCCACATGGCGCTGGGGGTCAATGGTAGGTGCAAATCAACTAGCTTCATCCACCCTCTGTTATAAAAAAAAATGTAGATCTTTACCTTCATAAGCTAAATAATCTCTTTTTAGAATCATAGTGGCAGCATGGTGGCACAGTGGTTAGCACAGTGGCAGCACAGCAAGAAGGTCATGGGATCGATTCCACCCTTGACCATCGTGGGTTCAATCCCACCCCCAGACCATCGGTGACTCTTCTGTGTGGAGTTTGCATGTTCTCCCCATGTCTGTGTGGGTTTACTCCGGGTACTCCAGTTTCCTCCCACATGCCAAAGACATGCAGGTGTGGTTAATTGGCATCAACTGGGGATTGTAAATTGTCCTTAGGTATGGATGTGAGAGTGAATGGTTGTCTGTCTCTCTGTGTTGGCCCTGCGATGGACTGGCGATCTGTCCAGGGTGTACCCTGCCTCTCGCCCAAAAGATGCTGGGATAGGTTCCAGCTCCCCTGCGACCCGAAAAGGATTAAGTGGTAGAAGATGGATGGATGGATAGAATCACAGTTAGCAAATTTGGGAGCAAATGCCTCCTCTGTTTTGCAATCGATCACCATTTGTTTACAAACTGTTCTTCTCTGGTGTCCAGAAGTGTGTGTGTGTGTGGGGGGGGGGGGGGTATATGGGGGCCATTAGTCCTCCAAGGCAAGAGCAGTAACTTATGTGTCTGCCACCTTGTGAGGTGGAATACTTAATACAGCTGGGGGGGTTTATAACATCACATGACATGTCACATGACAAGCACATGTGACATTTATGTCCATAAATAGAAGGCTGTCAAAGAATTAATGTGCCAGGCATTCTTTGTGCACTGAATGTAAGAATGTATTGTCTTCAGCTCCCTGGGTCTCATGGGGCAGAAAGAGTATAAAAAGGAGGCGCCCAGAGACCCCGGTAGAGTATTTTCTGTACTTGATGATGAAAGGTGAATAAAGTTTGTGTGTTGTCCAGCTCGCTGCCTCGTCTGCTTTAATCTTCCACAATAGATCATTAGGATTAAGACAAGAGCATTTAATGTTGCTAAATCATATTTCTTTCATTTTCTGTCTGCTCTCACTTTAATATTGTAGAAACTAAAATTTAACTCACCAATAGAAGAAGCATCTTCTTAGTTTTATTTTGTTTACTGCTTTTACCTATGGAGAAAACAAAACAAAAACAACCATAACTCCAAATACTTACCACTTACCTGTATATAATCTAAACCCAATTTATTTAAAATGCGTTATTGTGCAAACAATGTTATGTTTCGATGGTAGACATGGGAAGGCAAGCTTATAGGTTAGTTATCATTTACATATTAGTTGTGTCTATGACAGGATGGATTAAAGGTAGCAGATTAAGCTCATGATTTCAGTTAGTGTTCATGCAACCAGTAAGAGTTCATCTCAAAGAAAAATAGACAATTACCCGCTTGATGGACCCTTGGCCTGCATTTTCCTCAGACACATAATGAATGTTTAAACCAGTAATTTTCTAGATTTCATTTACCCATAATAGACTCACCTTTTATGTCAGTGTTTAACTTTCTTCAGTTTTGTTTTTTCCTGTGTTTACCAATCTATTAAAGGTCATTAAATTCATCAGCTTTGGTTTAAATTCAACAAAGTACCTCATAAATCCTACCAAGTTATCAATGGATTCAGTAAAATACCCTTTTAATTTACTGATTTATTAATTTAGAAATTCCCATTCTTATCAGGCATACAAAACTTATTTTCAAAGATGGGTTATCATAGCAGAGTCAGCTCCCCTCCTGCTGGACATCAGTTCCCCTCATCTCAGACCAATTTGTGTCAAAGTATAGAGGCAGGAATCTCTCCTCGAAGGCGTCCCCCCACCGATGTCCAAAACAGGGCAGAAAACGGACCCACAAATGATCCCAGAACACACAATCTGCCTTTAAAAAATATATAGCTATCCAAGTTAAATTAGCTATAATTTAATTAGTTTGCTTGCAAAATAATTTAACCTATATCAATAATTGTTAATCCCCAATAACTTTTATTCTTCAAACATTAAATGTTTTCTTTTATAGCAATGTATCTTAAACCAACCAAAATTTAATCAGTTTTGTCTCTAAAGTAATAAGATTTGCCGAACTTATAATATTGTCTCAAAGTGAATATATAGGGGAAAATAAAAGGGAAAGAAAAAAAATTGCCAACAAATAAGGGAACTGTTATTCCAAATATTGTCTCCCCTCCCCTTTTTTTCCTCTCTCTACATCACCCCAAGGGGAGATAGACAACATAGACCAAATAAACAATTCAGGGCAAAACAAACAAACAAACAAACAAACAAACATTAAACAACAGAAGAGAGAAGAAAAACAGAAAAGGTAGAAGAAGTTAGATTATCAGTGTCATCTGAAGTCATTCTAAACGCAGGCGATAATAATAAAGTCATCTAAGTCCAGTCTCTAAATATTAAACTTCAAAACGTCAATAGTCAGTTTAGAATCAAATTGTATTTCAGTCACGTCTTGAGGCCTTCTCCCACTGACAATGTGTCATCAGGGGTGCCTGCATTTTGATTAAGCATGTTGATAGAAAGGATCCTTTGTCAATATTATCTTTACTTAACTGTGGTGTCAAACATCTTGTGAAATACTGAATGTCACTGTCACTGTCACAAGTGTCATACTTGTTGTTATTGTGATGTAATTTTATCTATCTTAAAAATTTGAAATACAGTCATTTAATAATCGTTTTCTTTTAAATTTTGTACATATGTGATCACATAGTTCAGATTAATCTTTGCTTTACAAACCAAATTATAATTTATTTATCTCAATTTATGGCCATGTAGTCAAAATACTCTAATTACTTGTTAGACTTTATAGTTTCTATTTTGTTGAGCAACAGTTTATGAAATCAATTAATCATACAGTTCACAGGACTGCTTCCTCTGGATGCCAATTTTTCAAGATTTTCTCCATAATCCATGCTCAAGTTTGTAATATAACAAGAAAAAACTGTCATTTTTCTAAATTTATTTTGTAGTCACCCTTGAAGGGAGAAATCTGAGAAGGGTATGAGTAAGATTTTTTATTTTCTGGCAGTGGAAGAGCTCTTCAGTTTCTATTTTTTTCATTTTGATCTCAAAATATATTTATTCCATGCATGGTTTAAGGAGTCAGTTGAGGTGGTATGGGCATCTGATTAGGATGCCTCCTGGACGCCTCCCACTTGAGGTGTTTCAGGCACGTCCCACTGGGAGGAGACCCCGGGGCAGACCCAGGACTCGGTGGAGAGACTATGTCTCCCAGCTAGTCTGGGAACGCCTTGGTATCCCCTCTGAAGAGCTGGAGCAGGTGGCTGGGGAGAGGGAAGTCTGGGCTTCTCTGCTTGAACTGCTGCCTCCGCGACCCGGACCTCCGGAAAAGCGGTAGAAGATGGATGGATGGATGGATGGCATGGTTTAGATAAAACTTTTAGTAATCATCATTTTGAAATTCAAGTATACGCATATACTTTTACACTTTAGAAATATATTTTGATGTTAAAAGGTTAACCATTACCTCAAACTCATTGGCTGCCATTTTAAATAATGTTGCACATAACTTTTGATTAAAATTTATCAACACCGGTGGTTTAAAAACCTTTCTCTCTCTGGTTTGCAGCTCGTCAAGCATTCGTTCACTCATTCACACATTCACTCAACCGTTTACTCTAGTTCTGGTCTGTAATCTGTCTGGTGTGTAGTCAATTGAGCGTGAGGGCATTATTATTCTTTTGTACCAATAAAGGTGTGATTACTTAAGATATACTTATTACCGTGTATGCATAACTGTAAACTATATCTCAAATGTGTATGTTCTTTGTCTGATTATTGTCCTACATACAAAATTATATCATGTTGACAGAAAAAACAAACAACAAAACAAAAAATTGTTGGTGTAGGTGCATTTTACCACAGGTTTTTTTTTTTTTTTTTCCTTTTTGTGCCTTATCTGTTGGGCTAGTAAACCATGGCAAACAGTGTCCATTCGTCCCTCTCTTTGGCACCCACAGAATGTCCGTCTTATCACTGTCTTTGTCTTTTCTTCGGTGCTCAGCTGTTATTATATCTTCGGCACACACACATAAAGCAGAGAATGTTCATCGCCCACTCACAGAGGTGGGGTTATGTTACTCAGCAGTTCTTGGAGATGATTGCCACAAACAAAGTACACAGAGGTGGAGTTATGTTCGTCACACAGCAGTTCTTGGTGACAGGCAATTGCCACAAGCAAAGCAATACTGGCCTGTTGTTGTCTTCAGCCACCCGCCACTGACTAGCAAGAGAGTTCTTAGTCCATTGTGCCAGAGAGCTACTCATTCAGGAAGTGTTCATGCTGTAGTGCTGGTCAATGGATGGATTTGGTGATGACACTGGGGCGAGGGAAGCAATGAGACAATAAAGATAACACTGGTCTGCCATGGTTCAGTTCACCCCTAAAAAAAATACAAAGGAGTAAAAGATTCCTGATGTATATTCTGTTCATATATCATCCACATGGAAATTAAAACTAGGACTTAAATAAAATGCCACTGTTTCTCTGTTGTGGGTGTCAGTCTGTGAGGTTGCTGTCTTAACATCATACAACACCAGCCCTGCTTCTCACACCCTCTCTTCCTCTTGTAAATTCCAGTGTCTCCTGAACTCCCCGGGGGGCGGATAGTCCTTTCTGTTACAACTGAGACCCCCCGATGCCTCTTCCTCCTTCTGTCCTCTGTTCCATCTCCCCAGTGCCATTTCCTACTCTGGGTGGAGAACCCCCACACACAGTGCCACCCCCATCCCCACCCCTCCGAACACCCAGAAAGGGAAGTAACCCACCCACCCCCGTCCTTTGGGCTTGAGCCGGTGCCCATAGCAACTGTAGCGGGGGGGGGGGGGTCGCCGGTCCTATTGAAGTGCCCTGCTGATGAGATTCAATTCAATTCAATTCAACTTTATTTATATAGCGCCATTTCACAACAACAGTCATCTCATAGCACTATCAACTGTAGGGGGAATCCCCCACAGTTGCAGAAAGACCCCAGCAATCAGGCGATCCCCTGTGAGCAAGCACTTGGCGACGGTGGACAGGAAAAACTCCCTTTTAACAGGAAGAAACCTCCAGCAGAACCAGGCTCAGGGAGGGGCAGTCATCTGCTGCGACTGGCTGGGGGGTGAGGGGATAGAGAAGAAGAAAAGAACAGACATGTAGAGAACAAACAGCACGATGGGGACTCAATCTATGGGAGAGAACAAACAAATGTTAATGACCAGCAAAAAAAATATTTCATTGAGAGTGAGGAAAGGAGTGAGGCCCAGTGTATTACTGGAGGTCCCCCGGCTGACTAAACCTATTAGCAGCATAACTAAGGGAGGGTTCAGAAACACATGATCCCTCCCTAATTGTAGGCTAGATCAAAAAGGTAGGTTTTAGCCCTATTCTTAAAAACAGAGATCGAGTCTGACTCCCGAATCCAGATTGGCAGCTGATTCCACAGGAGAGGAGCTTGATAACTGAAGGCTCTGCCTCCCATTGTACTTTTGGAGATTCTAGGTATTACAAGTAATCCTGCATTTTGGGAGCGTAGTGCTCTGTTAGGATAATACGGTAGTATCAGATCTTTTAAATAAAAAGGAGCCTGATTGTTTAGAGCTTTGTAAGTAAGAAGAAGGATTTTAAACTTAATTCTAAACTCTATGGGAAGCCAATGAAGGGAGGCCAGAACCGGAGAGATATGATCTCTCTTTCTAGTACCTGTTAAAACTCTTGCTGCAGCATTTTGGATCAGCTGAAGACTTTTTAAAGATGTTTTAGGACAGCCTGATAATAAAGAATTACAATAATCTAATCTTGAGCTAACAAAAGCGTGGATCAGTTTCTCAGCATCACTCTGAGACAAGATGCTCCTAATCTTGGCAATATTACGCAAATGATAAGATAAGATAAGATAAGATAAGCCTTTATTAGTCCCACAATGGGGAAATTCCAGGATTGCAACAGCACAGGGATAGCAACACTCAGAGCAACAATCAGAAGGCAAGAAAAAAAAAACAAGCAAGCAAGAGCAGCTAATATACATATGTACATATTACTATAAAATATATATATACACACACACAGACACACAGTGCAGAGCATTGTAGCTGGATGGAATAAATATATGAATATATAAACACACAGTGCAGAGCATTGTAGCTAGATGGAATAAATATGTAAATATATAAACACCCACAGTACGGAGCATTGCAGCTAGGTGGAATAAATATGTAAGTATATAAACATACACAGTGCGGAGCATTGTAGCTAGATGGAATAAATATATAGATATATAAAAACACAGTGCGGAGCATTGTAGCTAGATGGAATAAATATATAGATATATAAATATGAACACACCCAGTGCTGAGCATTGTAGCTAGATGGAATAAATATGTAAATATATAAACACACACAGTGCAGAGCATTGTTGCTAGATGGGATGAAACAGCATAACCCTCTACTTAGTTATCCTACATGGTATGATTATGTGCCCATACATATTCTCACCCTCCATAGCGACCGGTATTTTCCTAGTTGTATGCCGGAGGGGACCATTGTGTAAGTCTATTGCATCTTTTGCATTTAAAAACTATTAGTTTGTTACGTCTTTTTGCTATCTCTGCGAGCAGCCCTGCTTAGGTTGTACAGTCTGACAGCCGTTGGTAGGAAGGACCTACGAAACCTCTCGGTTGTGCACCTGGGATGATGTAGTCTGCTGCTAAATGAGCTCCTCAGTGCATTCAGTACGTCCTGCATAGGGTGGAACTCGGACTCCAGCAGAGATGACAATTTAGCCACCGTCCTTCTCTCTCCTATCTCCTCCACCGGATCAAGGCGCTGCCCCAGGACAGAGCTAGCTTTCTTGATCAGTTTGTTCAGTCTCTTCCTATCGGCTGCTGTAATGCCACTGCCCCAGCAGACCACTCCAAAAGTGATGGCTGATGCCACCACCGTGTCATAGAATGTCTTCAGCAGCGCCCCTTGTACACCAAAAGACCTGAGTCTCCTCAGCAGGAACAGCCTGTGCTGTCCCTTCTTGTAGAGTGCGTCAGTATTGTGTGACCAGTCTAGTTTATTGTTCAGATGAACACCCAGGATGATGGAAGGCAGTCTTAGAAACAAATTTAATATGTGAATTGAAGGACAAATTCTGATCAAAAATAACTCCAAGGTTCCTCACAGAGCTATTAAGAGAAAGAGTAACCGCATCCAAACTGAAAGTTTGATTTGGAAAGGAATTTCTAAGGTTTTTTGGACCAACAAGAATGACTTCAGTCTTATCTGAATTTAATAGCAGGAAATTACAAGTCATCCAAGCTTTGATTTCCTTAAGACAGGCTTCTAACTTGGCTAATTGATTACTATCATCTGGCTTCATTGACAGGTATAATTGTGTGTCATCAGCATAACAATGAAAATGTATACAGTGCTTTCTAATAATGTTGCCTAACGGAAGCATATATAAACTAAAAAGAGTTGGGCCTAGCACAGATCCCTGTGGAACTCCATGACTGAGCTTTGAGTTGAAAGAAAACTCATTATTTACATGAACAAACTGGAACCTATCAGATAAATAAGATCTAAACCACTGCAACGAAGTTCCATTAAGTCCAACATAGTGTTCTAATCTATCAAGTAGAATATTATGATCGATAGTATCAAAAGCTGCACTAAGGTCTAAAAGGACAAGTACAGAAACTAGTCCATTATCAGATGCAATGAGGAGGTCGTTAGTGACCTTCGCTAAGGCTGTTTCAGTACTATGATGGATTCTAAACCCAGACTGAAACTCTTCAACTAACTAACTAACTAACCTGCACTTATATAGCGCTTTTCTAGTCACAAAGACCACTCAAAGCGCTTTCATTAATACTAACCCTCTATTCTAAGGGCCTATAGGAAACAGATATCTAGGGACAATTTAGAACAGCCAATTAACCTAACATGCATGTTTTTGGCATGTGGGAGGAAACCGGAGAAATCCCGGAGTAAACCCACGCAACACGGGGAGAACATGCAAACTCCACACAGATCACTGTTGGTCGGGGGCTGGGATCGAACCCACGATCCCACGATCCCCACAATCCCCTGGCCAAGGGTAAACTGTGCTGCCGCAGTGCTAACCACTGCCCCACCGTGCAGAAACTAGTCCATTATCAGATGCAATGAGGAGGTCATTAGTGACCTTCGCTAAGGCTGTTTCAGTACTATGATGGATTCTAAACCCAGATTGAAACTCTTCAAGTAAACCATTTCCCTGTAGGTGGTCAAATAATTGCGTAGCAACAACTCTTTCTAAGATTTTTGAAATGAAAGGGAGATTAGAGATTGGTCTATAGTTAGCTAAAGCTCCTGGATCTAGTGTTGGCTTTTTGAGTAAGGGTTTAATTACAGCCGTTTTAAAAGTCTGCGGTACATGGCCTAAAATTAATGAAGAATTGATTATATGAAGAATAAGGCTACCAGTAAGTGGGAAGACTTCTTTAAATAACCTGGTAGGAATAGGGTCTAAAAGACAAGTTGAAGGTTTGGATGAGGAAACTATTTTGTCTAACTCACAAAGGTCGATTGGAGTAAACTCATCAAGACAGACATCAGTAGAAGGAGTTGTAGTAGTTACAGTATTTAAGTTAACTGTGGGAAGAATCTGATTGATTTTATCTCTGATGGATGAAATTTTATTATTGAAAAAGTTCATAAAGTCCTGACTAGTAAGCTCTAAGGGAATGCTAGGATTGACAGAGTCCTGACTCTTTGTCAACCTGGCTACAGTACTGAAAAGAAACCTGGGATTATTCTTGTTCTCTTCTATTAATGCAGAGTAATAACTCGTTCTAGCTTTTCTAAGAGATTTTTTATAAATTAAAAGATGATTTCTCCAAGCTAAATAGATTTCATCTAAATTAGTGGAGCGCCATTTTCTTTCTAATTGACGAGTCTTCTGTTTTAAGCTACGAGTTTCTGTGTTGAACCAAGGAGTTAGAAATCTCTGATTAGACTTTTTCTTTTTTAAGGGGGCCACCAAGTCTAGAGTCTGATGCAGAGAAGCTGAAACACTATCCACCATGTTATCAATTACAGAAGGAGCAAGCTGTCTATAGCTTATTTCCGTTGTGTTGACACATGGCATAGAGGAAACAATCTGGAAACAATCCCAAGATGGCGCCCACAGTGGTCGCCATGGTGTTTCGCTGCCCTTTAATTTTTTTAATTTGTTTGTTTCTGTTCATTGATTGTGCGTCTGCCAGTTCATACACCCGTGAAGAGTTATTAAATATCAGGACTCTTACTCCCACGGACCTTCTCCCAGTATTTTTAGCTCCTGCCGCCGATCTGATTCATTGTTTGGCTCAAAAAGTAAGACGGCGTAAAAGAGGAAAGCGAGGGGAGATTCTCGCACGGCTGCGAAGGAGAGGCACGCGGACAGCCTTGCCTGGCATATTTCTATCCAATGCCAATTCTCTCTTGAACAAGGTAGAAGAATTAAGACTGCTGATGCGATTTAAGGACCTCGCTTCCTCGTCTGTCATCTGTTTCTCTGAGACCTGGCTTAAAGGGAACATACCGGACAGCGCAATCAGCCTCAAGGGATTTCAGCTGTTTCGTGCTGATCGCGTCACAGAGCTCTCCGGTAAGTCTATTGGAGGAGGAGTGTGCTTCTACATTAACAGCAGCTGGTGCTCTGATGTAACGGTGATTTCCAAACACTGTTCTCCCGCCCTGGAATTTCTTTTCATTAACTGCAAGCCATTTTATTCCCCGCGGGAGTTTGCCTCATTCATCCTCGTCGCTGTGTATGTCCCTCCCGACGCGGACACGCGCGAAGCTCAGCGCGTGCTCGCGGATCACATCCAACACACGGAGCGGAATTTTCCAGACTCCCTGGTTATTGTGGTAGGCGACTTTAACCAGAGCAATCTGAGTCACGAGTTCCCCCGCTACAAACAGTTTATTAAATGTCCAACCAGAGGAAAGAACACGCTGGATCACTGTTACACTACAGTGAAGGACGCATATCGCGCTGTTCCCCGCGCTGCGCTCGGATTATCTGATCACGTGATGGTCCACCTCATTCCCACATACAGACAAAGACTGAAGCTCACTAAACCTGTTGTGACCACCACGAAGAAATTGACCAGTGAAGCTGGAGAGAATCTGAACACATGCATGGAAATAACTGACTGGGACATGTTTAAAGGAGCCACACATGATCTTAATGAGTACACAGACACTGTGAACTCATATATCAACTTCTGTGAGGAGAACATTCTTCCATCGCGCACCAGGGTGAGGTACTCTAATGATAAGCCCTGGTTCACTGCCAAGCTCAGACAGATCAGGAAGGAGAAGGAAGCAGCGTTGAAAAGTGGAGACAAGGACTGCTACAGAGAGGTCAAATATCGGTTTAACAGAGAGCTGAGGAGAGCTAAATCTGTGTATTCTGAGAGACTCCAGCAGCAGTTCACTGCTAATGACTCGGCTTCTGTGTGGAGAGGACTGAGGCAAATCACCAACTATCGGCCTCAGGCTTCTAAAGGTCAGGATGACAAAGCCCTTTGTCAAAAACTGTCCCAACATTACGCCTGTTTTGACACCTCGTCAGCTGTGTCCAACTCACCCACTCCACCCAGCTCCACTGCCTCCTCGGCCCCTAATTCATCAAAAGCGGTCCCCCCCCCTCCTCCTCCTCCTCCTCCTCCTCCCCCCCTGCCCTTGTCATCAGTGAGCAGGACGTGCACAGACAGTTCTCCAGACTGAACCCGCGCAAGGCCCCCGGGCCGGACGGTGTGTCTCCCTCCACCCTGAGACACTGTGCGAAAGAGCTGGCTCCTGTCTTCACAGACATTTTTTTTTGTAACTTAGATTTTTATTCATTTTTCATCATATATAATGCATTCAGATCACATTCTACATTTAAAAAACAAAGGGGTTAGGGTAGGGAAAAATAAAAAAAATAAACAAAATAAAAATAAAAAATAAAAAAAAAAAAAAAAATAAAAGGGGGGGGACAAATGTTGGAGCATCAAGTTTTTAGTTTCCATCTCTTAATTCTTCTGGTTTTTTCAGTGTCTTTGGTTATTCTTTCAATTTCTGCCTCGTTGTTGCACTTTGTAGTGTGTCCATTTCCGCCATTTTTTCTCCCATATTCCTTCTTGCATTCTTCGTCGATATGTTAGTTTTTCCATCATACGTATGTCCTCAACAATGTCAGTCCATTGTTCTTGGTCAGGAAGAACTTCTGATCGCCATTTTTTTGTGATAGTTTTTTTACATGCAATCAACAAGATTTTAACTAGATATCTGTCCTCAGCCTGTATAACACTGTCTTTTTTAAGATCACATAAGTACATCAGGTTACAGTTCATTGGTATATTATATCCTAATATCCTCTGTATTGTCACATGCATAGATTTCCAAAATGATGATATTTTGTAGCATTTCCAAAACATATGTGAGTGGTCTGCATTTTGAGCCCCACATCCCCTCCAGCATAAAGATTGGGTATTTGTATATTTTCCTTGAATCTGTGGTGTAATGAAAAAGCGAATCAGGTTTTTCCATCCAAATTCCCTCCATGCCCTTGAATTTGTTGATGTGTGTTGTGTTTTCCATATTTCCTGCCAGCTTTCTTCTGTTATGTTTAAATTGAGCTCTTTCTCCCATTTCTCCTTTATATAGTTACTTGTATGATTGTTTGTCATAAGTTTCTGATATAGTTTTGAAATAATTCTTATTTTATTTCCTGCATACGAGCTTAAAATAAGTTGTATAATCTCGTTCACATCTGTTTGGAGGTTATGCCTAATCTTCTTCATATAGTAATCTCTCATCTGCAGATATCTGAAAAATTCCGATCTTTCTAATTTAAATTTTCTCCTGATATTTACAAAGCTCCCGAGATCTTTTTTTTTCCGATATTGCCCCATGCTGTGATTCCCTTGTTCACCAGATTTTTGTATCCCCTATCTTGTTTTGCCGGTTCAAACTGACTGTCAAATGCTACCCATTTCAATAGTTTTATGTCTTCCCTTATATTATATTTTTGTACTATTTTATACCACAGTTCTAAAGTAAATTTAGTGATTGGGTCTATTTGTTTGATTTGCTTATATGCATCTTTATCCCCTATTATGCTTTGTACTGGGAGTCCCTCAATTTCCTTTTCCATTTCTTTCCATTTTGCCTCATATCCCTCGTCGCACCAACATATGATATATCTTATTTGTGCTGAGTAGTAATATTCCTTTAGACTTGGTAGGCCCATGCCTCCTTTCTCTTTTGGTAATTGGAGGGTTTTATATTTCACTCTTGGTTTTTTACCTCCCCAAACAAATCTCGATATCATCCTGTCCCACTTTGAGAATTGGGCATCTGGAATCTCTGTTGGTATAGCCTGGAAGAGGTAAAGTAATCTAGGTTGTATGCTGATTTTGACTGTCTCAATTTTTGAATTCAGATCCATATTTAAGATTGACCATCTATCAATATCTTTTTTTATTTCTTGTTCCAACCTATCATAGTTTGCTTTATATATTTTGCTTAGGTCTTTAGGTATGTTCACTCCAAGGTATTTTATTTCTTTTTGCTTCCAGTTTAGTTTGATCTTATCAGTTATCTGGTTTAGAGGGTTATAGTGGAATGTCAGTATTTGTGTTTTTGTTATGTTTATCTTGTATCCTGATAATTTTCCAAAATTTTCTATCAAGTTCATCATTTCCATTATTGATTTATCTGGTTGTTCAAGGTAAACTATAATATCGTCAGCAAATAGCCCAATCTTGTGTTCCGCCCCCTTTATTGTTACACCTTTTAATTTCTTATTTTGTCGTATGGCTTGAGCCAATGGTTCTATGAACAGAGCAAACAAGGTGGGCGATAAGCAGCATCCCTGCCTAGTTGATCTTTGTATATTTACTTTGTCTGTTAAGCTACCGTTTATCTTGATTCTTGCCACAGGTTCTTGATATAGCATCCTTATGCATTGTACTGATTTTTCTTTAAATCCAAAGCGCTCCAGTACACTATATAGGAATTTCCAGTTAACCCTGTCAAATGCTTTTTCTGCGTCTAAACTCATTATTACTGCGCTTTTCTTTTCTTTATGTATTTGGTTAATTATATGTATTGTTCTCCTGATATTGTCATGTGTTTGGCGTCCCTCTATGAATCCAGTTTGATCATCTTCTATCAATTCCGTCAAGAATGTCTTTATTCGTTTACATATAATTGTTGTGTATATTTTATAATCTACATTTAATAAAGAGATTGGTCTATAGTTTCCGCATTGTTCTTTATCTTTCCCTGGTTTTAAAATAACTGAAATGATTGCTTCATTCCATGTTGGAGGTATTTTGTTGTTGTTCAGCGTCCAATTAAATGACTTTAGGAGCTGTGGCATGAGTTCTTCTATAAACAGTTTATAAAACTCAGATGGGTATCCATCACTACCTGGTGATTTACCATTTTTAAGTGACTTAATCACATCTCTGATCTCTTGTGTTGTTATTTCTGCTGTTAGTTTTTCATTTTGTTGATTTCCTATTGATGGCAAGTCCAATGTGTCTAGAAATTTTTTGATATCTTTAGTATTTGTTTCTTCAGGTTGCGAGTATAGTTCTTGGTAGAAATTATGGAAAATTTCTTCGATGTTTTCTGGGTTAACTGTGGTTTTATTTGTGGTGGGGTCTTTAATCTTGTATACATTATTCATTGTTTGTTGTTTTCTTAACCGTTTTGCCAGCAGTTTTGTGGCTTTTGGCCCCGTTTCATAATATTTTTGCTTTAGATATCTATTTTTCCTTTCAATTTCATCCATTTGTGTTTCTTTTATCTTTGTTTTTTCTTCTTTAATTTCTTGATATATTTTTGGATCATTTGTGCTTTGATGTTTACGTTCTAATTCCCTTAGTCTCTCACATCTTTGTTCATACGCTTCCAGTTTAGTCTTATTTGCTTTTCCTGTTTCAACAATTAATTTACCCCTTAACACGGCTTTTAGTGCGTCCCATAGTATTGTTGGGTCCACTTCTTCATTGTCATTCTCTTGGATATATTCGTTTATGTTTATTTTTATTCTTTCTTTCATTTTCTCATCATTTAACAGTCCTACGTTAAGTTTCCATGTTGTTTGTCGTTTTCTATTGTTTAAATATATTTCCATGTATATAGGATTATGATCTGATATTTCTGCCCCTCCAATCCAACAATTTCTCACCCTGTGTCTGTCACCTTCATTCATAAGGAAGTAATCTATTCTAGAGTGTACTTTATGGGCTGCTGAATAATGTGTATAGTCTTTTTCGAGTGGGTGTAGGTCCCTCCATATGTCTACCATACCCATTTCTGCCAGTGAGGTTCTTATGAACTTTGTTACATGTTTTTTTGTCTTCTTAACACTTGTTGTGTCAACTTCATGATCCATGACAGCATTTAAGTCTCCTCCACAAATTAGGACTCCTTCACTGTGTGTTGCTATGAGATCAAACAGATGTTGAAAAAAACCCTTGTCACTTTCTGGTGGGGCATAGATGCTCACTAATGTGATCTGCATATCATCTATTCTTCCCTTTATTATTACATACCTGCCTTCTTTATCCTGGATTTCCTGTTCACTTTCAAATTGTATTTTGTTTGAGATTAGTATCATAACCCCCCTTTTTGCTCCTCCCTTAAATGAACTGTTGTAGGAGTTCTTATAGCCAAATCTCTTTAGTTTCACATGTTCTGTCTTGCTCAAATGTGTCTCTTGCATAAATATAATTTCAGCTTTTTCCTTCTTGAATTTTCTTATTATTCTTTCCCTTTTAACAGGTGAGTTCAGACCATTCACGTTTAGTGTCATTATCTTAAGATTTTTACCCATATTCATGTTTTTCCATTTTTTTAACTTGTGCTCCTAGCCCCTTTAACAACAAAAATAACACATATTTATATAAAAACACATTAAAAAAACTCGACCTCCGTACTTTGGGCCTTTCTTCTGCCCACTGGTCCCTGTTGGTGGGTGGGGGGTTTGTCTTCACAGAGTGAAGGACCCTCCCTAGACCTGTATTTACTATCAAAGTAATAGTCATAAGTCTAGAAATGTCCAACAAATATCACTTAAACCTCTCCTAGCCGTCTGTTTCTCTTTTACCTTGTCTTCTTGGCCTTCATTTCTTCTGTGCCTTACTTAATCTTTGTTATGATCTAGGCTTTCAGTTGAAAGCCTTGTAGCTTGTCCTGGGCCCGCTGCTCTACGTCTCTCCCCCTTCTTCCGCCGTTCACTCGCCTCCACTCCGTCTGTCGTGGTGCGTTCAGGGCCGCCGCTGCTCCAGCCGTCTCCTTCGGCACGCTCACCTCAAGGCCCCGCTCCATCATATCCCGCGCTGCCTCTTCGGCCGTGTTGTAGGTTCTTGTGCCTTCCTCCCAATGAATCCTCATTTTCGTTAGCGGCGTTTGGAATCTAATTTTTTTCTCTTTCAGCGTTTTTTTTAATATTGGCATATTTCTTCCGCTGCTGCACGATTTCTGTCGGGTAGTCATGGTCAAAAAATACCTGTTTGTCGCCGATTCGTATCTTTTTTTTCCATGCTTGCGTCAGGATTCTTTCCTTTATGTCATATTTCACAAAGTTTACCACAACTGACCTGGGTGGAGAGTTTGTTTTCGGGTTCTGTGCCGGTGTTCTGTGCGCCCGTTGAATCTGCAGATCCGTTTCTCCGGGTATTTCCAGTTCTTTTTTTAAGAACTGATCCATGAATTTTGTCATCGAGTTGCCTTCAATGCCCTCCGGAATTCCAAAGATGCGCATATTGCTTCGTCGGGATCTGCTCTCCAAGTTGTTTATTTTCTCCTGCATCCTCTGCGTTTGCGTCGTCAGGGTCTGTAGTTGTTCGTTTGCCTCGCTTTTCCAATCTTCTAGTTCCGAAATTCGGGTCTGCGCTTCTGTCATACACGCCCGCTGGGAGCGCAGCTCCTCCATGTTTTCCGTTAATTTACGCTCCATTTCTCTTCGGAGGTCCATGATTTCCTCCTTAATTTCTTTTTTCAGTTCCTCCTTAAGAGCCGCTAAATCCTGTTGTAGCTGTCGCTTGAATTCTCTCAACTCTTCACCCAAACTGGCGATGCCAGCGTTCATGTTGTCGAGTCTGGTGTCCTCCATTTTCACTGCTGTGGACATCTCGTTTTTTTGGGCTTTGCGTACAGCGGTTTTTCCTGCGTTGTTGGAGAGGAATTCTTCAATTTTACCCTGTTTTTGTCCTTGTGCCCGGTTCCTTCGTGTTTTCATCCCTTGGTTTATTGATTCGTTTATGTCGAGTTGGCCATTTACCGATGATTTTTAATCCGGCTAGGGAGAGCTCTTTGTTTAAGTGTTATGTCTCTCCGCCATCTTCCCGGAAGTCCTTCACAGACATTTTTAACACCTCCCTTAAGCAATGTCACGTGCCGACCTGCCTCAAATCCTCCACCATCATCCCTGTCCCCAAGAAGCCACGGATTACTGGACTTAACGACTACAGACCTGTAGCGCTCACCTCTGTAGTCATGAAGTCCTTTGAGCGCCTGGTCCTGTCTCACCTCAAGTCCATCACCACTCCCCTCCTGGACCCGCTGCAGTTTGCCTACCGTGCTAACAGGTCTGTGGACGACGCAGTCAACCTGGCCCTCCACTCCATCCTGCAGCACCTGGACTCCCCGGGAACCTACGCCAGGATTCTGTTTGTGGACTTCAGCTCCGCATTCAACACCATCCGCCCCGATCTGCTCCGGGACAAGCTGTCCCTGCTCAACGTGCCTGACTCCCTCTGCAGGTGGATCACCAACTTCCTGACGGACCGGAGGCAGCATGTGCGGCTGGGGAAGTCTGTCTCGGACTCTGTTAGCATCAGCATTGGATCACCCCAGGGCTGTGTACTTTCCCCCCTACTCTTCTCCCTTTATACCAACTCCTGCACCTCCTCCCACCAGTCTGTTAAGCTGATTAAGTTTGCGGACGACACCACCCTCATCGGGCTCATCTCCAACGGCGACGAGTCCGTCTACAGGAAAGAGGTGGCCCAGCTGGTGTCCTGGTGCAGCCACAACAACCTGCAGCTGAACGCTCTGAAGACAGCGGAGATGATTGTGGACTTCAGGAAAGTCACAACCCCCCTGCCCCCCCTCACCATCACAGGCTCTCCCATCACCATCGCAGATTCCTTCCGCTTCTTGGGCACCACCATCACCCGGGACCTCAAATGGGAGCCAACCATCAGCTCCCTCATCAAAAAGGCCCAGCAGAGGATGCTCTTTCTGCGGCAGCTGAGGAAGCTCAAGCTACCCACCAAGATGTTAGTGCAGTTCTACACGGCCATCATCGAGTCCATCGTCACCTCCTCCATAACTGTGTGGTATGCAGGAGCCACTGCCAGGGACAGACTAAGGCTGCAGTGCGTCGTGCGCACTGCTGAGAAGGTGATAGGCTGCAAGCTCCCATCTCTCCAGGACCTGTACATCTCCAGGACCTGGAGGCGTGCTGGCCGGATCATAGCCGATCCTTCACACCCTGGTCACGTACTGTTTGCCCCCCTCCCTTCAGGTAGAAGACTTCGGTCCATTCGGACTAAAACCTCCCGGCACATGAATAGCTTTTTCCCCTCTGCCATCAGACTGCTGAACATTAAGTGACTTATTGACTCTCGTGCACTATGTACAGCAGCTCAACCAGACTCATGACATTCATCACTGTTTTTCTGTTGCATTATCAACTGCACTGTGGTACCCCATATTATCTGCTACTTGCTAATTTATTTAAAACTGCCTGGACTAGTATTACTCATTATTACTATTATTATTATTATTATTATTATTATTACTTATTTTTCTACACTTATTGCACGTTTTTAGTCCTTTAGTTTTTTAGTTTATCTCTTTATCTCATCATGTTTTTAATGTTGCAGCATGGCACCGAGACAAATTCCTAGTTTGTGTACTTCATGAACAATGGCAATAAATCGAATTCTGATTCTGATTCTGAAACAATCTGCATAAATTTGGTAACAGCATCATCTGAGAGGCATCTACTGTAATAATATTTTTCTTTAGGAGCCAAATAGTCAGAAATAGTAAATTCAAAGGTTAACAGACAATGGTCTGACAGTACAGGGTTATGAGGAGACACTACAAGATTTTCTATTTCTATGCCATATGTCAGAACAAGGTCCAATGTATGGTGGAGGTAATGAGTAGAATTTCCTACTTTCTGAGAAAACCCAATCGAGTCTAATATTGAATTAAATGCCACATTAAGGCAGTCACTATCTACATCCACATGTATATTAAAGTCCCCTACTATAATTATTCTATCAGATTTCAGCACTAAATAAGCTAAGAAATCAGCAAATTCGGATAAAAATTCTGAGTAGGTTGATGGGGGACGATAAACTATGGCAAATAAAATTGGGTTTAACCTAAAATTGCTAAAGTGCCCAATACTGAGGACCAGGCCCTCAAAGGAATTATAACATGTTTTTTGCTTTACATTAACTAGTAATTTGGAATGGTAACTTGTTGCTACTCCTCCTCCACAACCAGAATTTCTGGGATTTTGACAGTTTAAATAACCAGAGGGAGTTGATTCATTTAAACCAACCAAGTCTCTGTAAGGGAAATTAAATCAATCTGATGATCAATTAACAGATCATGGACTAACAGAGACTTGGGAGTTAGAGACCTAATATTTAATAAACCACATTTAATTTTTAAATTATGAGGAGAAACAGAGGCCAATTCATTCAATTTAGAGGCTTTATGTTTAATTTGAGTTTTACCAATATTTTGCTTTATCACTTTGGGATGCTTATGCATTATATTTTTATTTACTTTGGAGGGAGCAGACAACGATTCTCTGATGGGGAAGACAGGGGCTAAGTTGAGGGGTGGTGGATGAAGAGGAGCTGCAGAGAGGCGTGTAAGACTGCGACTCTGCTTCCTGGTCCCAACTCTGAGTAGTCAGAATTTTGGAAATTTGGATAAAAAAGATGCCAGATTGTTAGATAAATGAGAAGCACCATCCAAAGTGGGATGAATGCTGTCTCGTCTCATAAGACCAGGTTTTCCCCAAAAAGAGCTCCAATTGTCAATGTAGCCCACGTCATTTTTAGGACACCACACAGACAGCCAGCGGTTCAAGGATGACGAGCGGCTAAACATGTCATCACTGGTCAGATTGGGGAGGGGCCCAGAGAATACTACAGTGGCAGACATCGTTTTTGCAAAGTCACACACCGATTCTATATTAAGTTTCGTGACTTCCGACTGCCGGAGACGGATGTCATTAATGCCGACGTGAATAACAATTGTGGAATATTTACAGTTACTTTTAGCCAGCATTTTCAAATTTGACTCGATGTCACCTGCTCTGGCCCCACGAATGCATTTGACTATGGCCGCTGGAGTCTCTAGGTTCACGTTTCTGACTACAGAGTCGCCAATGATCAGAGTTTTTTCCTCAGAGGGTGTGTCGCTGAGCAGGGAAAAACGATTAGAAACGTGAACAGGTTGGTGGTGTACCGGGGCTTTGCGACTAGGCTTCCTTCTCACCGTCACCCACCCAGTCTCCTCGCTGCTGAGGAGAGCCGGGGAACCGCTGACAGGGGGGCCTAAGCTAGCTAGCTCCGCTGCAGCTAAGGGACGTCCGTCGAGATTAACTGGCGCAGACAGTGTTTCAATGCAGCGGAGCTGGGATTCCAAATCAGACAACCTCGCCTCGAGCGCCTCAAAAAGACAACATTTATTACATTTACCGTTATCACTAAAAGAGGCAGAGGTGTAGCTAAACATCTGACAGAGAGAGCACACCAGAGGAGGAGAGGAAAGAGAGCTAGTAGCCATAGCTAGTGGCTAGCTAGTGGCTGGAGAGCAAACCACACAGGCAGACAGCAAAACAGGAAGTGACGATACGTTACCACAAGGAAGAGACGATCCCAGATCCCAGATGTGTGGGAGGGCACATTGGTCTGTGGAGGGAAAGAGGGTGGGGGGGAAGCATGTTAGCTTTGTGAGCACAAGTCTCTACCGAGGGAACATCAACTTGCAGAACCACCGATGGTGGGCGTCCATGCCGGGGAGCTTGGGCCAACATCACCTGCTCATCTTCCAACACAAAAGGGGGCTTCAGCCTGTCGATGCAGACGGTGTCCCTACGCCCCCCAAAGTCTAACACAAAATGCTTTGCCTCAGTTTCCAGCACCCTGAACAGTCCGTCGTACTGTGGGTGCAGCTGGGTCCTGTGTGCATCGTGCCTGACAAAAACAAACCTGGCACTCTGTAAGCTTTTCGGGATGAAGGTGCGGGGAAAACAATGGTGAGCCAGGCCTGGCATGTTAACGGCCTCTGTACTGTACAAAAATTGTGTGGGCGGGTCGGTCCCGAGTTTTCTTGTAAAAATTTCCCAGGGATTCGCAGTGGCTGAGAAAAAAACAAGTTCTGCCGGGAAAGCTGCCAGATCCTCCTTAGGTGCGGAGCGCAACCCTAAAAGAACCCAGGGCAAGCGGTCGACCCAATCCATGAGTGAAGCTCTGATTGGTGCCTTAAGCAACCTATGAAAACGTTCGCATAACCCGTTAGCCTGGGGTTTGTTGGTGGTAGTGCGGTGGATTTTGACCCCCAGGTTCTGGGCCATCACGGACTAGAGTTCCGAAATGAACTGCGGACCCCTGCCTGAAGTAATGTCCAATGGGGATCCGCACCATGCAACCCAAGCCAACAAAAAAGCATGAGCCACTTCCACAGACGTGGTGGAAGCCAGCGGGACCACTTCAGGCCAATGCGTGGTGTGGTCCATGATTGTCAAAAGGTGCTTGAAACCTTGTGACAGCGGGAGGGGTTCCACCAAATCCACGTGGATGTGGTTGAAGCTCCTGGCTGGGATTTGGAACAGCTCGAGGGGGGCTCTGGTGTGCTTGTGCACTTTGGCCTGCTGGCACGCAACGCACGCTGCAGCCCACTCTTTCACGTTGCAAGTGAGGCCAGACAAATTTTGCCCCCACCAGTTTAACCAAGGCGTGCATGCTGGGATGCGAAAGGGAGTGGACTGACTCAAAAATGCAGCGGCGCCAAGAGCTCGTTCTCCATCGCACGTCTTGGGGTCACCAATATGGAAGATGAAAGCAGACGAGGCAGCAAGCTGAACGACACACAAACTTTTTTTCACCTTTCATCATCAAGTACAGAAAATACTCTACCGGGGTCTCTGGGCACCTCCTTTTTATACCCTTTATTTCTGCCACATGAGACCCAGGGAGCCAAAGACAATACATTCATCCATTCAGTGCACAAAGAATGCCTGGGACATTAACATCATACAACACCAGCCCTGCTTATCACACCCTCTCTTCCTCTAGCGAACTCTGGTGTCTCCTGAACTCCCCAGGGGGGCGGATAGTCCTTTCTATTACAACTGAGACCCCCCCGGTGCCACTTCCTCCTTCAGTCCTCTGTTCCATCTCTCCAGTGCCACTTCCTACTCTGGGTGGAGAACCCCCTACACAGTGCCACCACACTGTTATCTATTATGCACTCTGAGTTACAGTTTTTGTATGAAAAGAGCTATTGTGGGACACATACGTGGGTTTCATATGCACAAATGTATTTCACCTTATGCTTCAGATGTATATTACTGTATGCTTACTGTATACTTCACGTCTCAGATGAACAAAGGGCTGAGCCTCCTCGGAGATAGCAGGAGGATGTGAAATGTGGTCTTTGGTATGCAAAGAGATGGCCGTGGGGGATTTCCTAGCTGCCAGTGACTTTGGGTGGGGGTGATAAGATCTGAAAGGGATGCATTGTTACTTGGGATTAAATGCATTGTGACTGGAGCTTTGAAGCTCCTGGGGTATAAAAGGAGATGAATGTCTGGTTTCTTCCTCTTCTACAGTAACGAAACACGGGGTCGAACACTTTATAATGACAAAAGGCCCGCCAGTGTTTGCGCATCCTCGGCGTTTGGATTCAGCTAAACTGGCCAGCATGCTAGAGTAGTTTGCCAACATAGAGCAGTTGGGCATCGTCAGGCGCTCCATCAGCCCGTGGGCATCCCTGCTACACATAGTGCCGAAAGCCGATGGGTCGTGGCGACTGTGCGGCGATTTCCGGTGCCTGAATAAGGCCACAGAACACGATTGTTATCCCATCACACACATCCAGAATTTTTCCGTGCACCTGGCTGGGGCGCGTGTTTTTTCGAAAGTGGATCTGGTCCATGGATACCATCAGGTCCCAGTGCGCATGGAAGACATTCCAAAAACAGCGGTAATAACTCCTTTCTGCCTTTTTGAGTTTTTACACATGCCGTTTGGATTAAAAAGCGCGGCACAGACTTTCCAGAGGATGATGGACGCAGTGCTTTGCAACTTGTCTTTCATTTTTGTCTACTTAGATGACATTCTGGAAGCTAGCATGTCCGAGGAGGAGTACATCGCCCATCTCAAGATGGTTGTCCAGAGGTTGGAAGCACACAAGTTGATAGTTAACCTGGCGAAGTGCCAGTTCGGCGTGCCAGAGATTGATTATTTGGGCCACCGCATTTCGCTGGAGGACGCAATTCCATTACCGGATAAGGTGCACACTGTGTCGGACTTTTCATTTTTATAACCGTTTCCTTCCCCGGGCAGCCCGGCTGATGCAGCCGTTGTATGCCGGCCTTAAAAAAAGAAGCTCGTGAAAGGCATCAACTGGACTTCTGAGCGAGTCCAGGCTTTTACTAACACCAAAACAACACTTGCGGATGCTGTGTTGTTAGCCCACCCGGATCCGTCTGCACAGATAGCACTCCCGACAGATGCATCTGATGTTGCCTTAGGGGCAGTGGTGGAGCAGTGCCTCTGAGGTTCGTAGCAGCCGCTAGCATTTTTTAGCCGGACTTTGTGGGACAATGAACGCAAGTACAGCACATTCAATAGAGAATTGCTGGCTCTCCACCTGGCGACGTGCCATTTCCAGTTTTGGCTGGAAGGGCACGAGTTCACCGCGTTCGTGGACCATAAGCTGCTGACGCACGTGATGTCCAAGACCTCAGAACTGTCAGTGGTGTAGCCAGGAGGGGGGCTGAACCCGAACCACCACCTCCATTCTGAATGCCCGGAGCGTTCACCCGGGCCAAAGCTTTAGCTTCAGCCCCCTGTCAGCTACAGATTTCTTACCATTTTCCCCCTCAGCTCCCCCCACCACCACCACCACCCCGGCTACGCCCCTGACTGTGGTCGGCCCGGCAGCAACGGCATTTAGCCACAATTTTGGAGTTTACTACCAACATTCAACACGTTGCCGGTAAACTCAACGTCGTGGCCGAATGCCTGTCGTACATGTTAATCGCCCCAGTCTACATGGGAATAGATTTCCCTGCCATGGCCGTGGAACAAGCCGGGAACGTGGACATTTGCGCGCTCCAGTCTGCGCCAACTGGGTTAAGGCTGGAGAACAGGGTGGTGCAAGAAAGGTGCCCTACCTTGCTCTGCGATGTCTCCACCGGCCGCCCACACCCGGTGGTTCCGAGCTCTTGGTGCCGTTGTGTTTTTGAGTCGGTCCACTCCCTTTCACATCCAGGAGTGTGCGCTTTGGTGAAGCTAGTGGGGACGAAATTCATCTGGCTGCACTTGCGCAAAGACATGAAAGAGTGGGCTGCAGCTTGCGTTGCGTTCCAGTGGGCCAAAGTGCACAAGCACACCAGAGTCCCCCTCGAGCCATTCCAAATTCCGACCAGGAGGTCCGACCACATCCATGTGGTTTTGATGGGATCCCTCCCGCCGTCCCAAGGTTTTATGCACCTTTTAACAATAGTGGACCACACCACACGCTGGCCTGAAGTGGTCCCGCTGGCTTCTACCACATCCACAGAAGTGGCTTGCACTTTTTTGTCGGCTTGGGCTGCACGTTTCGGATCTTCATCGGACATCACATCCGACAGGGGTCCACAATTCGTTTCGGAACTCTGGTCCACTATGGCCCAGAGCCTGGGGGTCAAAATTCACCGCACTACCGTGTACAACCCCCAGACTAACAGGTTATGCAAGCGCTTTCATAGGTCACTTAAAGCAGTGCTCAGAGCTTTGCTCACAGACACAAATTGGGTTGACCGCCTGCCCTGGGTTTTTTTAGGGTTGCGCTTCGCACCTAAGGAAGATTTGGCAGCCTCCCTGGCACAACTCGTTTTTTCTCAGCCACTGTGGTTCCCCGGAGAGTTTTTACCGGAAAACCCCGCACCCGAGGCTGATTCACCTGTGCAATTTTTACAGAGTGTACTGGGCCCGGCCCACCATTGTTTTCCCCGCACATTCATCCCCAAAAGCTTGCAGAACGCCAGTTTTGTTTTTGTCAGGCACGATGTGCACCGGACCCCGCTGCGCCCACCGTACGACGGACCATTCAGGGTGTTGGAACCTGGGGAGAAGCATTTTGTGTTAGACTTTGGGGGGGTGTAGGGAGACCGTCTGCATTGACAGGCTGAAGCTTGCTTTTGTGTTGGCAGACGAGCAGGTGGTGTTGGCCCAAGCTCCCCGGCGCAGATGCCCACCTTTGGTGGCTCCGCAAAGTGGTGATCCCTCGTCAGGGACCTGCGCTCGCGAAGCTGTTGTGTTTTCTCCCCCTCCCTTTTTCCCTCCACAGACTGACGTGCCTGTTGTGTCCATATTCAGGCAATGATGAGCAGAGCGTAGTCACTATTAACGGAGCTTTATTATAGTAACCACGGTGACAATACCAAAAGACGATCAGCACTCTCCAGCAAGCCAGGTGTTCAACGACGAAAGAGGATTAGCCTCTTCCGCTCCCATCCTTTATACCCTGGGTGACATCACCACCGGAAACCGGTAGTTCGCCACCTCTGTCTATTCCCCAACCAACCCGGCCGCCAGCTTACTAATACCAACATTCCCATACATAACATCTTCCTCCCCCAAAAAAATCATGCACACAGATTACCAACCCCAATTTGTAACCCGAGTCACACAACATATAAAACTTTATGTACAAAATAAACAAACCTATCCATTCACACAACTAAGGCCGTGGGCTGGGTAGACTGCCAGCACCCCCTACACGGCTCGGCGTGTTATTCTGCCGCCACATCCTAGAACAGTCCAAAATAAAGAAAGCCGTGTTTCTAATTAAATCAATCCCCCAAAAAGTTCCACAACATACACAACAAACAACAGTTAAGACAAGTAAAACTAACAGCAACAACACCATTGGAGGCCCTCTCCCCAATACAATCACCCACATATCTGGGCATCATAAAACAATTCAGCATGTTGAGCAATATGAAACACAATTACTTTTCCTTTACATAAGACCAAATCTTACTCCCTTATACATTTGTCAAACGATCAACTCAGTGATCACATTTTACTATGAAATCAACAAAATTTTCTCTTCCTCTACTTCCTTTTCCCTTCTTTATATATATATATTGTGGCAACCTGGGGAGTGCATAATGGTTTACCACCTTAGACAGGAACAAAGGATGCGAAGTTAACCTTTTGTGTGTGAGAAGTTTCTAGATGCCAGGGAGGTGTCAAGGATGAATGGACTGACTGCAGTCGGACTGGGGGATTATCTTTTGTGTGTGAGAAGAGCCAAGAAAGATGTCGGGAAGAGTTCCTACTTGTATGCCATTCTGTCTATGCTCCTTGTGTGATTCGTGTAATAAACCGCTTGAACCAAATCAGCCTCATTATTTACACGCTCCACAATATATATATATACAGTATATACAGTATATATATATATATATATATATATATATATATATATATATACACACTCCGGGATTTCTCCGGTTTCCTCCCACATGCCAAAAACATGCAAGTTAGGTTAATTGGCATCAAACTGGGGATTCTAAATTGTCCTTAGGTATGACTGTGAGAGTGAATGGTTGTCTGTCTCTCTGTGTTGGCCCTGCGATGGACTGGCGATCTGTCCAGGGTGGACCCTGCCTCTCGCCCAAAGATGCTGTGATAGGCTCCAGCACCCCCGCGACCCGAAAAGGATTAAGCGGAAGAAGATGAATGAATGAATGAATATATAAATATCTTTTTGTGTAAATCTCAAACCACTTAGTATGTGAGCCCCTTTAAAATGCATACAACACATCCAATTTACCAAATTATACTATAAAATCTCTTACTTGTGCTACAAAACTTGTCTCACAAAACCATCATATTACTATTAACAGATATAATATTCGGGGCACAGACACAATAGCGTCAACTATGTACAACATGACCTTGGCTGGAACTAAAACACTCATGTATAATACACCCTCAGTCTTGTACCATTTTTTTTTTTTTTTTAATTTAAGTTTTTGTAAAGGGTATACAGGTCGTTACAGCAGTGCATTGTTTACATTTTCATCACATGTTCCCTTATTTTCTGATATCTGACAACATTGGAAGATTAATTCTTACAACACCCCCTTTTTTTTTTTAAAGTGAAAGAAAAAGTGAAATTAAAGAAAAAAAAAGAAACAAAAAAGAAAAAAAAAAAAAAAACCAGCAAAAAACAAACAAAAAGAAAAAGTAAGTAAATAAAGGTAAAAGAGCATCTGAGTAGCGTTGGAACAAAGAGCGGAACCATTATTGAAATGGTATTTGTCAAAGATTAGATCTAATGGAAGACACATATGCGATCCAGGGTTGCCAAAAGTTCATGAACCCATCCATGTCCTGTCTCAGTGCGAATGTCAACTTTTCCATCGAGTAAATGTCTTGGATCACGTTAGTCCAATCTTCAGGCGTAGGACAGTCCTTCAACATCCATTTTTTAGTTAGAGCTTTTTTGCTTGCCAATATTAAAACATTGAATAAGTATTTTTCTCCTCGTCTTTCCAGTGAGTCCGGTAGTAAACCCAAATACAAAGTTACAAAAGAAAAGGGAACTGTTATTTTGAATATTTTCCCCAATATTGTCTGTACATTGGTCCAATATTGGTGGATAACTGGGCATGACCAAAACACATGAAAATGATTTGCAGTCTTTTCACCACACAAGCGCCAACAGTTCAACCCCTTATGGGTAAATTTGTTTTGTGCAGGTGTTCTGAAAAATCTTACCAAGTTTTTCCATCCAAATTCTCTCCACTGCAGGGATGAGGTACTTTTCCATTGCTGTTTATTTAGCTTTTCCCATATTTCCAGTTGTAAAGTGAAATTCCCCTCTTTTTCCCATCTCTCTTTTATATAAGATGTGTTGTCTCCTTTTAAGTCTTGAAGACCTTGGTATATTTTAGAAATGTATCTGATCCCTGGGATCCCTTTATATGCCATTAAGAAGACCTTCAGAACACCTGACTGGGCCCTTTCCAAATCCTCCTTTTTAAGTATATTGTTTATGTGGTGTCTAAGCTGGAAGAACCTGTAAAGGTCTTGATTTATTAGGCCTTGTTTTTTCAAATCTTCAAAACTTCTTAAGATTTGCCCTTTAAAAAAATCGTAATATTTTATCAGCCCTTTCTCCTTCCACTTTTTAAATCTAGAGTCTGTTTTATTAGAAGTAAAGTCTTGATCATAGGCAATCCATTGCAGAAGTCGATAGGGCTCTTTAGTTTGATTCTCTCTGACTATCTTAAACCAAATTTTTAGCGGGGTCTCTATCCACGGGTTAGTGTTATTCAAAAGCTTAGGTAAGGCATTGTTCCCTATTATCGCCTGTAGGGGGATGTCACTTGCTATTTGGCATTCGATCTCCTTCCATTGTGCAGTGTAGACTGGGTTACATATCTCTACTAAAGTTTTAATTTGTGCGGCTTTAAAGTAGTCCCTGATATTTGGCAGCGCGAGCCCACCTTTGTCTTTGTTTAGCTGTAGGGTTCTATATCTGATTCTAGGTCTCTTGCCCTGCCATATGAATCTTGAGATCCTTCTGTCCAGTTCCTGCCATGTTTTTTTGGGAGGTTCTACCGGTATTGTTTGGAAAAGGTATAGAAGACGTGGAAGTATATTCATTTTGACTGCTTCAGTTCTTTGTGCAGTACCCAAGAATGGTATCATATTCCATCTTGTTAGGTCAGATTTTATTTTTGTCACCAGTGGATCATAGTTTAGTGATATAATTTTGTTGAGTTGTTTCGGGATATTGACCCCCAGATATTTCATAGATTCCGACTCCCAGTTAGTTTTCAGTTTGCTTAGTGAATAATGATTTGGGTCATAGTTGAATGTTAAAATTTGGGTTTTATGCATGTTTAATTTGTACCCCGATAAATCTCCATACTTTGAAAAAATTGAGGTTAGTTCTGGTAAAGAAGTGTCCGGCTGCCCTAGGTATATTAAAATGTCATCAGCAAAGAGTGCTATTTTATGTTCCTTCTGACCAAGTGTAATACCTTGAATTTTTTGATTTTGTCTTATCCATTGGCTCAGAGGTTCTATGAAGATTGCAAAGAGCAGTGGAGACAGGGGGCAGCCCTGACGACATCCTCTTTCCAGTTCAAAAGATGATGATAAATTACCGTTAATCCTTATTTTAGCTGTTGGTTTTTTATATAATGCCTGTATAGTTCTAATGAAGTTGTTATGAAAATTGAAACTGGATAAGATTCTATATAGAAAAGACCAGTCAACCGAATCGAATGCTTTTTCAGCATCTAATCCCAATATGACTGCATTTAAGTTATATTTTTTTTATATTGTAGCGAACTCAATATGAGCACCCTACTTGGCTTGCCAAGTGGGTTGACCCTATTGGCGACACAGGTAGGGTGCGGGACTCCGGAGCGGGAGGCGTGAGTTCGAATCTCCCGGTGGGACGTCGCCATGTCGAGCAGCACGTTACACTGGTGTCAGAAGTGGGATCTCCTGTCCAAAGCAGTAATGGGGCGCTGACATCGGGACGATGTTGAGAACCAGAGGGGAGTAGTGTAGCGAACTCAATATGAGCACCCTACTTGGCTTGCCAAGTGGGTTGACCCTATTGGCGACACAGGTAGAGTGCGGGACTCCGGAGCGGGAGGCGTGAGTTCAAATCTCCCGGTGGGACGTCGCCATGTCGAGCAGCACGTTACACTGGTGTCAGAAGTGGGATCTCCTGTCCAAAGCAGTAATGGGGCGCTGACATCGGGACGATGTTGAGAACCAGAGGGGAGTAGTGTAGCGAACTCAATATGAGCACCCTACTTGGCTTGCCAAGTGGGTTGACCCTATTGGCGACACAGGTAGGGTGCGGGACTCCGGAGCGGGAGGCGTGAGTTCGAATCTCCCGGTGGGACGTCGCCATGTCGAGCAGCACGTTACACTGGTGTCAGAAGTGGGATCTCCTGTCCAAAGCAGTAATGGGGCGCTGACATCGGGACGATGTTGAGAACCAGAGGGGAGTAGTGTAGCGAACTCAATATGAGCACCCTACTTGGCTTGCCAAGTGGGTTGACCCTATTGGCGACACAGGTAGAGTGCGGGACTCCGGAGCGGGAGGCGTGAGTTCAAATCTCCCGGTGGGACGTCGCCATGTCGAGCAGCACGTTACACTGGTGTCAGAAGTGGGATCTCCTGTCCAAAGCAGTAATGGGGCGCTGACATCGGGACGATGTCGAGAACCAGAGGGGAGTAGTGTAGCGAACTCAATATGAGCACCCTACTTGGCTTGCCAAGTGGGTTGACCCTATTGGCGACACAGGTAGGGTGCGGGACTCCGGAGCGGGAGGCGTGAGTTCGAATCTCCCGGTGGGACGTCGCCATGTCGAGCAGCACGTTACAATATGATGAATTATGTGTAAAGTGCGTCGAATGTTGTCTGGTGTCTGTCTTTGTCTTATAAAACCTGTTTGGTCTAAATGAATTAGGTCTGTCAGTATATTTTCTAACCTTTTGGCAAGGATAATGGTAAAAAGCTTATAGTCCTGATTTAGTACACTGATTGGTCTGTAGTTGGAGCACTCTAGTTTATCCTTTTCAGGTTTAGGTATAACTGCAATGACCCCTTCTCTCCAGGAGGGGGGGATTTCCCCTGTATGGAGGACATAATTAAATGTTTTCAGGAGGAGAGGAGATAGTTGCTGTTTAAAGGTTTTGTACCACTCTGCTGTATAGCCATCAGCTCCTGGGGATTTGTTAGCTTTAAGTTTCATAATTGCTTTTTCCAATTCTTTAGGATGTATTTCTGACAGTAGTGTTTTATTTTGTGACTCCGTAAGTTGGGGAAGGTTTAATGTGTTTAGGAATGCCTCGGATGCGTTTTTATGTTTTTTGTGGGAGTATAAGTTCTTATAGTAATTCTCGAAGCTTTTAAGAATATCCTGAATTCTGAATTTTACTTCCTTTGATACTGGGTCTCTGATTTTGTAGATTGCTCTTTCTGTTTGATGTTTCCTCAATTTATAGGCTTGCGATTTTGCCGATTTACTGCCTGCTTCATAGTATTTTTGTTTCAAAAATGTAAGTTTCTTCTGGATTTCTATTGTGTAGATCTCATTTATTTGGTTTTTAATTTCCTTAATCTTGAGCGAGTCAGTAGAATGAGTGTTGCCTTTGTGTTCTTTTTCTAGGTTCCTAAGTTCTGACTCTAATGTGGATAGTTTTTCTTGTCTTAGTTTCTTTTGGGTTGCCAGTTTTGCAATAATCTTTCCTCTTATTACAGCTTTGCATGCATCCCACAGTATTAAAGGGGATACTTCTCCATTATCGTTTTCTTCCAAATATCTGAGAATATCTGATTCCAATTCATCTTTCAATGGTCCTTTCAGGACATTTGAATTTAACCTCCAAGAAAATGTATTATTTGTGTATTTTTGGATATTTAAGTCCATGTAGATCGGACTGTGGTCAGAGAGATCCATCAGTCCTATTTTACATGTTTTTACTCTTCCAATGTCTCTATTAAACATAAAAAAATAGTCAATCCTTGAGTAAGATGAATGTGGAGTTGAGTAAAATGTATAGTCTTTTACACTGGGGTTGAGTTCCCTCCACACGTCACAGATTCCCATTTCTTTTAGTAGCATCCGAGTCTTCCCGTTTTGGGTGTTATTTTGATGTGGAGAATTACCAGAAGCATCCCAGTATGGATTCAGTCTAAGATTGAAGTCCCCACCACATATCACTAAACCCTGAGCTTTAGTTATCATTAGGTCAAATACATTTTTATAAAATTTCCAGTTAGCCCCTGGGGGAGCATACACATTCAGCAGGGTGATATCTTCTCCCTCTAGCCGCCCAGTTACCAAACTGTATCTCCCTTCTTTATCTTTGTGTTCTGATTTTTTTTCAAATGTAATTTTGGTTGATATCAATGTCGCTACTCCCCTCCTCCTCCCTGACTTATATGAAGATGAAGAGATCATTTTAAACCCTTGTCTACTGAGTTTATTGTGTTCCACGTCTGTTAGGTGGGTTTCTTGTAAAAATATTATTCCTGCTTTGTCTTTTTTCATTTTGCCTAGAATCTTGGATCTTTTAACTGGATTCAGGATTCCTTTTACATTATATGAAATTATTTTGGTTACACCCTGTTTCTCCATTGTGTTGTTTTGTTTAGTATAACTGTGTGGTGGCCGTCTTTTGTGCTACTCAGAAACTGAAAGAACATTAAAAACAAGAAAAACATTAAGAACATAGTGTATAAAACTTTAAAACAAAAAGCTGTCAGAAGAACTTCCTGAGCTGAGGTCTTTTTAAAGACCCTGGAAGAGCCTTGATGGAGTGAAGGCCCTGAGGGAAATTCCTCAAACTCTGTTACGTGTTGAGGGCCCTCTCTTACCCCTGTAAGTTGTCCCATGCTTTTAACGTGAGTTTCAGAACCCAATCCAAACTTGTAATGATTTTTTTTTTCCTTTTATGCCTAAACCCTGTGAAATTGTGTGCACCCTCCCACCCCCATCACATCAAACATTCACGCAAAAACAGTATTTGTTAGTATGAGGAGAACATGTGGATTATTGTCACATTTCTATTTTAACAAGTTTTTTTTTTTTTTTTTTTTTTTTAATTAAAAAGACTTATTTGTTTCAAATATTATGACTGTTCCATGAAATGTTTTACCACATGCTGAATACGCATCTCCTTTAATGTTTGTTACCTTGTATGAGGGGGGTTGGATGTGCAGATTGATTCAAGAGAAAAAAAAAAAAAGGTCGCTATTCCAACCTGAAAACGGACAGTTTATCCGCGACGCTCTGGCGCTGGGTTTCCCGCTGCTGGTCCGTGGATTTTGAAGGTCTTTGTGTTGTCCATGTTTGCGCTTTGATCTTCTCACTCGGGTCTGCTGCGGGTTTAAATACCGTTACCGGGAGCCCTCTTCTCGCCATGTCAGCTGTTGCTTCTTCCGCCGAATTATAGAGACATGTTTCTTCGCCGTAGAAGACCCTTAACTTCGCAGGAAATGGAGTCTGAAAGCGCAATTTCTTCTCTCTTAACACCTTTTTCGCATCATTGTATTCCCTGCGCTTTTTAAGGACCTCCGGGGCGTAATCGTGTTCCACGAAGACTTTTCTCTCCTGGTGCATAAATCCTTTTTTCTGCCAGGCCAGTCTTACAACCTCTTGTTTTATTTTGAAATTGGAAAATCTTACCAACACCGAACGTGGGGGCGCTTCCGCCGCCGGCCTAGCGGCTAATGAACGATGTGCCTTTTCTATCTTCAAGTCGGTGGTTTGTGGAATATCCAATTTCTCTCTTAGTAAGGATTCCACGCATTCTGCCATTGAGTTAAAACCGTTTTCGGCTCCTTCTATCAGACCGTGAATTCTTATGTTGTCTCTTCTTTGTCTTCCTTCTTGGTTGGCTAGCTTAGCCTCTATAGATGCTTGTCTTTTGCGTAGGTCCAGCACAGAATCTTCGAGCACTTTTATTCGTTCCTCTGTTTCCAAGATTCGGTTCTCGGCCTGGTCCACTCTGCTGTTTGTCCTTTTCAATTCTTCTCTGAATTCCCGAAATTCGGCCGTAACCTCTCGGCGAAATCGTCGTAGCTCTTCAAATAGTGATTTCAGGCTAACCTTTTTGTTAGCTACCACCAGTTCCTCGTCTTCTGAACGGAGATCTTCCAGTTCAGATTCTCCGGCCGATACGTGTCCTGGCCTGGAGAATTTCAGTTTCTTCTGTTTTCCTTTAGACATGATGATTTTGTCTTTTGATTTTCACTCCTCCAAAAATCCGTTAAGTTTGATTTTCAAGGTGTTATCTTGGATTGGGTCTGAGAGCTTCAGTGTTAAGCTGCAGTCGCCATGGCGTCCAGTCTTGTACCATTTTTATTGTATACAACAATAAAAATGGTACTTTCTGCCTCCAAGTCCGGCGCCCAGCACAAAAGAATGGAGAAAAGAAAGTTGGTTACCCAGACACAGGAAGAAGCACAAAACCAGTGTACTCTTTGTGCCAGCCCCAAGCCCGGATAAGCAGGGAGGGTTGTGCCAGGAAGGACATCCAGCGTAAAATCCATGCCAAGTCAATCAATACGTGAACCCATGATTCTCTGTGGCGACGATGAATAGAGAGCAGCTGAAAGGTGTGACAATGTTATTTTGGTTTCATGTTGTAGTTAAGTGGTGGTTTATGTCCACATATAAAGCCTAATATGATACTAAGATGATACTATGATATAATACCCTAATGGGTCCCTCCCCGAGTGCCTCCGTCTCTTGCCCTCTGGGGTCGGGCTGCACCATCTCCTCTTCTCCACCACGCGGCGCAGCTCATTTGGGTGCCTCCATGTCTTGTCCGATAGGCCTAAGCACCCATCGCTCCGGGCAGCCTCCACCTGGAACCGCCTCTGGTCATCACGCTGCTCACGTGACCCATGATCCCTTCTCATCCGGGTCTCGACCCTGGGCCGGTCGACATCTCCAACCCGCAGGGAAGCCTTTTCTCTCTTCTTGGGGTCACTCTGGTGTACGCTTCCTTCATGAAACCAGTCGGCTTGCGGGTCCAGTTCAAAGTTCTCTTGGCAGGCCGTCCTTTGGAGCACTTCAGCACTGTGCTCTCTGGTCTCACCCCCTCAGTCCTCAGCGCGGGCACCTCATCCTTATTGGCCACCCCGGGAGTCCCGGCGTGCCGTCCAGTTCCCACACCAAGGGTAACGTGGACACTGGCATCAGGTTCATCCCGGGGCGGTGTCGCGTGGCACTGAGCATGTATTCCACCTGTGGTATCCAGCCAGTCCGGGTCCCACACCTCCTTATTCTCCACCACTGGAGCGGATCGGCCCCATAACCCACAGCCCGACCACTCCTCACCGGTGACATTCGCGATGGAGAATCCCAGTCCATAGAATAAGTTACACCCCATTATGTTGGCCCCCTAAGCAGTGATGTACACTACCGTTCAAAAGTTTGGGGTCACTTAGAAATTTCCTTATTTTTGAAAGAAAAGCACTTTTTTCAATGAAGATAACTTTAAACTAATCAGAAATACACTCTATACATTGCTAATGTGGTAAATGACTATTCTAGCTGCAAATGTCTAGTTTTTGGTGCAATATCTACATAGATGTATAGAGGTCCATTTCCAGTAACTATCACTCCAGTGTTCTAATGGTACAATGTGTTTGCTCATTGCGTCAGAAGGCTAATGGATGATTAGAAAACCCTTGTGTAATCATGTTAGGTCTGCAATGCTGTAATTGCTGCAAATGGAGGATTCTTTGACGAAAGCAAAGTTTGAAGGAAAAAATTATTATTTCAAATACAAATCATTATTTCTAACCTTGTCAATGTCTTGACTATATTTTCTATTCATTTTACAACTCATGGTGGTAAATAAAAGTGTGACTTTTCATGGAAAACACAAAATTGTCTGAGGTGACCCCAAACTTTTGAACGGTAGTGTAGATGCGGGCCATCGGCACCACCACAGTTCTATATCCCGCTTCCATCTCCACAAATCCTAGGATGGCCAGTTTGTTCATGCCGTATCCATAAGAGGGGCTTTGCTGTTCCTGGATCTGGAGATGGGGAAATAAATTCTTCATGGTCATCAGGTTCAGCACGGAGATCACAGCTCCCGTATCCACCAACAGAGGAACCTTGATGCCATCTAGCGACACTTCACTGTCGAGCCGTCCCGTAGTTTCTGGGGAAACCGCATGGACAATCGGAGCCTTCTGCGAGGGGCCCACCTCACTCTGTCGGCCCCTATGCTCAAAGTTAATGTACGCTCTGGCAAAGTGGTTCAACAGCCCACACTTCCCACAACGCTTGCCCTTCACTGGACATTCTCTGGACTTATAGCGGTGTTTTGGGGACCCACAGCCATAACAACGTGGCGTTCCTGGGGTGGATCTTCACCATGGAGGCATACTCATCCTCTCCGCTATCTTCGTCACCAGGGTCCAATGACAGCACCTTAAAACAAGGCTTGTCCTGGGTCAGAGTGGCTCCTGCACTAATTCCCCTCGCTATTGTCTCAGCTGCCTCGAATTGCTGAGCGAGCTCGATAGTGGCGGTCAACGTCAGCTCACCTGGGTGGGTCAGAAGTCTGGACCGGGTGGCAGGGCAGCGAACATGCTCTGCACGCTGGTCCCATAACATCTCATCTTCCAGGTTTCCAAAATTGCATTCCATCACCAGCTCATGGACGTCTGCAATGAATCTTCTCACTGGTTCCCCCAACCGCTGGCGGCGCTTTTGGAATTGAATGCGCTGGACAGTGACGTTTTCCGAGGCATGGAAATAGCACGTCATTAGCTCCACTACTTCATCAAAGCTATCAGCTCCTCCTAACGTTTCCAAAATCCTCTGCCCCTCCATGCCCAAATTATGAACCAGGACAGCCCTCGCGCGAAGCTTCTCGAGTTCACCGAGGTTCAAAGCCCCCAGATAATTTGTAAATGCGGTGAACCACCTAGGCCAAGGCACGGGCGGCTCACTCGGGGTTTCCAGAAAAGGCCGAAAGTTGGCAACTGACCTCTCCATAAGCACTTTTACCTCATCACCAAATGTTGTGTCCATAGTCAGGCAATGATGAGCAGAGTGTAGTCACTATTAACGGAGCTTTATTAAAGTAACCATGGTGACAAAACCCACAGACGATCAGCACTCTCCAGCAAGCCAGGTGTTCAACGACGAAAGAGGACTAGCCTCTTCTGCTCCTATCCTTTATACCCTGGGTGGCGTCACCACTGGAAACCGGTAGTTTGCCACCTCTGCCTATTTCCCGTACAACCCGGCCGCCATTTTACCAACATTCCCATACGTAACAGTGCCCTCCTGTACACCCCGCCAGCAGGGCAGTTTGACTGGATCAGCAACCCCGTCCCCCTACAACTGCTATGGGTGCCAGCTCAAGCCCAAAGGACGGGGGCGGGGGGGTAGTGCCTTTTCTGGGTGTTCGGGGGGGTATGGTGTTGGACTTCTCCACCCAGGGAACAAGGGACTGAAACAGGAGGTGTCACCGGGGGAATCAGATGGGACAGTAAGGACCATGCACCCCCCGGAGAGAGGAGTACATGCTGGAGCTGCTGGGAGAAGAAAGGTGTGATAGCGGCACTGACGTTATGTCATGTTAATGTGCCACACAGTTCTTTGTGCAATTAACAATGTGTTATGGTCGGAAGTTCCGGGTCTCGATGCATGGGAATAAAGAGATAAAAGAGGAATCCACAGAGACCCGGGATTCTTGTTGGCTGTAAATTATGTTGGAAAAGGAATAAAGTTTCTGTGTTGTCCAGCTTGTTGCCTCGCCTGCCTCCTTTCTCCTCAAATCCACATTTAACACACTGATTGGCCGGTAATTTTTACATTCTGTTCTATCCTTACCTTCCTTTGGTATCACTGAGATAAACGCTTCCCTCCGGGATGGTGCCAGGACCCCATGTTTCAGAGTGTAGTTGAAGGAGGTTTTGAGTAGGGGAAGCAGTGATTCTCTCATGCATTTATACCACTCTGAAGGAAATCCATCACAGCCTGCAGATTTATTGGTTCTAAGCTTAGAGATTACACTATCGACTTCCTCAATTGATATTTCTGATACAAATTTATCATTTTGGATTTTGCAAATAGAGGGGAGGTCTAAATGGTAAATGGCGTTCACTTATATAGTGCTTTTCTTCTCATCTAGGATGACCAAAGCACTTTACAGATCCTGCAATCCACCCATTCACACACACATTCACACACTGATGCCGGCAGAGCTGCCATACACACAGGTGCTAACCAAGCCACCAGGAGCAACTGGAGGTTCAATGTCTTGCTCAAGGACACTTCGACAAGTGGACAGCAGACAGAGCGGGAATCGAACCCATGACCCTCCGATCAGTAGTCAGTCACACTACACCTGCACCACCGCCACCCTCCAGGGGAGGTCTAAAGAGTAAAGAAATTTCTGGATTGTTGATCTGTCTGCTTTATCCGGCTGTGTTTATAATTGTCTGTAATATGTTACAAATGCTTCCTGTGTCATGTTTTGCTGCCTAAAAACGGAGCACACCAATGAATAGATACAAGCCCAAATGCAAGTGTGGCGTGTGGTTTATTAAACAGGGAAATATTCATACCAAGTGTCCATGAAAAACAGTCTGACAAAGTAGGCAACAGATGAACAGGGGAATAAATCCCGTTGGCGAGAGGAGAAGTTATGTCACGCCCCAGGGAAGACTAACCGCTGGGGGGAAGGAAAACATATCCCAGAAAACAGAAGGACTTACTAATGTAATGTAATGTACTTTATTTATATAGTGTGGAGATGTGAGAATGACGAGGCAGAGTTCTCTCTCAAGTCAGCTTTATTCACGTCACCATCATCATCGGGCTGCACGGTGGCGCAGTGGTTTAGCACTGTGGCAGCACAGTTTACTCTCGGCCGGGGGATCGCGGGGATCATGAGATCGTGGGTTCGATCCCAGCCCCCGACCAACAGTGAGCTGTGTGGAGTTTGCATGTTCTCCCCGTGTTGCGTGGGTTTACTCCGGGATTTCTCCGGTTTCCTCCCGCATACCAAAAAAACATGTAGGTTTAGGGCGCTTGCGCACGCAGCGACCAGCAGCCGGTGGCTTGTCACCAGACTGCAAACCAAATCTACCTACGGGTACAAATGAGTAACAAAAAAAAAAAAAAAAAAAAAAAATCTCAAAGCAGAAAAAGAGCCACACACGAAACTCTCGTCCTTAAATCTCAGGACTCTTACAGTTCATAGGTCACATGTATCACAGACCACGTTGCATTATAATGACAGTAACAATGCATCCTCTCTCCATGATATCACTTCCACTGTCTACAATGCATCCCTTCTTTAATCCTTTAATTATACCCCCCACGGTCTCAAGCCTTGCATACCAAAGCTAAGATTCTTGCAGCTTCCTGTAATCACCAAGGAAGCTCTGCCTTTGTTCTGATCTAAAATGTGAGTCACAAAACAGGTCCCGTATGTGTATCCACCACACAAAGCCCCCCCAACATTTTAGAACAAACAAGAGAATAACAACATGCATGCTGTGATCGTATCAATACACATCAGTCCACATGCTGTCTAGGCTTAAGTCTCCTGCCGTATCTGATGTAGCTGGGATTCAACGTCTCTGCGGCGCTGTCACGCTGGGGGTTTGCCGTCTGGGGGTGGAAACCTTTTGTCAGCACCTGTGGGTGTTCTGGGGAAACATTACTCTGTGAAGCCCCCCGCGGTGGTCTACCTCGCCGCGGGGCCCTCGCCAACAGCACCTGCTCATCTGCCACCACAAAAGCGGGTTTGAGTCTGTTTATGCCAACTTTCTCTTTCCTACCCCCCAAATCTAGCAAAAACTGTTGTCCCCTGTTTCTAGCACTCTGAACGGTCCGTCATAGGGCGGTCGCAGCAGGTTTCGATGTGCATCGTGTCTGACAAAAACAAACTCTGCGTCCTTCAAAGTTTTAGGCACAAAAATGCGCGGAAAACTGTGGTGCGTGGGGCCGGGCAGCGTGCTTGATTCTATGTTACTCTGCAACAGCAGAGACGGGGAGGCGTCTGGCGCAGGGTTATCTGGGAGAAACTCCCCAGGCAGCCGGAGTGGCTGTGCAAACACGAGCTCCGCTGGGGAGGCTTCTAAGTCCTCTTTAGGCGCAGAACGCAACCCCAATAACACCCACAGTAACTTGTCTACCCAATTTGCATCCGTCAGTGACGCTCTGAGAGCCGCTTTCAATGACCTATGAAAACGTTCGCATAACCCGTTAGCCTGCGGATTGTACGCGGTTGTGCGGTGAATTGTGACACCCAGGCTGCGGGCCATTGTCGACCAAAGCTCGGACACAAATTGAGGGCCTCTGTCGGACGTAATGTCCGACAGAACGCCGAAGCGCGCCACCCAAGCTGTTAAAATTGCGCGCGCCACCTCCTCGGCCGTGGTTGATGCCAGCGGGACCACTTCAGGCCAGCGCGTGGTGCGGTCCACCATTGTCAGAAAGTGTGTGCACCCTTGTGACGGCGGAAGGGGGCCCACGAGGTCCACATGAACGTGATCGAACCTCTTGGCCGGAATGTGAAACGGCTCCAAAGGAGCCCTCGTGTGCCTGTGTACTTTGGCTCGTTGACACGCCGTGCAGGCTGCTGCCCACTCTTTAACTTGTTTGCGGAGGCTTGGCCACACAAATTTTTCTCCTACCATTTTGACCGACGCGCGCACTCCAGGGTGCGCCAAAGAATGAACCGAGTCAAAAACGCGGCGGCGCCACGCAGCCGGTACTACTGGACGTGGCCGTCCAGTGGAGACATCGCAGATTAGGGGGGGCATACCGTCTTGCAGCACCCTGCTCTCCAGCCTTAAACCTGTTGGTCCAGACTGAAGCGCGCGCACATCTGCGTCACCAACCTGCTCCGCGGCCATGGCTGCATAATCTACTCCTACGCTGACTGGGGCCGCCACGGCGCGCGAGAGGCAATCTGCCACTACATTGAGTTTGCCCGCCACATGCTGAATATCAGTGGTAAACTCTGATATCGCGGCCAGCTGTCTCTGCTGCCGGCCTGACCACGGTTCAGAAACCTTGGCCATCGCGAATGTTAGCGGTTTGTGGTCAACGAACTCGGTGAAAGAGCGTCCTTCCAGCCAGAACTGAAAGTGGCGGATGGCCAGATGGAGAGCCAGCAGCTCCCTGTCGAATGCGCTGTATTTACGTTCGCTATCGCGCAAGGTCCTGCTGAAAAAGGCTAGGGGCTGCCAAACCCCGGCTACATGTTGCTCCACGACCGCCCCTATAGCCACATCTGACGCGTCAGTGGTGAGCGCTATGCGGGCCGTTGGGTCTGGGTGTGCCAACAACGCAGCCTTTGCTAAGGCTGCTTTCACCTCCGAGAACGCTTGGTCCCGCTCCGGGGACCACTCGACCTTTTCCACAGGTTTCTTTTTTTTGAGCGTGGCATACAGCGGCTGCATGAGTTGCGCCGCGCGGGGGAGAAAACGGTTATAAAAATTCACCATTCCAAAAACTCCTGCAACGCCCTGACCGTCTGCGGCCGGGGAAAATCTGCCACCGCGCGCACTTTGTCAGGAAGCGGAACTGCTCCTTCAGGGAAGACACGGTGTCCTAAAAAATCGATCTGCGCCACCCCAAACTGACACTTCGCTGGGTTGATTATTAACCCATGATCTCCCAATCTTCAGAAAACTGTGGCCAGGTGTTTTTCGTGTTCGTCTTCAGACGCACTGGCTACTAAAATATCATCCAAGTAGACGAACACGAAAGGGAGATCGCGAAGCATCGCGTCCATCATGCGTTGGAACGTCTGAGCAGCCCCTTTAAGTCCGAATGGCATGAGTAAAAACTCGAATAGGCCAAACGGAGTTATTACCGCTGTTTTGGGTATGTCCTCAGCGCGCACTGGGACCTGGTAGTAACCGCGGACCAAGTCTATTTTAGAAAAAACGCGCGCCCCTGCCAAATGAACGGAAAAATCTTGGATATGCGGGATTGGGTAGCGGTCGTGCGCTGTAGCGTTGTTTAACCTGCGGAAATCCCCGCAAGGTCGCCATGATCCGTCAGCTTTCGGGACCATGTGTAGCGGGGAAGCCCAAGGATTGTTTGAACGTCTGATAATGCCCAACCTCTCCAGGTTGGCGAACTCCTCACGCGCTATGGCCAGTTTAACTGCGTCCAAGCGCCGAGCTTTTGCAAAAACGGGCGGTCCGGTAGTGGTAATAAAATGCTCCACCCCGTGTTTAGCGACTGTTGCCGAAAATGTGGGGAACGTGAGTGCTGGGAACTGAGTGAGCAGTGTGTGGAACTTACCGCTTGCAGCTGTGACGTTGGCTTGTGCTGTTGGCAGGGCCACTCGTGCTGTACAGGGGATAGAATCAAAAGAAAATGCATTAACCAGGCGCCTGTTAGCGAGATCAACCAACAAACCATGTGAGCACAAAAAATCAGCCCCCAACATATTAAAATTTACTGCTGCTACAACAAAAGTCCACTCAAATGTACGGCCATGTAGAGACAGAAGCAGGGTCTTCTCACCAAAGGTCTTAATCTCCGAGTCGTTCGCTGCTGTCACCCGGGGACCTCCGGAACCAGCTATTCTGTCCGCGTAGGAAGGTGTGATGAAACTCAACTGGGAGCCTGTGTCGACAAGGAACTGCCTCCCCGAGCGTGCATCCGACAAGTAGAGCAGCTTGTTCTCCTCCCCGAGGGCCGCGGCTGCTACCGACCCCCGGTCTTGGCGTTTCCCGAACGCCTGAACTGGCACGGTGGTACACATTTGCGTGCCCTCTCTGCGAAACGGCGATGGTAGAAACAAAGGACGTCCAACCCACGTTCCTTGGCCCCTGCCGCTGCCGTCGTCGGTGAGTCTGGTACCGCTGCCTCTGGCCCCCTGTCGTCTCCGGTCGTTGCGCCAAGTTCCACTGCAGCGGCCGTGGCTGCGCGCCGCTTGGTGGCGTTGACAATCCACTGCACCTCTCGGCCCAGCGTGCGGTAGTCCTGTTGGGCCAACAGTGGCGAAATGGCCAGGGTTGCTTTCGTTGCTGACGGTAGAGTCCTGAGGAAAAGGTGGGTGAAAATGAAGTGATCGTCGTCAGAGTCTTTCAACCTCAACAACTTCTCCATCAGGTTTGCGGGCCTGTCATTTTCCAACTCCGTCAGCGCCAGGAGCCTCTCTGCTCACTCCTCCACCGAGGGGGTGAATTGCTGGATGAGTGCAGCGTTCAACGTGCCGTATTGGTCGCTGTCCGGCAGCTGGTCGATCAGGCTCTCCACATGCTGGGCCGTGTTGTTGTCCAGCTTTGCAACTACGTGGTAGAATCTTGTGGCGTCTACCGATATCCCCCGGAGGTTGAACTGCGCCTCAACCGCATTGAACCAGGAGTGTGGATTGTTCTGCCAGAAGTCCGGTAGCTGGACTGTGGCGGCATTCGCTTGGCTGGGGGCTCCTGACGAGGCTGGCCCAAGGGAATTCTCCTCTTGCATGATACGTCTCGGGTCACCAGTGTGGAGATGTGAGAATGACAAGGCAGAGTTCTCTCTCAAGTCAGCTTTATTCACGTCACCATCATCTCAAAGCAGAAAAAGAGCCACACAGGAAACTCTCGTCCTTAACTCTCAGGACTCTTACAGTTCACAGGTCATATGTATCACAGACCACGTTGCATTATAATGACAGTAACAATGCATCCTCTCTCCATGATATCACTTCCACTGTCTACAATGCATCCCTTCTTTAATCCTTTAATTATACCCCCACAGTCTCAAGCCTTGCATACCAAAGCTAAGTTTCTTGCAGCTTCCTGTAATCACCAAGGAAGCTCTGCCTTTGTTCTGATCTAAAATGTGAGTCACAAAACAGGTCCTGTATGTGTGTCAACCACAATAGCCCTTTAAAACAACCCGTAGGTGACCAAAGTGCTTTACAGAAAATAAACAGCATTAAAAACACACACAGCATTAAAAACAAATAACAAACAAAGAAATAAGAATAAATACCTAAAAATGAGAATAAAATAAAAACAAATGCCAAGACAAATATCACCACTACTGGGTATTAAAAGCCATCCTAAACAAATATGTTTTAAGTTCTGATTTAAAAAGGGCCAGGTCAGAGATAGCACGTAGGTGTAACACCCACTGAGTGTGTGTAATACTATTTGAGGTGCACAGTCTTGTACCCTTTTGGTAGTGTTGTGTTACAGCAGTGTAGTTACCTTAAACTTTACTACCTGGATAGAAGGGACAATTGGACCAGGTCAGATAGACTCTGGGTTCGTAGGAGCCTGGGAGGTGCAACAACAGATGACACATACACAGCCGTATAGGAACTTGCAACTATGTATATTATTTTACAGATATGTACACATAAACAAAAACACAGCACTGTAACAATAATAAAAAAAAATAAAAATAAAATACTCCAAAATTATTTACAGTGTGTACAGTTCTCTAGTGTCCGTTCCAGGTGATCAGTGGGATCAACTCTACCAGTGGGTTAGATTCGGGCTTCAACTCACCATCCAGATCTGGAGAATCCACATTCTGGTCAAACTAGTCCAAAGAAAAAACCTGACCAAGCTAAGCGACACGTGCGTCATGGGGTTCCCGCGCTCAACGGCGTTAACAGCCTTTGGATCCCAATCTTAAAATTTAACAAACGGGGCATTAGAATTTGCTAATACAGCAATGTCTCATTGCAGGTGTTTGTTCAGGCTTACCAATCTCAAGTTTTATCTGAGACAAAGACTGCTATTAGCACGTTAGTGTCATCAAGGACCGTCTCTCTCTCTCTTGGTCAGAGTCTTTCGGCGTCTGGCGTGACTGAGCCAAAAAATGCAAGTCATACCCAGACCCGGACAGACAGTGCTTAACCCAGTGGCTGATACTGCCAAACAACCGACGCAGCCATTGGTTGCTCAAAATACCAAATAAAAACATTTGGAACTTTATCAAAACTCCCCAGAAAATGTTCCCTACTGTTTTATGAATATATATTTGTTTAAATATTCATCTTTAAATTATTTACTCCCATTGTGAAATGGGTGTTTTTCTTTTTAAAAGCAGTATCAATATTCATATTTTTATTCGCGTTTTTTAACACTGGGTTACATAGGTCACGGGGAAGATTATTCCAGAGCCTGGGGGCGACAACAGAAAAGGCTCGGTCACCCCAATGTTTATACCTTGACCTGGGCACATCCAGCAAAAGCTGATTGGATGACCTAAAAGCCCTGCCTTGGTCACGGACAGTCAAAATCTCAGACATATAAACCGGAGCAAAGCCATTAAGAGCTTTAAAAACAAAAAGCAAAAGTTTAAAATTAAACCTAAAATGGACTGGAAGCCAATGAAGTGAAAAAAGGATCGGAGTAATATGCTCTCACCTAGGTGTGTTGGTCAAAAGATGGGCCACTGCATTTTGCACAAGTTGAAGGCGGCCGAAAGAAGACTGAGAGATGCCAACATAAAGTGCATTGCAGTAATCAAGTCGAGACGTGATTAAAGCATGGATGGCTATCTCAAGATCATGACGGCTCAGGAAAGGTTTGGCTTTGGATAACAGACGTAATTGATAAAAGCTCATCTTGACTACATTGTCAATCTGTTTATCAAATTTTAAATGGCTGTCAAAAATCACCCCCAAATTTCTGACAGCTGAACTGAGCCTTAAAGAGAGGGTACCAAAGCCAGCCGTTACAGTATCCCCAAACACAATACATTCTGTTTTTTCTTCATTTAAGTGGAGAAAATTTTGGCTTAACCACAACTTAATGTCAGTGATGCAGTCCAATAGAACACTTTGTGAGTTAGTTTGTTCTGGGTTCAAAGGTAAATAAAGCTGCAAATCATCCACATAACAGTGGAAAGACATGTGCCTGGCTATTATTGACCCGAGTGGCAGCATATGTAATGAAAACAGAATAGGGCCAAGGATAGAGCCCTGTGGGACCCCACAGGAGAGAGAGGCACTAGAAGAAGACATGTCACCAATCATTACAGAAAAAGTTCTATTAGATAGGTAGGATTCAAACCACTTAAGTGCTGTGCCATGGATGCCAACATGGTGATTCAGGCGTGACAAAAGGGTAGTATGGTCCACAGTGTCAAAGGCTGCTGTAACATCTAGCAGCACTAAGACCACAGGGCATTTGGCATCAACAGACATCATAATATCATTGTGCACCTTTAGCAGGGCAGACTCAGTGCTGTGACGAAATCTAAACCCAGATTGAAACTTCTCAAAAATAGAATTGTCTTCTAAAAAAGACTACAACTGTATAAAAACAGCTTTTTCTAAAACTTTAGATAAAAAGGGCAAATGAGAAATGGGTCTAAAATTAGATAAAACTGAAGGGTCAAGGTGAGGTTTTTTAAGAAGGGGCCAAACCACAGCATGTTTAAAAGCAGGTGGGACAAATCCTGAACTAAGGCAGGAATTAATAAAAACCAAAAGACCAGGCCCTACAGTATTAAAAACCCTTTTCAGTATTCCAGCGGGAACAATATCCAGTGAGCAATTTGCTGACTTCAGAGACTTCACTATATCAGCAAGTGATGATAAAGAAACCAACTCAAACTGTTCAAACACAGCAGAGTAACCCGGGACAATAGACAAGCTCCCATTAAAACTGTTATTAATAACTGGTCTGACAGAGTCCACTTTATCAACAAAAAAGTGAAGAAAAGTCTCACATGTTATAAACGAATCATCTGTTACAGTCTGAGTGCGTGGGTTTATAAAAGAGTTAATTGTGTTAAATAGCACTCTAGGACAGTGACTGCTGCTGGAAATAACATCAGAGAGATACTGAAATTTTGCCTTTTGCACGGTCCTCTGGTGCTCAGCAAGACAATTCCTAAAAATTCCCAGAGACACATGTAATTTGTCCTTTTTCCATCTCCGTTCAGCCTCCTGACCTGCTGTCTAATGGCACGGGTAGAGTCATTTAACCAGGGATCTGTTATCGGTTTAGCCGATTTAAGCCGAAATGGGGCAATAGAGTCCAAAATCCCAGAGCAGGTGGTATGAAAAAAGGAAAGAATATTATCCAGATGGGAAGGGGAAACGAGTCCATTCAAGGCAAAAAACTGTGAATCCCTAAAAGCAGCAGAAAACTCCTCTGGTGTTGAAGAAGTGATGATGCGACGCCAGCATGATGGAGCCACAGGCATGCTGGGTGATGAAGGGGTCAGCAATTCAAAAATGATGGGGAAATGATCTGAGATGACAGACTCAGAAATTTCTTTGAGAAAGATTGAGAGCCCAAAAGAGATAACAAGGTCCAGAGTGTGACCAAGACGGTGTGTTGGTTTGTCCACTAAAATATTTAAATTAAATGTCGCCAACAGTCTTTTAAAATCAGATGCCAGCTGATCAGATGGACAACAAACATGAATATTAAAGTCCCCACAGATCAAAAGTTTATCATATTTTGGTATAACATCTGCCAAAAATTCAGAGAACTCATTAATGAAGTCCTTATTATATTTTGGAGGATGATTGACAACAGCAAATAACAGGACTTGTGAGATCCACCACAAATAGTTGCAGCTCAAAGCAGGAATAAGCATTTGTGGAGAGAAGGCGACACTTAAAACAGTCATTAAAAACAGAAGGCAGACCCCCACCCCGACCAGATGCTCACAGGGAGCTGAAGAAAGAACAGCCAGGAGGGAGGAGCTCAGAGAAGGTGACGGCCTCACCTGGTTTAACCCATGTTTCTGTCATCAGAAGAAAATCCAAGGAATGTAAAGTAAAAATGTCATTTAGAATAAAAGTCTTATTTGCGATGGATCTGGTGTTAATCAGAGCCATGTGAATCAAACACTGATCAGCCTGCTGGGAAGCACGACTGTTCGGGTGAAGATTCTCCGGTGTGCAGCCCCTTCTGTGAATCCAAACGGGTTGGCGACAGGGAAGTGGGTGTCCAGCCCCTGGGACAATCGGCGACAGCCATCGGTAGCGATAATCCATGGATTGTCGTACGTCAAAACTGATACGCTTCCTGGAGAGCTCAGTCAGCAGTTGACGAGGGTTGTGAGTTGAAGAAGAAGCCAGGTAAGCCCTCAGTCTGTACACTCCGCGTCTCCGACATCGTCTTTTGCGGCGTCTTTTGTGGCAGCTGTTTCGAAACAGCCCGCTGGGTGCACATCTCAGATAGGGTGGTATAGATGCCAACAGAGGTGGAGGAGGCTGACCATTAAATTCATTAAATTCATAGGTTGAGAACTTGACCACAGAATTGCAAATATTTAGAAGAGTCAGGCGATCATAAACCAGTAGCAATGACACGTTATGAGCTATAAACAACAAGAAGACAACTAAACACATAAGACATAGCACAGGCAGACGTCCAGCCACACACAACGGCGCCATCTTGCCATGCAATCTTGCCAACGCAATATAAAAAGCAAAGGGTATAATGGGCATCGGAGCACAGCTGGCTCTGGAAAACAACACCCCGTAAAGTCCAAAGAGAAAGAAAACAACAAGGAGATGAGCCTGGCCATCAAATGTTGACATGTACTCACGTAGACTGTAGTAGACAATGGTTGACTATCACCGCCGTACTGAACATTCCCACTGCCACCCACAAGTACCCCGTGCACTAATGAGTGACAAGTGGATGCAGGTGCGATGGCAGCTGGGCATGAATGAGTGCATGTGAGTGAGACTGAATGTGTGTGTGTGTGCATGTGTATGTATGTGTGAAAAATCAGGGGAAATGGCAACCAATGGTGAATGCCTGGCAAAGGGAGGAGGAGGTGTGGCAGTAGACTGACAGGGAGCCCAGGTGAGGTTCAACCTGTCAGCAGATAATTAAAGCACAATCAGGGAAACTACAGCCACAAGTCATGAAGCAGAGTTGGACCTGTCCAATCCGGTCCATAACAGAGCACCCCCCCTCGAGGGGTGGGTACCAGACATCCACCGTACCATCAAAAGAAAAGAAAAAACACAGAAAGATACCTGCCCCCCCCCCCACACACACACACACTCAAACAGCTAACAGCCCACTTAGAGCAGAAGGTAGTAGAACACAGGTCAGGAGGGAATTATAAAACAGAAAAAATAAATGTGACAAAACAACACCAAGGCACAAAAATACAGAGCCCCAAACCCAAGGCTAAGCCCCCCCAAGACCCAAAAGTCCAAAGGTTCAGGGGGCCGACCAGCGTCCCAGGCCCAGCTGGCGGCCTGCAGAACGGTGTCAGGTGGCCTGCCAGGATGAATAGACCTTTTGACACAGGAACCCCGTCCTTCGGGCGGCCAGCCCATATAGTTAATCCACCAGTACCGGAGAGGTGAACAAGGCAGTGGCCAACCCACCGGAAGGCTCGGAGGTGGGTGGCCAAACAGGGGAAGGAGAACCCCTGCGGTCACTGGTGGCGGAGGGAGACGACCAGAAACCCACTCAAAAAGGAGAGACAGGAACACCCAGATGACTTTGATTATGGGGTAGAAGACCCTGGTCCTAGGTAGGACAGGAGTATCCTCGGTGGTCCTAGTTTGGGACTGGAGCTCGGATGCATCCTCAGTGGTCCTAGACTGCACCGAGGCTACACCTGTGGTGGTTCCTTTCTGGAACCTCATTGCTCCCGTGGTGAGCCCCGGCTGGGCCTTCGTGGCACCCGCGGTGGACCCCGACCAGGCCATGGTTGCACTCACGATGGAACCCAGCTGGGTCCCACCAAGGGTGCAACAGGGTGGGGCCCGGCTGGGCCACTGCTGACCCCAATGCAGCCTTTACTGTGGGCCAGCCTACCTTTATGAGCGTCCAAGCCAGAAGGCAATCAATCACGGGCACCTTGTATTGGAGCTCAGGACCTATGAAGACCTCCTCCGCACAGATGGCAGCAGCACCGGTGACCTCCAAAGGAGAAACTGAACCTTCAGACTCATCTGGTGATGTAACCCTTCTTCCGGCGACCCTGGAAGGGAACTCAAACAAAGAAGAGGAAGGATCAGGGTCGCCGGCAGCGGCGGAGCCCGGCGTGGAGGGCTCAGGTGCAGCGTGTGGCTGCAGCTGGCTCTCCCCACCTAGAGCTAGGCAAAAATACTCTAAAATAGAAAGAAAAAAGACAAAAAAGAACACTTGCCTTAGCTCAAGCTCCACCGCCGTCCAGGACTCCGACAGTCTGGACAATGTCACTTGCTCGGCCCCCTGGCGGTTCTGACTCAGTGCTGACTCTGCTGCGGCGGCCTCCACAGCAGGCGTGATGGTCTCTGCAGTTGTCGTCATCCCAGCCATTAGGACCCACGCTGGTGATTCCTCTGGCATGGCGGCTGGGGCCTGGCTCACCATGACGGCGAGGAATGAATCCTCCGGGGCCTCTGGCTCCTCCTGGTCACGGTGGTTCAGCTCTGGAGATGGCGTACACTCGGAGAGGGTAGGAGAGAGCATGGAGAGGGTTGGTGAGCCGTTCTTAGCTGCAGCAGATGGAGAAATCTCTGGACACTGCACCCCCTGAGATTCTCCTCCAAAAATCAGGCAAGAATTTTCATTGGTATAAAGAAGTAAAAAGGGGTTCACTTGCCTGTTTTCCTGGTTACTGAAGTCCTCTGCTGCAGCTGGCAAGGCAATGTCCCTCAAAGAAATGATGGCTCTGGGCTCCTCAATAGGGTGACGAGAAGCCTCCACACCTGGCTCCGGAGGGGATGGATCAGAAGGAGATTCTGACCTCCACACCTTGGCAGAGGTAAAAACAGAGGGAGAGGCGGCTGCAGATCTCTCTTCTTCCATTAGGCAGTCAAAATCTGCCAACATCACCAGTCTGGACTCCTCCCAGGTCCCCGACATCCTCAGTGTGGCTAATGAGCTCCCATGAACAGGAGGGGGAGACAAGGAGAGGGCAGAAAAAATCTTAGGTTTTGCAGCAAGTGAAGAGAACTCAGGGGACTGCACATCCTGAGCCTCTCTGCCAGGATTCAAGCAAGGCGTAGCATGATAAGTTTGAATAGCAATTAACTGCACTTGCCTGTTATCCTTGTAGGCGATGTTGTCTGCTGCAGGAGTCATTTTGTTGTCCCTCTTTGTGTCCAAGATGAATCCGGCCCTCCCTGAGGGCTGTAGGAGAGCCGCCCCTGTGGCCACGGGTACATGAGCTGCCGGTGAGGAAAACAAGCGTCCCTTGGCAGTGGGAGGAAGCACTGTGGAGAGCTCTGCTACGGGGTTGGCAGAAGTCGGTGCCAGGGAAATGGCTGCCATGGTGGCAGTCGGACATGGAGTTGGGACATGGAGTCTCTCATGGAGCGCACCTCCAGATGGGAGCTGATTTGGCTGGAGCTGTCAAAGAAGTGGCTGCGAGGAGAAACGGCAGCGGGGGCAGGCAGAGGGCGACCACTCGGGGATGAAAGCTGGGTCGGAGCTCCAGCTGATTAACAACTCCACCCCAGCATAGCAATGCGTCTTCATGGGAGGAACAATTCCAAGCGTTGGCTGTCAAATCCTCGATCTTTGTCACACTTCTCAGATCTTCACGGCTCCATCCTCTCCTCCAAATTGCTTCACCTGCCGGAGCGATGATTGCTTTCCCCGAACAGGTGAGTGGAAAAAGACACAAAAGGTAAGGGAAAAGACCACAAACACGCCATACCGCTGGGTCTTTGTTCTGGTGGTGGCAAACTGTCATGTTTCGCTGCGTAAAAACGCAGAACACCAATGAATAGACACAAGCCCAAATGCAGGTGCGGCGTGTGGTTTATTAAACAGGGAAATATTCATACCAAGTGTTCATGAAAAACAGTCTGACCAAGTGTCCATGAAAAACAGTCTGACAAAGTAGGCAACAGATGAACAGGGGAATAAATCCCGTTGGCGAGAGGAGAAGTTATGTCACGCCCCAGGGAAGACTAACTGCTGAGGGAAGGAAAACGTAACCCAGAAAAGAGAAGGACTTACTAATGGGCGTCGAAGCACAGCTGGCACTGGAAACAAGAAGTCCCCTGGTAATGACAACATCCCTGCCGAGCTGTTGAAACAAGGAGGCTACTTGTGTACAAAAACCCTGCACAAGTACATCACCAAGGTCTGGGCCGATGACAACATCCCACAACAATGGAGAGACGCCACAATTGTCACCATTTATAAAAACAAGGGTAACAAGGCTGTCTGCGGCAACAGCAGGGGTATTTCGCGCCTTGCTGTTGCTGGTAAGGTCCTGGCGAAGGTGATGCTTCACAGGCTGATCAACAACATCATAGAATCAGTGCTACCTGAATCGCAATGCGGTTTCAGGAAGGGCAGGAGCTCGGTGGACATGATTTTCACAGCTCGGCAGCTGCAGGAGAAATGTCGGGAGCAACACCAGGACCTATTATGGCCTTTGTCGATCTCTCCAAAGCTTTCGACACTGTCCATAGAGAACTCCTATGGGAAGTTCTTCTTAAGTTTGGCTGCCCCAGCAAGTTTGTCAATATCCTCTGCCAATTTCATGATGGTATGACTGCTCGGGTGACTATAGGAGGACAGGAATTTCCTTCCTTCCCCGTTTGTACAGGGGTTAGGCAGGGGTGTGTATTAGCACCAGTACTTTTTAACATCTTCCTGCTCTGTGTCACCCAGCTTCTCCACAAGGAGATTGAGGACAGCAGCGGTGTAACAGTGGACTTCCGTCTAGATGGCAACCTTTTTAATATAAGGAAGCTCCAGGCAACCACCAAACTGCAAAGGGTGAGAGTCATCGAGTTACAGTATGCAGATGACTGTGCTCTGGTATTTCATAGCCCACAAGATCTCCAGTCTGTTCTTACTGCTGCGGTGAGAGCATACAGCAGGATGGGACTGACGGTGAACACCATCAAAACAGAGGTCGTCTGCCAATGGAGCACCAATATCCCATCTACTCCATCTACCTTCACTGTTGCTGGTGAACAGCTGTCTGTTGTTCCATCTTTCAAGTACCTGGGGAGCATCTTCTCTGTAGACAATACCATTGACAGTGAGGTCCAGAACAGGATCAGGCAGGCATCAGCTTCTTTTGGGAGACTCCAGCGTCGGGTCTTCCAGAACAAGAACCTTCATCTCCAAACGAAGATCTCTGTTTACCAGGCAGTCTGTGTCACTACTTTCCTCTACAGCTGTGAATCCTGGGTGACTTACAGCCGCCACATTAGGGCTCTAGAACGGTTCCATATACGCTGCCTTCAGCGCATCCTGGGAATCACCTGGCGTGACCATGTGCCTCATTCTGAGATACTCTTTAAGACCAGCTGTAGGAGTATTGAGGCAACGATCACTCAGCACCAGCTACACTGGCTGGGACATGTGGTGAGAATGCCCCCAAACCGGCTGCCTCGCAGGGTGTTATATGGCCAGCTACACCATGGTCGACGCTCTGCTGGAGGGCAGAAGAAGCGCTACAAGGACCAGCTAAAGATGGCTTTAAAGAAGTGCAGGATCAGACCTGAGGCTCTGGAGGAGGCTGCTGCTGACTGGAACACCTGGCGACAGCAGTGCCTTGTGGGGACCCGTATGATGGAGGAGGAAAGGATGGCCAGGAGACAAGAGAGAAGACTGAGGAGGAATGCACCTGCAGCTCCTGCTGCCACTACCACAACTTTTACATGCCCTACCTGCAACAGGACATGTGGGTCCAGGATAGGACTACACAGCCATCAAAGGACTCATCGATAGAAGTGGACGTCATCATCGGACTCGATGGACAACTGCAAGCAGCAAGCAAGCATGTATGTGTGAAAAATCAGGGGAAAAGGCAACCACAGGTGAATGCCTGGCAAAGGGAGGAGGAGGCGTGGCAGTAGACTGACAGGGCGCCCAGGGGAGGTTCAACCTGTCAGCAGATAATTAAAGCACAATCAGAGAAACTACAGCAACAAGTCATGGAGCAGAGTTGGACCTGTCTAATCCGGTCCATGACATCCTGGATAGCTTTCTGTTTAGTAACAATCCTATTTGTTGCAGGGTCCTTAATCTTATGAATAGTTGTTTCTGCTTGTGCTTTTTTAATTCTCCATGCAAGTAATTTGGATGCTTTAGGACTCATTTCATAATATCTTTGTTTCATGTACTTTAATTTTTTCTCAATTTCTTCACTATAATTTTTTTCCATCTCCTTTTTAATGTCTCATTTGTTCTAGAATAGCAGGATCTTTACTGACACTGTGGGCTAGCTCAGCATCCCCATTTCATCCTGCAGGTCAAATATCTTTTTGTCCTTTACCTTTTTCCAAATGTGCTGTCTTGGCTATAATTTCTGTTCTAAGATAAGCATTAGACGCATCCCACAAAATAAATGGATTCACTTCCCCATTGTCATTCTGTTCCAAATACTCTTTCAGTTTTTCTTTAATTTCTGTTTTGAATACATTGCTGTTCAACAGACGCGTATTCATTCTCCAGATAGCATTTTTGGCCCTCTCCTCCATATGTATTTTAAGATTCAGTGAAGTGTGATCTGAAATGTTCCTTTGTCCAATTGTACAATCTTTAACTTTATGGTAGTCCTGATTATACATGAAGAAGTAGTCAATTCTTGAATAATTATTGTGCCTAGCCGAGCAGAAAGTGAACTGGGAAGTAGATCTATGCATTTGTCTCCAAATATCAATTAGTCCCAGTTCTTGTAATATTTTATTTATGTGCTTCTCAACTGGACTTGTTTTCCTTCTTCTGTTTGTGGTGTCTAATTTTGAGTTCAGGACTATATTGAAATCACCAGAACAAATAAGGGTACCATGGGTTTCTGTAGCAATCAAATTGAATAATTTCTTAAAAAATGTGACCCTGCTCCCTGGCGGAGCATAGACGTTGCACAGCGTAGCCTCCTTATGTTTCAGTTTACCCTTCACCAATATAAATCTTTCCTCTTTGTCCTTACATTCAGAGATACGTTCAAAGTTAATAGAGTTGGACATCAGTATGGCAACCCCTCTTTTCTTTACTTTTTTTTTATCAGAAGCAAAAAATTCCTTTCTATCCACCTTATTCCTGGGGGTGCCGCTGTAGGAACGATCATGGGCAGAGCTTCCGGTTTCGGCTGACCTAGTGTTAAATCAGTCAGTCAGAGTGGAGTAGCAGAGGCATTTAAAATAGCATTTTAAAAAGTTTTTAAAATTCATTTTACTGTATAGTACACATACATGTTTTGCACTCAAGTGGCAGCTAATTTCAGCACTTGTAGTTTTTGTATTTTTGAATGTTTTTGCGTAGTTCTGGTACTTGCTGCTGTTCCTGGTGTGAGGCTCCTCACAGATAAGCACAGCTAAATCTGTGGTTTCAACAGCAATGAGTAGATCATGCACTGAAAACTAAAGGATTGTTCGTGTGATCAGTGGCACAGACACAGGACAGACACCAAGACAAGAGCCAGGTATGTTTTCACTTGTATGACTGTCACAGATCTGACGTTTTACCCCAAATTTAAAACGCCCAAGCACTGTGTTGTGGCTCTTTGCGGCTCTGACTAGACTCTACGTCTGCTCTAAGGTAAATTTGAATATGTCCAACATATTTTAACAAAATGCAGCCGACTTTATTGTGGTGGAGACATTGATATATCTCAGAGCTTTTTTTGTTTACAGCGTTAGCATGTGAGCAGTGGAGCTAACTAACCGAGCTACTGGCCACTTTTTAAGGTCATCTTCTCATCCCTCCATAGTCGTGGGATGTGGTTTGATTATATTACTGTTTCTGAGGTGCAAAAGGCTGTGTTCCTGCATTTTTGATGCCGAAGTCATTGTTTTTTAACAAGGAAAAGTGTCCCGTTTCAGTGACAACATTATGTTCTAAACTAGTACCGGAAGTTGCTACCATAATTCATGCAAGGCATCATGGGGCCTAGGAATAAGGTGGATAGCCCATTTTTTAAAGTTTCTCATGTTCTGCATTAGACAGATGTGTCTCTTGTCAGAAAGCAATATTCACCTTTTCCTGTTTTAACTTGGCTATTAACTTACTTCTTTTAATGGGGCTGTTAATACCATTAACATTTAAAGACTGAATATCATAACACTGCATATCAAATGAGCTTCATGCAAGTATTTATATACACCACTAAATTCCCAGACCTCAAAAAACAAATTAACAGAACATTTTGCCAAAACATTGTGGAAGGGATTGCTGCCACTCAGTGGGGCCCCTCTGTATTGCAGGTAAGAAAAAAGGAAGAAGGTGGCCAATTGTTTGCATCGGCTCATTATTGTACATTTGGACATTTTAAAAAGAAAAAGAGAGAGAGAAGAAAGAGGAAAGGGTGGGGGGCATCCTCCTCTGGATCTCGTTAAGTCATGTTTGAAGGTCTATTATGATTAATAACACTGACACTGATAAATTGAGGTTTGTTACTTGAGTCCAAGAGAGAACAGGCTTGGAAGCAAAAAACACTACTCATCCATCTCGGGGTCCTCCGTGGCTTGTCTCTGGAATCCCCTCAGCTTTTCCTGGATGGTCTCCTGGTAGTCATGTGCGCTCCCAACACGCTTCACCTTCACAGTGTGCCAGGACACAAGGTTGCTGATGGTTTCCATGGTGATATCTCTGGATCTGCTTGCTGGTATGGGTCCCATGCTGTAGTCCCGGCTCCTCAGGTCCACAGCTGCCTCCTCTGCACCGTTATAAGAAATGATCCCTGAGTTGACATGCATGTGCATCCACGTGAGAGGAGTCTGGAAGCGAATCTTATTTGCTTTGAGGACTTTTTTGATTGGGATGTACTCCTTCCTCCTCTGCTGGACAGCCTCTGCGTAATCATGGTCGAAAAACACTCATCTCTCCTGTATGTGGATCGTTTTCTTCCAAGCTGCTTGGAGGATCTTTTCTTTCATCGTGTACTTTGAGAACCGCACCACTACAGAGTGAGGAGGAGCACCCGCAGGCAGCTGTGGACCCAGCACCCTATGCGCTCTCTCTATACCGAAGCTTCTCTCTGAGCAGGGGCCAACAGCTTCTCCCAACTGCGTTTGAATCAAGTTTTCCATGAAGCACACCATGGATGAACCCTCAGCTTTCTCCGGAATGCCGTAGATAAGTATATTGTTGCGGCAGGAGCGCCCCTCTAAATCAGTAATTTTGGCCTGAAGGGACTTCTGGTTGTTAAGTAGTTGTATAAGAAGGTCTCTGACCCCGCTATCCCACCTTCCCCTTCCAGCTAGGCTCTCTTCCATTCCCAAATGACGCTTTGCGATGTCTTCCATTTTGTCAGTGGTGACCTTGACTTTTTTATCGAGGCCTTCCAAATGGGTTTTCATATCTTTGCGTAAACTGGTTCTGACCTGAGCTGGTTCCTTCTTCAATTCTACTTTCAGCTCCTGAATACCTTCAGCTATGACTTCTCCCATCACCTGGTGCATGGATGTTAGCATGGCAGGCGAGGACCTCCTTTCCACACTGTCACCATTATTAGCTGTGTTAGCTTCAGTGGTGCCTGTGCTAACTTCAGTCTTTTAAGGCATCTTCAGCATCGTTATTCCGTGACATGACTTTGTTCTTCTTTCTACCCTTGTCCTTACTCATCACACCTCAATTCTAGACAATTTTACTGGGTTAATATCGCTAGTTACTATGCTGTTTCTGTGTTTCTATGCTGCCATCCTAATCACCGAGCCACCGGAAGTCTGTCTGTATATTTCTGTTGACATTAATAGCACTCTCAAAGAAAACACAAGAATGGTCAGACAGAGCAACGTCCATCACTATAACCTTAGAAATGTTCAGACCTTTGAAGATGACCAAATCCGGACTGTGTCCTCTGATGTATGTTTTTTCCATTACATGCTGAGTCAGTCCAAAGTTATCAAGAACACAACAAAATCCTTTGGTCCCTCTGTTCTGAGGATTGTCAACATGGATGCTAAAATCACCAACAATAACTACACAGTCAAAGTCAACACGGATAATAGACAGCAGCTTTGTCCATCCATCCATCCATCCATCTTCTACCGCTTTCCCGGAGGTCCGGGTCACGGAGGCAGCAGTTCAAGCAGAGAAGCAAAGACTTCCCTCTCCCCAGCCACCTGCACCAGCTCTTCAGAGAGGATATCAAGGCGTTCCCAGACCGGCTGGGAGACATAGTCTCTCCACCGAGTCGTGGGTCTGCCCCGGGGTCTCCTCCCAGTGGGACGTGCCCGAAACACCTCAAGTGGGAGGCGTCCAGAAGGCATCCTGATCAGATGCCCATACCACCTCAACTGGCTCCTTTCAATGTGGAGGAGCAGCGGTTCTACTCTGAGCCTCTCCCGGATGACTGAGCTCCTCACCCTATCTCTGAGGGTGAGTCCAGCAATCCTACAGAGAAAGCTCATTTCAGCCACTTGTATCCGTGATCTCGTTCTTTCGGTCATTACCCAAAGCTCGTGACCATAGGTTAGAGTAGGAACATAGATTGACTGTTAAATCGGCAGCTTTGCCTTAGAACTCAGCTCCCTCTTCACCACAACAGACCGATACAATGCCCGCATCACTGCAGATGCTGCTCCGATCCGTCTGTCAATCCCCTCACTTGTGAATAAGACCCCAAGATACTTAAACTCCTCCACTTGGGGCAGGAGCCTGTCCCCAACCCGGAAAGGACAATCCACCTTTTTCCGGCTGAGGACCATGGACTCAGACTTGAAGGTGCTGATTCTCATCCCAGCCGCTTCACACTCAGCGGCAAACTGTCCCAGCAAGAACTGTAGGTCATTGCTGGATGAAACCAACAGGACAACATCATCTGCAAACAACAGAGATGAGATCCTGTGGTCACCAAGCATGATACCCTCTGTTCCCTGGCTGCGCCTAGAAATCCTGTCCATAAAAATTATGAACAGGATCAGTGACAAAGGGCAGCCCTGGCAGAGTCCAACTCTCACTGGGAATGAGTCCGATCGAGTGTTGGCAATACGAACCAAACTCTCACAACGGTCATACAGAGACCAAATAGCTCATAACAACAAGCCCAATACCCCAAACTCCCGAAGCACCCCCCACAAAAAACCACGAGGGACACGGTTGAATGCCTTCTCCAAGTCCACAAAACACATGTAAACTGGTTGGGCAGACTCCCATGAACCCTCGAGAATTCTTGAGAGGGTAAAGAGTTGGTCCGATGTGCCACAGCCAGGACAAAAACCACATTGCTACTCCTGAATCTGAGGTTCGACCAACGGCCGGACTCTCCTCTCCAGTACGTTGGCATAGACTTTCCCAGGGATGCTGAGGAGTGTGATCCTCTAAAGTTGGAGCACACCCTCCGGTCCCCAGTATGGGGTTACTGGGGCCCCACCCTGGAGCCAGGCCTGGGGCCTGGGGGAGGGGCTTGATGGCTAGCGTCTGGTGGCTGGGTTTCCAGCCATGGGACCCGGCCGGGCTCAGCCCAAAGGAGTTACATGGGTCCGCCCTCCACTGGGCTCACCACCTGCAGGAGGGATCATGGGGGTCTGGTCAAGCTTTCTAAACTGGCAGCAGCTTTGTAGCATCATCAAAAAAGGTTGCATGGTATTTAGATGGTCTGTCAACATTAAGAAACAACACATGGGAGGAGGAATTCAACTGAAGAGCCACATATTCAAATGAAGTAAACATAAGACATCTGCTTACATTGGAGGGAATCATTAAACAAAACAGCTACTCCTCCTTTCTTATGCAGCCTGGGTTTACTTATAAAGCTGTAGTTGGGAGGGGCTGCTTCAAAAAGAAGAGACCCACCATTATGATCTAACCAAGTCTCTGTTAAAAATGTAAAATCCTATTTGTGTTTAATGAAATCATGAATTAAAAATGATTTTCCTGCCAAAGACCTAATATTTAAGAAAGCTTGTTTCAGTGTGTTAAGAACATCATCTGCTAGATTTTTATTTTGTTTAGGCTGTGACTGGTGAGAAATGAACACTAGATTTGATAAATTTACGGGATGTGTAGGATGGATTTTGTTTCTCTGTAAGTTTACCAACCTTTTTCTGCTACCTATTAAAACAGGAATTAAGGAAACTACTTCCATACTGGATCTCGGCTTGTCTTGGAAAAAGCCATGAGTACCAGTGGAATCAGAGCCCGGACCCAGTACATCAAACCCAGCTTGCGTTGTTATCAGGCTGTGGATTTCAGTTCAGCTCTGAGGGTGGTGGTGGTGGTGGATGGCGGGGCTTTGGCAGTTGTGTCAGAGCTCGCTGAGGAATTGCTGGAGAGGGGAGATGGGGGGATGAATTGGGAGGTTTGGGGGTGAGAAAATTGGACTAGGGCATGGGGTCAGTTTTGTGGCCATAGTGACCAGCTCCTTCATCTGGTCAGTGAAGTTGAGGAGTGGAAAGGATGGGGAAGAGGAAGCTGAAGAGGTGGGTCCTCACTGGTGACTTTTGGTGAAGGAGGGGTCTGCACAGGCGGGGGCTGAGGAGGCTTTATCTCACAGTTTCTGCTGGGCTGTATTTTATCCTGTTGTTTTGGTTCCTCTTGTCTCTTGTCCTGGGGAACAGAATGGCAACGCAGAATATAAAACAGATTGGAGGTAAACAGCCTCACCCCTGACCTCCTGATGTTAAGTCCATCTCCCTGAAAAAAGTGTCTGTGGTCCCAGAAAAAGTTGAAATTGTCAATAAAATGAACTGATTTGTTTGTACAAGGTTCTGATAGCCATCCATTTAAATTGAAGTCTGCAGAATCTCTCAACTCCTTCTCTGACCGGTGGTAGTGGGCCACTAATAAACACCTCAGCATTCAGACAGCTGACTAGATCTAGGAGTTAAAGTCCTGTTTCAGTACCACAAACTGCTGTTTCATAACATCATTTGAGCCTACATGTACTATGAGAGTTTTCACCGTGGGACGATCAGCCACAATCTGCAAGATTTTGTTTATATAGATTCATTACACTCAGAGTGATATTTTAAGTATTTATTTCTTTTAACACTGAATGCACTGAGGAGCTCATTTAGTTGTAGGCTGTGCCATCCTAAGTGCTCGAGGGTGAGGTCCTTCCTACCTACAGCTGTTAGACTTTATAATCTAACCAGGGCTGCTCATAGAGGCCATATTACTGTAAATGTCACAACTTTGCACAATAGAGATTGTCCTCTTCAATACACAACTAAGACAATTCCAATTATTATTGAGGGTGGCAACAACACTATTCATTCAAATGTGAAATATACTGTCTAGGTCTATATTTATATTTTGCTGGGCAATTTAACTAACTGTAATGCTGTTGATACCATCTAGCTCAGGGGTGTCCAATCATGTGCCGTGGAGGGCCAAGACCCTGCAGGCTTTATCTGCAACCAGTGTCTTCAATAGCAGATTCCACTGAATTTCTTCCCACTGATTGCTAGTAAGTGAAAACACCTGCTGAAGAGATTGGGTAGAAGAGAAAACCTGCAGGGTCTTGGTCCTCCATGGCACATGATTGGACACCCCTGATCTAGCTGCAGTGCTCCTGCACTATGTACATATGTATATTTATTTACTGCTTTGGTTAATCAATTCTTATCTTATTATCTTATTTATTATTGCTCTGAGTGCTGCTATCCCTTTGCTGCTGCAATTCTGGAATTTCTCCATTGTGAGACTAATAAAGTTTTATCTTTTAATGTTGATGGTTATGGCTTGTAGCTCATGAAAACCCCAAATCCAGTTTCTCAGAAAACTGGAAGATTACATATAATTAAAAAAATGGATTTTTAATGCTGCACCAACCCTCATGGAAGGTGTTAGAAGAAGTCCTCAACCAGGATATGGGCATTCTGGCAGCTGACCTCCACAAGTGGTGCTTCCAGCTCAGCACTAGCAAGACTGTGATGGCAGCATTCCACCTGAACAACAGACAAGCCAAAAGGGACCTGGACGTGTTTGTAGACAGTAAGTGCCTGGAGTTCCAGCAAGCCCCAAAATACCTTGGCGTTCACCTGTACAGGACACGGTCCTTCAAACAACACCTTGAAGAAGTGAGGGCCAAGGTAACATCAAGAGCCTCACTTATCCGACACCTAGCTACTTCCTGGGGAGCATCAGCCAGGAAATCTCCACGCAAGCTCTCGTCTTCTCAGCAGCTGAATGCTGCGCCCCAGCATGGTGTAGAAGCCCACAAGTCAAAAAGGTAGATGCTGCCATCAACAACGCACTCAGAACCATAACAGGCTGCCTAAGATCCACCCCTGTCTCCTTTCTGTCAGTCCTCTCAGGAATCACCCCACCTGGCCTCAGATGAAAGCCTGCTACCCTTGCCCTGGGAAAGCCCAGAAACATGACTGGCATATCCTGCACAATACTACAGCAACAGCTTTGCCTCCAAGCAGACTCAAGTCCCGCCACCCCTACAACAGGGCAGCACAAGAGCTGCTCTGCTCCATCCCTGAGAACCAGTCAACAAGTGACTGGCTGGCAGCATCCTGGAAACAAGAGAGGGAGTCATCTGGGTCCTCACATATTCACCACTACATCTGGAACCCGGGGGATGGCTTAGAAGGAATGGGTCTTCCTCGCCATCAATAGACTCTACTGAACTGCCTACATACGGATGTCGGCTACTTCAAATCAGCCATAAAGAAGTGGGGCCTGGCAAACAGTGCAGCATGCGAGTATGGGGACCCTGAGCAGACTGCTGACCACATCATTACCACCTGTAGGCTGTACAGACCACCTTCAGAGGCCAGCCTCTTTCAAGTGGACCCTGAGATAAGGATGTGGCTTTACAACACCAAGCTGAACATCTGAATGTGACAAGAGAGAGAACAGAAATATTGGCTGACTGAAAAGTATGTCCATGTAAACACTCAGTACTTGGTTGGGGCTCCTTTTGCATGAATTACTGCATCAATGCAGCGTGGCATGTATGCAATCAGCCTGTCATACTGCTGAGGTGTTATGGAGGTCCAGGTTGCTTTGATAGCGGCCTTCAGTTCATCTGGATTGTTGGGTCTGTTGTCTCTCATCTTCCTCTTGACAATACTCCATAGATTCTCTATGGGGCTTAGGTCAGGAGAGTTTGCTGGTCAATAAAGCACAGTGATACTATGGTCATTAAACCAGGTTTTGGTACTTTTGGAAGTGTGGGCAGGTGCCAAGTCCTACTGGAAAATGAAACCAGCATCTCCATAAAGCTTATCAGCAGAGGGAAGCATGAAGTGCTCTAAAATGTCCCAGTAGACGGCTGCGCTAACTTTGATTTTTTTTTTTAATCAATCGATTTTTTTAAAATTAATTTTATGTGTGGTACAGTGTGTGGTATGCCGGCTCCACGGCCGAAAACAGGATGGCTGTGAAGAGGGTTATCAACACTGCTCAATCAACCAGGTCCCACACCTCCTGACTGACAAACAGTTTCTTCCCCTGGGCCATCCGGACTGCAGTCAGAGGCCCCACCCCCTCCCTCTGAACAGTCACATGCACAGAACTGGGGACCTTTTTTTTTTTTTTTTGTAACTTTGATTTTTATTCATTTTTCATCATACATATTACATTCAGATCACAGTCTCTATATTTAAAAAAAGGAGCTAACCATACAGCCAAAAAGAAAGAGAAGGAAAAAAAAAAAAGGAAAAAAAGGGGGGGTACAAATGTTGGAGCATCAAGTTTTTAGTTTCCATCTCTAAATTCTTCTGGTTTTTCCAGTGTCTTTGGTTATTCTTTCAATTTCTGTCTCGTTGTTGCACTTTGTAGTGTGTCCATTTCCACCATTTTTTTTCATATTGTCCTTCTTGCATTCTTTGTCGATATGTTAGTTTTTCCATTAAATGTATATCCTCAACAATGTCAGTCCATTGCTCTTGGTCAGGAAGAACTTCTGATCGCCATTTTCTTGTGATTGTTTTTTTACATGTAATCAGCATGATTTTAACTAAATATCTGTCCTCAGCCTGTATTACATTCTCTTTTAAGATCACATAAATACATCAAGTTACAGTTCATTGGTATATTATATCCTAATATCCTCTGTATTGTCACATGTATAGATTTCCAGAATGATGAGATTTTGCAGCATTTCCAAAACATATGTGAGTGGTCTGCATTTTGAGCCCCACAGCCCCTCCAGCACATAGATTTGGTATTTGTATATTTTCTTTGGATCTGTGGTGTAATGAAATAGCGAATCATTTTTCCATCCAAATTCCCTCCATGTCCTTGAACTTGTTGATGTGTGTTGTGTTTTCCATATTTCTTGCCAGTTTTCTTCTGTTATGTTTAAATTTAGCTCTTTCTCCCATTTCTCCTTTGTATAGTTACTTGAGTGTTTGTTTGCCGTAAGTTTCTGATATAGCTTTGAAATAATTCTTATTTTATTTCCTGCATACGAGCTTAAAATGAATTGTATAATCTCGCTCACATCTGTGTGGAGGTTATGCCTAATCTTTCTCATATAATAATCTCTCATCTGCAGATATCTGAAGAATTCAGATTTTTCTAGTTTAAATTTTCTTCTCACGTTTACAAAACTCCCGAAATCTTTTTTTCCCATATTGCCCCATGCTGTGATTCCCTTGTTCACCAGATTTTTGTATCCCCTATCTTGCTTTGCCGGATCAAACTGACTGTCAAATGCTACCCATTTCAATAGTTTTATGTCCTCCTTTATATTATACTTTTGTACTATTTTATACCACAGTTCCAAAGTAAATTTAGTGATTGGGTCTATTTGTTTGATTTGCTTATACGCATCCTTATCTCCTATTATGCTTTGTACTGGGAGTCCCTCAATTTCCTTTTCCATTTCTTTCCATTTTGCCTCGTATCCTCCGTCGCACCAACATATGATATATCTTATTTGTGCTGAGTAGTAATATTCCTTTAGACTCGGTAGACCCATGCCGCCTTTGTCTTTTGGTAACTGGAGAGTTTTATATTTCACTCTTGGCTTTTTACCTCCCCAGACAAATCTCGATATCATCCTGTCCCACTTTGAGAACTGGGCACCAGGAATCTCTGTTGGTAGAGCCTGGAAGAGGTAAAGCAGTCTAGGTTGTATGCTGATTTTGACTGTCTTAATTTTTGAATTCAGATCCATGTTTAAGATTGACCATCTAACAATATCTTTTTTTATTTCTTGTTCTACCCTATCATAGTTTGCTTTATAGATTTTGCTTAAATCTTTAGGTATATTCACTCCAAGGTATTTTATTTCTTTTTGCTTCCAGTTTAGTTTGATCTTATCAGTTATCTGGTTTAAAGGGTTATAGTGGAATGTCAGTATTTGTGTTTTTGTTATGTTTATCTTGTATCCTTATAATTTTCCAAAATTTTCTATCAAGTCCATCATTTCCATTATTGATTCATCTGGTTGTTCAAGGTAAACTATAATATCATCTGCAAACAGCCCAATCTTGTGTTCCGCTCCCTTTATTGTTACACCTTTTAATTTCTTATTTTGTCGCATCACTTGAGCCAGTGGCTCTATGAACAGAGCAAACAAGGAGGGCGATAGGCAGCATCCCTGCCTAGCTGATCTTTGTATATTTACTTTGTCTGTTAAGCTACCGTTTATCTTGATTCTTGCCACAGGTTTTTGATACAGTGTCTTTATGCATTGCACTGCCTTTTCATTAAATCCAAAGCGTTCCAGCACATTATATAGAAACATCCAATTAACCCTATCAAATGCTTTTTCTGCGTCTAAACTCATTATTACTGCGCTTTTCTTTTCTTTATGTATTTGATTAATTATGTGGATTGTTCTCCTGATATTATCATGTGTTTGGTGTCCCTCTATGAAACCAGTTTGATCATCCTCTATCAATTCCGTCAAGAATGTCTTTATTCGTTTACAGATAAATGTGGATTATAAAATATATACAACAATTAATAAAGAGATTGGCCTATAGTTTCCGCATTGTTCCCTATCTTTCCCTGGCTTTAAAATAACTGAAATAATGGCTTCGTTCCATGATGGGGGTATTTTGTTGTTGTTTAATGTCCAATTAAATGACTTTAGGAGCTGTGGTGTGAGTTCTTCTATAAACAGTTTATAAAACTCAGATGGGTATCCATCACTACCTGGTGACTTACCATTTTTTAGTGACTTAATCACATCTTTAATCTCTTGTGTTGTTATTTCTGCTGTTAGCTTTTCATTTTGTTGGTTTCCTATTGATGGTAAGTCCAATGTGCATAGAAATTTTTTAATATCCTTAACATTTGTTTCTTCAGGTTGCGAGTATAGTTCTTGATAGAATTTATGGAATATTTCTTCGATGTTTTCTGGGGTAACTGTGGATTTATTTGTGATGGGGTCCTTAATCTTATATACATTATTCACTGTTTGTTGTTTTCTTAACCGTTTTGCCAACAGTTTTGTGGCCTTTGGCCCCGTTTCATAATATTTTTGTTTTAAATATCTATTTTTCCTTTCAATTTCATCTATTTGTATTTCTTTTATCTTTATTTTTTCTTCCTTAATTTCTTGATATATTTTTGGGTCATTTGTGTTTTGATGTTTACGTCCTAATTCCCTCAGTCTCTCACATCTTTGTTCATATGATTCCAGTTTAGACTTTTTTGCTTTTCCTGATTCAACAATTAATTTACCTCTTAACACGGCTTTTAGTGCACCCCATAGTATTGTTGGGTCCACTTCTCCATTATCATTCTCCTCGATATACTCATTTATGTTTAACTTTATTCTTTCTTTCATTTTCTCATCATTTAATAGTCCTACATTAAGTTTCCATGTTGCTTGTCGTTTTCTATTGTTTAAATATATTTCCATGTATATAGGATTATGATCTGATATTTCTGCCCCTCCAATCCGACAATTTCTCACCCTGTGTCTGTCACCTTCATTCATAAGGAAGTAATCTATTCTAGAGTGTACTATATGTGACATAATGCACGGCTCAGGAGACACACACGCAGGCTCAGAATAGGTTTAACAGTTTATTTAACAGCAAGTGAGTGTGTGGATGCGTGTCTGTGGTATGTGGATGTACTGATGGCGGACGTCAGCGTCAGGCACGGAGACAGGAAACCGTACAGCCAGACAATCCTGGGGAGAGAGCACAGGGAGAAGGTGACGGGCACCAAACCAGTACAACAGGTAACAAGGGATTTGTTGGCTTACTTGGCAGGGCAGGTGGCAGGTGTGCACAAGGGCCAGTCCAGGAGACAGCAACCTGACGATGCACCTGACAGCAGCAACGAGATGGTAATGCAGAGGCGGAGTCCGCCGCCGGGGAAGATCCACCTGTGCACAGGGGAGAAACTGGAACACAAGAGGAAGTATGCTTACGCGGGTAATCTTGCTGGTAGGCGAGGGGGTTCTTCTGAAGCAAGTAGCCGAAGGGAACAGATGGCTTCAGGCTGAGGCCCAGGGCAGAGTGGCTTATATGCCACGCTGCTGACGAGGTGCAGGTGTGCGCTCAGCTGGCGCCGCTAATGAGCGGCGAGTTGTAACAGTACTCCCCCCTCTAGCAGCGCCTCCTGGCAATGGTTTATCGGGGTGGTTCCGGTGAAACTCGGTGATGAGAGAGCGATCCAACACGAACGAGGGGCGAACCCACTGCCTCCATTCTGGGCCATAGCCCTCCCAGTCCACCAAATACTGTAGCCCGCGACCCCGGCGTCGGGAGTCCAAGATGGTAGAGACAGTCCAAGCCGGATGGCCATCAATCATCCAAGGCGCGGGCGGCGCAGCAGGAGGAGAGCAGATGGGATCAGACACCACCGGTTTCACCTTGGAGACGTGGAAGGTGGGATGGATGCAGAGGGAGGGGGGAGTTAGATTGGGGGTGATGGCCGGAAGAGAGGCTTACCTGGGCTCCTAATGCCTTGCAAAAACCCCGCCAGACGTCCGAGGTGAATTGGGGACCCCGGTCGAAGACCACGTCAGCTGGTATCTTGTGCAGCCTGACCACGTGTTGGATGAGGAGATCTGCCGTCTCCAAGGCAGAGGGAAGCCCCCGTAATGGCACGAAATGGGCAGCCTTGGAGAAGCCGTCGACGATGGTCAGGACAGTGTCGAAGTTGTTAGAGACGGGGAGACCGGTGACGAAGTCCAATGCGATGTGCGACCAGGGCCTACCAGGAACGGGCAGGGGCTGGAGCAAACCCGCAGGGGGGGAATTGCCGGTTTTACTGGTGGCACAGATGGGGCAGGCCCGGGCGTAGCGGGCAGCGTCCTTGCGCAGTCCCGGCCACCAGAAGGAGCGTTGGAGCAGGTCAATCATTCGGGAGGTCCCAGGATGGCAGGCTAGCTTGGACGTGTGAAGCCAATGGATGACCTCCCCCCGAATGGAAGATGGAACGAAGAGCCTCCCCTCCGGTCCGCCGCCCGGGTCCGGCTCCAATTCCGGCTCCGATTCCTGCGCCTTCCGGATCTTATCCTCGATCTCCCAGGTAACGGCCCCCACAATGCACGACCCGGGCAGGATGGTGTGAACCGCGCCCCCCGAGTCTTCAGGGGCGAATTGCCTGGAGAGGGCGTCAGGGAGTCCGTTCTTGGAGCCCGGCCTGAATGTGATGGTGAAACGGAATCTTGCAAAAAACAGGGACCAACGGGCCTGGCGGGCGTTCAGACGCTTGGCAGTTCTTAAATATTCCAGGTTCTTGTGATCCGTTAACACCACCAAGGGCAGGACGGCCCCCTCCAGCCAGTGACGCCACTCTTGGAGCGCGAGCTTGATGGCAAGAAGCTCCCTGTCCCCCACGTTGTAGTTGCGTTCCGCCGAGGACAAGCGCCGGGAGAAGAAGGCGCAAGGCCGTTTGACTCCATCAGTAGGTGACCGCTGAGACAGCACCGCCCCCACCCCCGTATCCGAGGCGTCGACCTCCACGATGCACTGCAAAGAGGGATCAACCTGGCTGAGGACCCGGGAGGATGAAAACTCTGCCTTCAGCGCCTGGAAGGCCGCCGCGGCCTCTTCAGTCCACTGGAACCGGGTTTTAGGGGAGGTGAGACGGGTCAGAGGGCCGACGATGGCTCCAAAGTTGGGCACAAAGCGGCGGTAGAAGTTGGCAAAGCCGACGAATTGTTGCACCTGCTTCCTACATGTGGGAGTTGGCCAATCTACCACCGCTTTAATTTTAGCTGGGTCTGGGAGCACCTGGTCATGGGAGATGACAAACCCAAGAAATGACGTCTTCTTGGCATAGAACTCGCACTTCTCCGCCTTCACATACAACCGATTCTCCAGTAACCTCTGAAGGACCCGTCTCACATGCACCTGGTGCTCATCCCTGGACTTGGAGAAGATGAGAATATCATCCAGGTAAACGAACACAAACAGGCCGATGAAGTCCCGGAGAACGTCATTTATCAGGCGCTGAAAGACGGCTGGAGCGTTGGTTAACCCGAACGGCATGACCAGGTATTCAAAGTGGCCGTTCGGGGTACGGAAGGCTGTTTTCCATTCATCTCCCTCCCGGATCCAGACGAGGTGGTACGCGCTGCGGAGATCCAGCTTAGTAAACCAGGTCGCCCCCTGGAGGGAGTGAAAGGCAGTGTCCATCAGGGGCAGGGTGTAACGGTCCTTCTCCGTGATGTCATTGAGGGCACGGAAGTCGATGCATGGACGAAGAGAGCCATCCTTCTTGCCCACGAAGAAGAACCCTGCACCTAATGGAGATGATGATGGGTGAATAATACCTGCTCTGAGAGATTCCTTAAGGTAAGAGTTCATGGCCTCCTTCTCCGGCGCTGACAGGCTGTAGAGACGTCCCGAGGGAAGAGGCGCCCCCTGGCGGAGATTTATGGCGCAGTCGTAAGGCCTGTGTGGAGGAAGAGACATTGCCTTGGACTTACTAAAGACTGCGCCCAGGTCGTGAAACTCTGCGGGCACCAGGGAGAGGTCCGGGGGCGCGGCATCCTTGACCACGGGAGGAGAGGATGGAGAACAGGCAGCGGATTGGAGGCAGGTGCTCATACAAAAGGTACTCCAGGCTGTCACCCTTCCGGTCTTCCAATCCAGGACGGGGTTATGGAGATGGAGCCACGGATAACCCAGGATCACCGGAGACACAGAGGATGGCAAGATGTAAAAGGAGATCTCCTCCCGGTGATTTCCAGAGACGATGACAGAGACGGGGTTTGTCCGGTGGGTCACTTTCCCCAGAGATGCACGGGAGAGGTTGATGAGGGTGAGAGGAGTTTTAAGGGGCTGGCAACGGATGCCCAATCGGGTTGCCAGGCTTTGTGAAATGAAGCTGCCTTCCGTGCCTGAGTCCACCAGTGCATGAGTGAGATGCCCTGTGATGTTGTGGCAGAAACGGATGGGCAGCGACAAATGAGTGAGAGGAATTGACTGATTAGCGTGCGCGAGGGCCCCTAAGGTGACTCGCGGACCTCCCCGTTTGGGCTTCTCCGGGCAACGCTCCACAGTGTGCTGGTTGTCTCCGCAATACATGCAGAGACCCAACTCACGGTGGCGTTGTTTCTCCGCAAGGGAGAGCTTTGCCCGGCCCGTCACCATAGGTTCCGACTCCTCGGAAACCTCCGATGGCGGTAACGCCAGGGGGCGAGCTTGGGACTGGCGTGACGAGGCACCCCGCGAGCGAGAAGGCAACTTCCGCTCCAAGGCGCGCTCACGCAGCCGGTTATCCAAGCTGATGGTGAGAGAGATTAGCTCCGCAAATGTTCCAGGGAGATCCCGACCAGCCAGTTCATCCCTCAGACCAGAGTTCAAACTGCGGAGGAAGATGCCACAGAGGGCGCGTTCCTCCCAGCCAACCTCCTCCGCTGTAACCCGGAAGTCGATGGCGTAATCGGCGGCCGATCAGCTCCCCTGCTGAAGGCTGAGGAGGCGATTGACCTGGACACTCTCAAAACGAGAGTGATCAAAGACTTCCAGGAATAGGTTAATGAACTGGCCATAGGTGAGGGTGGAGTAGCTGGGCTTTGCCATTACGGCGTAGGCCCAGGTGAGCGCACGACCCTCCAGGAGATTTCCTATGTAGCCAATTCGGCTGTGGTCTGAGGGAAAATCTCCGGGGACACGCAGGAACACCGACTCACACTGCATAATGAACCCCCGTGCTCCACCAAGCTTACCGCTAAAGCGGGCGGGGGTCGGGATAGGAGTGAGTCGGGCTGGGCCACCCGGAGCAGGCTGGACGGCCGCTGGAGCAGCTGGAGCTGCACCTCCCTGACGAGCCGGGGGGAACGGCTGACGGGGGTCCAGGCGGTCTAACCGGTCAGTAATCTTAATTAATTGATTCAACATCACCTGTTGTTGATAAATTATCAAATCTACTTGAGCCTCTAAGATGGTAAGACGGCGCGTGAGCCCGCTGTCCGCCGAGCCGCTCTGCTCAAGCCGTACTGACATAATGCATGGCTCAGGAGACACACACGCAGGCTCAGAATAGGTTTAACAGTTTATTTAACAACAAGTGAGTGTGTGGATGCGTGTCTGTGGTATGTGGATGTACTGATGGCGGACGTCAGCGTCAGGCACGGAGACAGGAAACCGTACAGCCAGACAATCCTGGGGAGAGAGCACAGGGAGAAGGTGACGGGCACCAAACCAGTACAACAGATAACAAGGGATTTGTTGGCTTACTTGGCAGGGCAGGTGGCAGGCGTGCACAAGGGCCAGTCCAGGAGACAGCAACCTGACGATGCACCTGACAGCAGCAACGAGATGGTAATGCAGAGGCGGAGTCCGCCGCCGGGGAAGATCCACCTGTGCACAGGGGAGAAACTGGAACACAAGAGGAGGTATGCTTACGCGGGTAATCTTGCTGGTAGGCGAGGGGGTTCCTCTGAAGCAAGTAGCCGAAGGGAACAGACGGCTTCAGGCCGAGGCCCAGGGCAGAGTGGCTTATATGCTACGCTGCTGACGAGGTGCAGGTGTGCGCTCAGCTGGCGCCGCTAATGAGCGGCGAGTTGTAACAATATAGACTGCTGAATAATGTGTATAGTCTTTTTCGAGTGGGTGCAGGTCCCTTCATATGTCTACCATACCCATTTCTGCCAGTGAGGTTCTTATGAACTTTGTTACATGTTTTTTTGTCTTCTTAACACTTGTTGTATCAACTTCATGATCCATGACGGCATTTAAGTCTCCTCCACAAATTAGGACTCCTTCACTGTGTGTTGCTATGAGATCAAACAGATGTTGAAAAAAACCCTTGTCACTTTCTGGTGGAGCATAGATGTTCACTAATGTGATCTGCATACCATCTATTCTTCCCTTTACTATTACATATCTGCCTTCTTTATCCTGGATTTCTTGTTCACATTCAAATTGTATTTTATTTGAAATTAGTATCATAACCCCCCTTTTAGCTCCTCCCTTAAATGAACTGTAGTAGGAGTTCTTATAGCCAAATCTCTTTAGTTTCTCATGTTCTGTCTTGTTCAAATGTGTCTCTTGCATAAATATAATTTCGGCTTTTTCCTTCTTGAATTTTCTTATTATTCTTTCCCTTTTAACAGGTGAGTTCAGACCATTCGCGTTTAATGTCATTATCTTAAGATTTTTAACCATATTCATGTTTTTCCATTTTTTTTAACTTGTGCTCCTAACCCCTTTAACAACAAAACTAACACATATATGTACAAAAGCACATTGGGCCTTTCTTCTGCCCATTGGTCCCTGTTGGAGGGTGGAGGGAATGTCCTCACCGAGTGAGGGGCCCTCCCTAGACCTGTAGTTACTATCCAAGTAATAGTCATTAGTCTAGAAATGTCCAACAAAAATCATTTTAACCTCTCCTAGCCGTTTGTTTCTCTTTTACCTTGTCTTCTTGGCCTTCATTTCTTCTGTGCCCTTCTTAATCTTTGTTATAATCTAAGCTTTCCGTTGAAAGCCTTGCAGTTTTTCTTGGGCTTGGTGCGCCACGTCCGTCTCCCGCCCTCTGCCGCTCACTCGCCTCCACTCCGGCTGTCTCGGTGCGCTCCGTGCCACCGCTGCTCCAGCCGCTTCCTCCGGTATGTTCACCACAAAGCCTCGCTCCGTCATGTCCCGCGCTGCCTCTCTGGACGTGTTGTAGGTTTTCACGCCGTCATCCCAATGAATTCTCATCTTCGTTAGCAGCGTTTGGAATCTAATTTTTTCTCTTTCAGCATTTTTTTAACGTTGGCATATTTCTTTCGCTGCTGCACAATTTCTGTTGGGTAGTCATGGTCAAAGAATATCTGTTTGACGCCAACTCGCATCTTTTTTTTCCACGCTTGTGTCAGGATTCTTTCCTTTACGTCGTATTTTAAAAAGTTTACCACAACTGACCTGGGTGCAGAGTTTGAGTTTGGGTTCTGTGCCAAGGCTCTGTGCGCATGTTGGATCTGCAAGTCTGTTTCATCGGGCAGCTCAAGCTCTTTTTTTAAGAATTGATCTATGAATTTCATCATCGAGTTGCCTTCAGTGCCCTCCGGAATCCCGAAGATGCGTATATTGCTCCGTCTGGACCTGCTCTCCAGGTCGGTTATTTTTTCCTGCATCCTCTGTGTTTGTGCCGTCAGGGTCTGCAGCAGCTCGCTTGCCTCGGTCTTCCAGTCTTCCAACTGTGATATTCGAGCTTGTGCTTCTGCCATACACACCCGTTGAGTGCGCAGCTCCTCCATGTTTTCTGCTAGCTTGCGGTCCATTTCTTTTCGGAGACCCATAATTTCCTCCATCTCTTTTTTCAGTTCTTCCTTAAGAGCCGTTAAATCCTGTTGGAGTTGTCGCTTGAGGTCTTTTATGTCCTTACTTATATTGGCGAAGCCAGTGTTCATAACATCGAGGTTGGCGTCCTATACTTTCTCTGAAGTCTCCTCGTTTTTGTTGGCCTCGTGTTCAGCGATTTCTCCAGTGCTGTTGAAGAGGGATTCTTTAGTTTTACCCTGCTTTTGTCCGTGTGCCCAGCTTCTTCGTGTTTTCATCCCTTGGTTTATTGACCTATTTATGTCGAGTTGGCCATTTACCTAAGATTTTTAATCCGACTAGGGAGAGCTCTCTGTTTAAGCGTTATGCCTCTCCGCCATCTTCCCGGAAGTCCCCGGGGACCTTTTTAATTATCATAATAATCACACCTGTCTTTGCACTCCGCACTTTCATATACATAGTTCCATCCATGAAGCCACTACCATACCTGTGTATATACATGTGGGCTATTTTTATTTCAGGCGTATGTTTAATCGTGTATTCTGTAACTGTGTTTTATCAAATCCTTCTCTCTTACTTTATTTCGCAGTAGCCTGGTGGAGCACCCACAATTTTGTTGTACTGTACAATTATACAATGACAATGGGGTGACTGTGGCGCAGGTGTATTGTGGCCAACTACTGATCAGAGGGTCAGGGGTTCAAGTCCAGCTCTGTCTGCTGTCTGCATGTTGAAGTGCTCTTGAGCAAGACACTGAACCCCCAGTTGCTCCTGGTGGGTCAGGCCAGCACCTGTGCATGGCAGCTCTGCCACCATCAGGGTGTGAATGGGTGGATAGCAGGGTCTTTAAAGTGCTTTGGTCATCCTGAGATGAGAAAAAACGCTATATACAGAGCATCGGGAAAGTATTCACAGCGCTTCACTTTTTCCACATTTTGCTGTGTTACAGCCTTATTCCAAAATGGATTAAATTCATTTTTTTCCTCAAAATTCTACACACAATACCCCATAATGACAATGTGATTTTTTTTTTGAGATTTTTGCAAATTTATTAAAATAAAAAACTAAGAAATCACATGTACATAAGTATTCACAGCCTTTGCCATGAAGCTCAAAATTGAGCTCAGGTGCATCCTGTTTCCACTGATCCTCCTTGAGATGTTTCTACAGCTTAATTGGAGTCCACTTGTGGTAAATTCAGTTGATTGGACATGATTTGGAAAGGCACACACCTGTCTATATAAGGTCCCACAGTTGACAGTGCATGTCAAAGCACAAACCAAGCATGAAGTCAAAGGAATTGTCTGTATACCTCCAAGACAGGATTGTCTCGAGGCCCAAATCTGGGGAAGGGTGCAGAAAAATTTCTGCTGCTTTGAAGGTCCCAATGAGTCCAGTGGCCTCCATCATCCGTAAATGGAAGAAGTTTGGAACCACCAGGACTCTTCCTAGAGCTGGCCGGCTGTCTAAACCGAGTGATTGGGGAGTCAGGGGGTGACCAAGAACCCTATGGTCACTCTGTCAGAGCTCCAGCGTTCCTCTGTGGAGAGCGGAGAACAAGTGCGACAACCATCTCTGTAACAATCCACCAATCAGGCCTGTATGGTAGAGTGGCCAGACGGAAGCCACTCCTTCATAAAAGGCACATGGCAGCCTGCCTGGAATTTGCCAAAAGACATCTGAAGGACTCTCAGACCATGAGAAACAAAATTCTCTGGTCTGATGAGACAAAGATTGAACTCTTTGCCGTGAATGCCAGCCGTCATGTTTGGAGAAGACACTGCTCATCACCAGACCAATACCATCCCTACAGTGAAGCATGGTGGTGGCAGCATCATGCTGTGGGGATGTTTTTCAGCGGCAGGAACTGGGAGATTTGTCAGGATAGAGGGAAATGTAGTGTAAGAATAGTGGGTATATGTGGAGTGGAATGCAGCCTGTGGCTGACGTCACCACGCCAGTATATATTGGGCGGTCCGCCATCTCACTGCATGTAGAATGTGGGTTCAGCGTAGAGTACAGGTGTGCATGTATAGAGAGTTGACTGAGCATACACGTGCTTTATACTTTAATAGTTTGCAATAAAGTTCAGTTCGAGCATAGCATCCTTGTTCATTTTCATTCCACGTTTGTGGACATAACATTTGGCAACGAGAATTTCAAACCATGGAAGCATGCTTGAGACGACGAAAGCCTTTCCTCGAGTCTTCAGGTGAACCAACTGTCCCATGGCCATGATAGCTGGATGCGTTCGAGACTTACGTTGCAGTGTTGGACCTGGGAAAACTGGATGAAGTAAGGAAACAAGCACTACTTGTCCACAACCTCGGCATAGAAGGTCAGAGGATTTTTCACGTGCTGGGTCCGACGGAGTTGTACGTGGATGCTGTTGAACTGCTTGCTAGCTATTTTGCTACACCGTGATAGAATGATGAATTCGATTCTGCCAGAGGTGACAGAGAATTAGTGAGTCGACACAACAACTCATCGCCAACCTAAGACATCTGGCTAGCATGTGCCGTTTTGGACTGTTAGAAGACAAGATGGTGCGGGACCAGCTAGCTGAGTACACATGTAACCCAAGGCTATGAGCTAAGATGCTAACAGCACCAAATGACATGATGCTAGCTAGCACGATACAGCTAGCATTCCAGCTTGAGTCAGCGGAGAAGCTAGCATCAAAGTTAGGTGGGCATCAACTACAGAAGCTACCCAGATAGACGATGCTAGCTAACGTGGTGGGCACAGAGGAATGTGAGGACATGGCAGATGAGTACGAGACGAACGCCGTCAACTGAAGGACCACACTGAGAGGCCCCGTCTGTGGTAGCTGTGGGTCCCCGATGCACCAGGACAGAGCATGTTTTTGCCCGACAAGAGGACAACGTTGTAACAAGTGTGGATGCCTGAACCATTTCACCAGAGTATGCCGGTTGCCGGTGCCGTGGAACCCGCCAAGCAAGCAAAGCCGCCCGCCAACAACCACCCTTCATGCAGTAAGCCCTGACATCAACGGTTATGCATATGGCATGGTTGAATTAGACGCCGTAGCTGTACCACTACTGTTCGATACAGCAGTGGTTAGGTTGATGGTAAACTAGGCCACAGTGAAGAAATGTTTCCCCAACCACAAAATCAAGAAGAACCCAGTGGAGCTGTATGGATACGGTGGTCACAGACTCTGTAATGTAGGAACGGTTGAGCTAATGGTCTACTACAAGTCTAAGATTGTGTACAACTTCACGTTCCAAGTGGTGGCGCACAGAGGCAACATTATGGGATGTGACCTCTTCTACAGACTGGGCTTCGCTATCTGGGTCAGCGATGGGTTTGAATGGTGGGGCAACTGGAGCACGACGGACCTTGACGATGATGATGTGGTGTGGGATGAGAAAATTCGGGGCGGCACCGACACCAAACCATCCACCACGTGTGCTCAGGAGGAGAGCTGCCTGGGAGTGGGGCAGCAGCCAGACTCGCCTCTGTTCCTCGCCCAGCTGAAGCTGCAGGAGAGGGAGCCTGGGCACGCAGAAAACCCAGAAGAAGAACAACAACAACCTGGCACAGACACTGTTCACGATGTGGCACAATAAAGCACACCAGACGAGAGAGAGGAGGAACCAGATTGCTTCTGTACCCGCGCTCAACAACAGTCTACGGAGGTTACAGCCGAGCTGACGGGTGAAGAGTCCACTACAGCGAACAACACAGGAGAGACACTGGACACCTTCCATACCCACGACCAGCTTCAGACTATGGAAACGGCGATGACGAAGTGGGGATAAGGGTCCGCAACCAACACGGTAACAACAGAACCGTTACGGCATGACGGAAATCCTAAATCGGACGAGCATGCAGCGCCACCGGGATCACAGCAACACATGAGACCAAGCAAGGCACCACTCCAAGTCACGGACTGGGTTCAAGTCCTCACTGGTGAGAGACCAGGACAGCAGCTGGCTAAGTCACAACTGACGAGACACTGGACACTGCTGAGGATCGTGGTGAAACTGGGATCGGTGTGCTTTCAGCTGACAGACAGTTCGGTTTGGCACGCAAACCAACTACGGCGTGTCCAGGTGGCTGCTCCAGACGGCAAGGCTTCATGGAAGTCAGTTGCCACAGTGTGGGACCCGGGCCTCAACATCATGAAGATCGGTCCTGGCCCCGGGGGTCTGGAAGCTCCAGGGACATGTCCACCATGGGCCCGCTACAAGGCCCCTCCGGCAGAGCTGCTTTCCCCATGGAAGACTGTAAAAAAAAAAAAAAAAAAAAAAAAAGACTGGTTGAGGTAGGAGCGCGGCTGACACAGGTGGAAGACTAACCCACCCAGCTGCGTCGGGTCCAGCGGTGGTCTACCTGCTGACCCTAGTTCCAGGTTTTGATTAAGTTCTAAAATGTTGAATGTTTGAATAAAAGTGTTGAATGCATATATATAGATATAGGCTTATAAATGTACAAAATTGGGGAGAGCTAATTGATTAGAGTATGTTCGGTGTTTTGCAAAGGGGGAAGAATGTAGTGTAAGAATAATGGGTATATGTGGAGTGGAATGCGGCCTGCGGCTGACATCACCACACCAGTATATATTGGCAGGTCCACCATCTCACTGCATGTAGAATGCAGGTTCAGCATAGAGTACAGGTGTGCATGTATAGAGAGTTGACTGAGTGTACACGTACTTTATACTTTAACAGTTTGTAATAAAGTTCAGCTCGAGCACAGCATCCTGGTCCGTCTTCATTCCAGGTTTGTGGACATAACAGGAAAAATGAATGCAGCAATGTACAGAGACATCCTGGATGAAAACCTGCTCCAGAGTGCTCTTGACCTCAGACTGGGGCGACGGTTCATCTTTCAGCAGGACAACGACCCTAAGCACACAGCCAAGATATCAAAGGAGTGGCTTCAGGACAACTCTGTGAATGTCCTGGAGTGGCCCAGCCGGAGCCTAGACTTGAATCCAATTGAACATCTCTGGAGAGATCTGAAAATGTCTGTGCACCAACACTTCCCATCCAACCTGATGGAGCTTGAGAGGTGCTGCAAAGAGGAATGGGCCAAACTGCCCAAAGATAGGTGTACCAAGCTTGTGGCATCGTATTCAAAAAGACTTGAGGCTGTAATTGCTGCCAAAGGTGCATCAACAAAGTATTGAGCAAAGGCTGTGAATACTTATATTGTGGGAATGTGAGAAGGATGAGACTGATCTCTCTCAAAGCAGCTTTATTCACATTCACCATCATCTCAACAAAGAAAGAGGATATCACAGGAAACTCTCGCCCCTTAAATACCCGGGACTCTCACAGCTCACAAGTCAATTTGCATCACAAGTCACATCGCATTATAATCACGTCACTTTGCATCACAAGTCACATTGCATTATAATCACCAGTAACAATGCATCTCCTCTATAATCTCTTAATATCACCCCCCACAGTCTCAGGCCTTGCATACCAATGCTAACACCTTCCAGCTTCCTGTTATCTCCAAGGAAATTCTGTCTTTGTTCTTATCTCAAATGTGAGGCCTTAAATAAGTCACAAAGTAGGTCACGTGTGGCCACCCGCCCCCCCAAAAACATTTAGATCGAACAACAGAATAACAGTTTGCATGCTGTGATAACATCATTGTACATCAATCCACATGCTGCTTGGGCCTCAGTCTTCTCCCGTATCTGCTGTAACCAGGTTTCACCGCCTCCACGGCGCCGTCATGCTGGGGAGCTGCTGTCGGAGGGTGCAAACTTTCTGTCAGTCTCTGCGGGTGATCTGGGGAAATATTACTCTGGGAAACACCCCGTGGTGGCCTGCCGCGTCGAGGGGCCCTTGCCAACAGCACTTGCTCGTCCGCCACCACAAAAGCGGGTTTGAGTCTGTCTATGCCAACCTTTTCCCTCCTACCCCCCAAATCTAGCAAAAAATGCTTGTCCCCTGTTTCCAACACTCTGAACGGCCCATCATAAGGTGGTCGCAGTGGTGTGCGATGCGCGTCATGTCTGATAAAAACAAACTCCGCGTTTTTCAAAGCTTTAGGCACAAAAACGCGCGGAAAACTATGGTGCACGGGGCCGGGCAGCGTGCTTGATTCTATGTTACTCCGCAACAGCTGAGACGGGGAGGAGTCTGGAGCCGGGTTATCTGGGAGAAACTCCCCAGGCAGCCGAAGTGGTTGCGCAAACACGAGCTCCGCTGGGGAGGCTTCTAAGTCCTCTTTAGGTGCAGAACGCAACCCCAATAAAATCCACAGTAACTTGTCTACCCAATTTGCATCCGTCAGTGACGCTCTTGAGAGCCGCTTTCAATGACCTATGAAAACGTTCGTATAACCCGTTAGCCTGCGGATTGTACGCGGTTGTGCGGTGAATTGTGACCCCCAGGTTGCGGGCCATTGTCGACCAAAGTTCGGAGACAAATTGAGGGCCTCTGTCGGACGTAATGTCCGATGGAACGCCGAAGCGCGCCACCCAAGCTGTTAAAAACGCGCGCGCCGAGGGACTTCCGGGAAGATGGCGGAGAGACATAACACTTAAACAAAGAGCTCTCCCTAGCCGGATTAAAAATCATCGGTAAATGGCCAACTCGACATAAACGAATCAATGAACTGAGGGATGGAAACGCGAGGGGGCCGGGCACAGGGACAGAGGCGGGGTAGAGTTGAGGAATTCCTCCCCAACAACGCAGGAAAAACCGCTGTACGCAAAGCCCAAGGGAGCGAGATGTCCACAGCAGAGAAGATGGAGGACGCCGGACTCGACGGCATGAACGCTGGCATCGCCAGTTTGGGTGGAGAGTTGAGAGAATTCGGGCGACGGCTACAGCAGGATTTGGCGGCTCTTGAGGAGGAACTGAAAGAAGAAATTAAGGAGGAGATCATGGACCTCCGAGGAGAAATGGAGCGTAAATTAACGGAAAACATGGAGGAGCTGCGCTCCCAGCGGGCGTGTATGACGGAAGCGCAGACCCGAATTTCGGAACTAGAAGATTGGAAAAGCGAGGCAAACGAACAACTACAGACCCTGACGACGCAAACGCAGAGGATGCAGGAGAAAGTGGACGACTTGGAGAGCAGGTCCCGACGAGGCAATATGCGCATCTTTGGGGTTCCGGGGGGCATTGAAGGCAACTCGATGACAAAATTCATGGATCAGTTCTTAAAAAAAGAACTGGAGGTGCCCGGAGAGGCGGCTCTGCAGATTCAACGGGCGCACAGAGCACCGGCACAGAGCCCGAGAGCAGGCTCTCCACCCGGGTCAGTTGTGGTAAACTTTGTGAAATATGACATAAAGGAAGGAGTCCTGGCGCAAGCATGGAAAGGGAAGATGCGAGTCGGCGACAGGCAGGTGTTTTTTGACCATGGCTACCCGGCAGAAATCGTGCAGCAGCGGAAGAAATATGCCAATATTAAAAAAACGCTGAAGGAGAAAAGGGTTGGATTCCAGGCGCCGCTGGCGAAGGTGGGGGTTCATTGGGAGGAAGGCACGGGAGCATGCAGCACGGCCGGGGAGGCGGCGCGGGATATGATGGGGCGGGGCCTTGAGGTGAGCGTGCCGAGGGAGACGGCTGGAGCAGCGGCGGCCCTGAACGCACCACGACAGACGGAGTGGAGACGAGTGAACGGCGGAAGAAGGGGGAGAGACGTAGAGCAGCGGGCCCAGGACAAGCTACAAGGCTTTCAACTGAAAGCCTAGATCATAACAAAGATTAAGAAAGGCACAGAAGAAATGAAGGCCAAGAAGACAAGGTAAAAGAGAAACAGACGGCTAGGAGAGGTTTAAGTGATATTTGTTGGACATTTCTAGACTTATGACTATTACTTTGATAGTAATTAGAAGTCTAGGGAGGGCCCTTCACTCTGTGAAGACAAACCCCCCACCCACCAACAGGGACCAGTGGGCAGAAGAAAGGCCCAAAGTACGGAGGTCGAGTTTTTTTAATGTGTTTTTATATAAATATGTGTTATTTTTGTTGTTAAAGGGGCTAGGAGCACAAGTTAAAAAAATGGAAAAACATGAATATGGGTAAAAATCTTAAGATAATGACACTAAACGTGAATGGTCTGAACTCACCTGTTAAAAGGGAAAGAATAATAAGAAAATTCAAGAAGGAAAAAGCTGAAATTATATTTATGCAAGAGACACATTTGAGCAAGGCAGAACATGTGAAACTAAAGAGATTTGGCTATAAGAACTCCTACTACAGTTCATTTAAGGGAGGAGCAAAAAGGGGGGTTATGATACTAATCTCAAACAAAATACAATTTGAAAGTGAACAGGAAATCCAGGATAAAGAAGGCAGGTATGTAATAATAAAGGGAAGAATAGATGGTATGCAGATCACATTAGTGATCTATGCCCCACCAGAAAGTGACAAGGGTTTTTTTCAACATCTGTTTGATCTCATAGCAACACACAGTGAAGGAGTCCTAATTTGTGGAGGAGACTTAAATGCCGTCATGGATCATGAAGTTGATACAACAAGTGTTAAGAAGACAAAAAAACATGTAACAAAGTTCATAAGAACCTCACTGGCAGAAATGGGTATGGTAGACATATGAAGGGACCTGCACCCACTCGAAAAAGACTATACACATTATTCAGCAGTCTATATTGTTACAACTCGCCGCTCATTAGCGGCGCCAGCTGAGCGCACACCTGCACCTCGTCGACTTTGTGAAATATGACATAAAGGAAAGAATCCTGACGCAAGCATGGAAAAAAAAGATACGAATCGGCGACAAACAGGTATTTTTTGACCATGACTACCCGACAGAAATCGTGCAGCAGCGGAAGAAATATGCCAATATTAAAAAAACGCTGAAAGAGAAAAAAATTAGATTCCAAACGCCGCTAACGAAAATGAGGATTCATTGGGAGGAAGGCACAAGAACCTACAACACGGCCGAAGAGGCAGCGCGGGATATGATGGAGCGGGGCCTTGAGGTGAGCGTGCCGAAGGAGACGGCTAGAGCAGCGGCGGCCCTGAACGCACCACAACAGACGGAGTGGAGACGAGTGAACGGCGGAAGAAGGGGGAGAGACGTAGAGCAGCGGGCCCAGGACAAGCTACAAGGCTTTCAACTGAAAGCCTAGATCATAACAAAGATTAAGAAAGGCACAGAAGAAATGAAGGCCAAGAAGACAAGGTAAAAGAGAAACAGACGGCTAGGAGAGGTTTAAGTGATATTTGTTGGACATTTCTAGACTTATGACTATTACTTTGATAGTAATTAGAAGTCTAGGGAGGGCCCTTCACTCTGTGAAGACAAACCCCCCACCCACCAACAGGGACCAGTGGGCAGAAGAAAGGCCCAAAGTACGGAGGCCGACTTAAATGCCGTCATGGATCATGAAGTTGATACAACAAGTGTTAAGAAGACAAAAAAACATGTAACAAAGTTCATAAGAACCTCACTGGCAGAAATGGGTATGGTAGACATATGGAGGGACCTACACCCACTCGAAAAAGACTATACACATTATTCAGCAGCCCATAAAGTACACTCTAGAATAGATTACTTCCTTATGAATGAAGGTGACAGACACAGGGTGAGAAATTGTTGGATTGGAGGGGCAGAAATATCAGATCATAATCCTATATACATGGAAATATATTTAAACAATAGAAAACGACAAACAACATGGAAACTTAACGTAGGACTGTTAAATGATGAGAAAATGAAAGAAAGAATAAAAATAAACATAAACGAATATATCCAAGAGAATGACAATGAAGAAGTGGACCCAACAATACTATGGGACGCACTAAAAGCCGTGTTAAGGGGTAAATTAATTGTTGAAACAGGAAAAGCAAATAAGACTAAACTGGAAGCGTATGAACAAAGATGTGAGAGACTGAGGGAATTAGAACGTAAACATCAAAGCACAAATGATCCAAAAATATATCAAGAAATTAAAGAAGAAAAAACAAAGATAAAAGAAACACAAATGGATGAAATTGAAAGGAAAAATAGATATCTAAAGCAAAAATATTATGAAATGGGGCCAAAAGCCACAAAACTGCTGGCAAAACGGTTAAGAAAACAACAAACAATGAATAATGTATACAAGATTAAAGACCCCACCACAAATAAAACCACAGTTAACCCAGAAAACATCGAAGAAATTTTCCATAATTTCTACCAAGAACTATACTCGCAACCTGAAGAAACAAATACTAAAGATATCAAAAAATTTCTAGACACATTGGACTTGCCATCAATAGGAAATCAACAAAATGAAAAACTAACAGCAGAAATAACAACACAAGAGATCAGAGATGTGATTAAGTCACTTAAAAACGGTAAATCACCAGGTAGTGATGGATACCCATCTGAGTTTTATAAACTGTTTATAGAAGAACTCACGCCACAACTCCTAAAGTCATTTAATTGGACGCTGAACAACAACAAAATACCTCCAACATGGAACGAAGCAATCATTTCAGTTATTTTAAAACCAGGGAAAGATAAAGAACAATGCGGAAACTATAGACCAATCTCTTTATTAAATGTAGATTATAAAATATACACAACAATTATATGTAAACGAATAAAGACATTCTTGACGGAATTGATAGAAGATGATCAAACTGGATTCATAGAGGGAGGCCAAACACATGACAATATCAGGAGAACAATACATATAATTAACCAAATACATAAAGAAAAGAAAAGCGCAGTAATAATGAGTTTAGACGCAGAAAAAGCATTTGACAGGGTTAACTGGAAATTCCTATATAGTGTACTGGAGCGCTTTGGATTTAACGAAAAATCAGTACAATGCATAAGGACGCTATATCAAGAACCTGTGGCAAGAATCAAGATAAACGGTAGCTTAACAGACAAAGTAAATATACAAAGATCAACTAGGCAGGGATGCTGCTTATCGCCCACCTTGTTTGCTCTGTTCATAGAACCATTGGCTCAAGCGATACGACAAAATAAGAAATTAAAAGGTGTAACAATAAAGGGGGCAGAACACAAGATTGGGCTATTTGCAGACGATATTATAGTTTACCTTGAACAACCAGATAAATCAATAATGGAAATGATGAACTTGATAGAAAATTTTGGAAAATTATCAGGATACAAGATAAACATAACAAAAACACAAATACTGACATTCCACTATAACCCTCTAAACCAGATAACTGATAAGATCAAACTAAACTGGAAGCAAAAAGAAATAAAATACCTTGGAGTGAACATACCTAAAGACCTAAGCAAAATATATAAAGCAAACTATGATAGGTTGGAACAAGAAATAAAAAAAGATATTGATAGATGGTCAATCTTAAATATGGATCTGAATTCAAAAATTGAGACAGTCAAAATCAGCATACAACCTAGATTACTTTACCTCTTCCAGGCTATACCAACAGAGATTCCAGATGCCCAATTCTCAAAGTGGGACAGGATGATATCGAGATTTGTTTGGGGAGGTAAAAAACCAAGAGTGAAATATAAAACCCTCCAATTACCAAAAGAGAAAGGAGGCATGGGCCTACCGAGTCTAAAGGAATATTACTACTCAGCACAAATAAGATATATCATATGTTGGTGCGACGAGGGATATGAGGCAAAATGGAAAGAAATGGAAAAGGAAATTGAGGGACTCCCAGTACAAAGCATAATAGGGGATAAAGATGCATATAAGCAAATCAAACAAATAGACCCAATCACTAAATTTACTTTAGAACTGTGGTATAAAATAGTACAAAAATATAATATAAGGGAAGACATAAAACTATTGAAATGGGTAGCATTTGACAGTCAGTTTGAACCGGCAAAACAAGATAGGGGATACAAAAATCTGGTGAACAAGGGAATCACAGCATGGGGCAATATCGGAAAAAAAGATCTCGGGAGCTTTGTAAATATCAGGAGAAAATTTAAATTAGAAAGATCGGAATTTTTCAGATATCTGCAGATGAGAGATTACTATATGAAGAAGATTAGGCATAACCTCCAAACAGATGTGAACGAGATTATACAACTTATTTTAAGCTCATATGCAGGAAATAAAATAAGAATTATTTCAAAACTATATCAGAAACTTATGACAAACAATCATACAAGTAACTATATAAAGGAGAAATGGGAGAAAGAGCTCAATTTAAACATAACAGAAGAAAGCTGGCAGGAAATATGGAAAACACAACACACATCAACAAATTCAAGGGCATGGAGGGAATTTGGATGGAAAAACCTGATTCGCTTTTTCATTACACCACAGATTCAAGGAAAATATACAAATACCCAATCTTTATGCTGGAGGGGATGTGGGGCTCAAAATGCAGACCACTCACATATGTTTTGGAAATGCTACAAAATATCATCATTTTGGAAATCTATGCATGTGACAATACAGAGGATATTAGGATATAATATACCAATGAACTGTAACCTGATGTACTTATGTGATCTTAAAAAAGACAGTGTTATACAGGCTGAGGACAGATATCTAGTTAAAATCTTGTTGATTGCATGTAAAAAACTATCACAAAAAAATGGCGATCAGAAGTTCTTCCTGACCAAGAACTGACATTGTTGAGGACATACGTATGATGGAAAAACTAACATATCGACGAAGAATGCAAGAAGGAATATGGGAGAAAAAATGGCGGAAATGGACACACTACAAAGTGCAACAACGAGGCAGAAATTGAAAGAATAACCAAAGACACTGAAAAAACCAGAAGAATTAAGAGATGGAAACTAAAAACTTGATGCTCCAACATTTGTCCCCCCCCCTTTTTATTTTTTATTTTTTTTTATTTTTTATTTTTATTTTGTTTATTTTTTTTTATTTTTCCCTACCCTAACCCCTTTGTTTTTTAAATGTAGAATGTGATCTGAATGCATTATATATGATGAAAAATGAATAAAAATCTAAGTTACAAAAAAAAACGCGCGCGCCACCTCCTCGGCCGTGGTTGATGCCAGCGGGACCACTTCAGGCTAGCGCGTGGTGCGGTCCACCATTGTCAGAAGGTGTGTGCACCCTTGTGACGGCGGAAGGGGGCCCACGAGGTCCACATGAACGTGATCGAACCTCTTGGCTGGAATGTGAAACGGCTCCAAAGGAGCCCTCGTGTGCCTGTGTACTTTGGGTCGTTGACACGCCGTGCAGGTTGCTGCCCACTCTTTAACTTGTTTGCGAAGACTCGGCCACACAAATTTCTCTCCTACCATTTTGACCGACGCGCGCACTCCCGGGTGCGCCAAAGAATGAATCGAGTCAAAAACGCGGCGGCGCCACACGGCCGGTACTACTGGACGCGGCCATCCGGTGGAGACATCGCAGATTAGAGGGGGCATACCGTCTTGCAGCACCCTGTTCTCCAGCTTTAACCCTGTTGGTCCAGACTGGAGCGCGCGCACATCCGCGTCACTAATCTGCTCCGCGGCCATGGCTGCGTAATCTATCCCTACGCTGACTGGAGCCGCCACGGCGCGCGAGAGGCAATCTGCCACTACATTCAGTTTGCCCGCCACATGCTGAATATCAGTGGTAAACTCTGAAATCGCGGCCAGCTGTCTCTGCTGCCGGCCTGACCACGGTTCGGAAACCTTGGCCATCGCGAATGTTAGCAGCTTGTGGTCAATGAATGCGGTGAAACAGCGTCCTTCCAGCCAGAACTGAAAGTGGTGGATGGCTAAATGGAGAGCCAGCAGCTCCCTGTCGAACGCGCTGTATTTGCGTTCACTATCGCGCAAGGCCCTGCTGAAAAAGGCGAGGGGCTGCCAAACCCCGGCTACGTGCTGCTCCACGACCGCCTCTATGGCCACATCAGACGCGTCAGTAGTGAGCGCTATGCGGGCCGTTGGGTCTGGGTGTGCCAACAACGCAGCCTTTGCCAAGGCTGCTTTAACCTCTGAGAACGCTTGCTCCCGCTCCAGGGACCACTCGACCTTATTCGCGGGTTTCTGTTTTTTGAGCGCGGCATACAGCGGTTGCATGAGTTGCGCCGCGCGGGGGAGAAAACGGTTATAAAAATTCACCATTCCCAAAAACTCCTGTAACACCCTGACCGTCTGCGGCCGGGGAAAATCTGCTACCGTGCGCACTTTGTCAGGAAGCGGAACCGCTCCTTCGGGGGATACGCGGTGTCTATCCCCGCGGTGTCTATCCCCGCGGTGTCTATCCCCACGGTCTGCGCCACCCCGAACTGACACTTCGCTGGTTGTCGTCATTCGTTGCTGCCAAGTACCGACAAAATCAGGATGCCTGAACCGGCCAAGTCTGCGCCCAAGAAGGGCTCCAAGAAAGCCGTGACCAAAACCACCGGTAAAGGAGGCAAGAAGAAGAGGAAGACCAGGAGGGAGAGCTACGCCATCTACGTTTACAAGGTACTGAAGCAGGTCCACCCTGACACCGGTATCTCCTCCAAGGCCATGAGCATCATGAACTCCTTTGTCAATGACATCTTTGAGCGCATCGCCTCCGAGGCCTCTCGTCTGGCCCACTACAACAAGCGCTCCACCATCACCTCCAGGGAGATCCAGACCGCAGTGCGCCTCCTGCTGCCCGGTGAGCTGGCCAAGCACGCCGTGTCTGAGGGAACCAAGGCTGTTACCAAGTACACCAGCTCCAAGTAAACTCCTGACTACACTCATATCAACCGTCTTCGGACGCGCTGGCTACCAAAATATCGTCTAAGTAGACAAACACGAAAGGGAGATCGCGTAGCACCGCGTCCATCATGCGTTGGAACGTCTGTGCAGCCCCTTTAAGCCCGAATGGCATGCGTAGAAACTCGAATAGGCCAAACGGAGTTATTACCGCTGTTTTGGGTATGTCCTCAGCGCGCACTGGGACTTGGTGGTAACCGCGGACCAAATCGATCTTAGAAAAAACACGAGCCCCTGCTAAATGAACGGAAAAATCTTGGATATGCGGGATTGGGTAGCGGTCGTGCGCTATAGCGTTGTTTAACCTGTGGAAATCCCCGCAAGTTCGCCATGATCCGTCAGCCTTCGGGACCATGTGTAGCGGGGAAGCCCATGGACTTTTTGAACGCCTGATAATGCCCAACCTCTCCAGGTTGGCGAACTCCTCGCGCGCTATGGCCAGTTTAGCTGCGTCCAAGCGCCGAGCTTTTGCAAAAACGGGCGGTCCGGTAGTGGTAATAAAATGCTCCACCCCTTGTTTAGCGACTGTTGCCGAAAATGTGGGGACCGTGAGTGCTGGGAACTTAGTGAGCAGTGTGTGGAACTTACCGCTTGCAGCTGTGACGTTGGCTTGTGCTGTTGGCGGGGCCACTCGCGCTGTACAGGGAATAGAATCAAAAGAAAATGCATTAACCAGGCGCCTGTTAGCGAGATCAACCAATAAACCATGTGAGCACAAAAAAATCAGCCCCCAACATATTGAAATTCACTGCTGCTATAACAAAAGTCCACTCAAATGCACGGCCGTGTAGAGACAGAAGCAGAGTCTTCTCACCAAAGGTCTTAATCCCCGAGCCGTTCGCTGCTGTCACCCCGGGACCTCTGGAACCTGCCAGTCTGTCCGCGTAGGAAGGTGTGATGAAACTCAACTGGGAGCCTGTGTCCACGAGGAACTGCCTCCCCGAGCGTGCGTCCAACAAGTAGAGCAGCTTGTTCTCCTCCCCGAGGGCCGCGGCTGCTACCGACCCCCCGGTCTTGGCGTTTCCCGAACGCTGAAACTGGCACGGTGGTACACACTTGCGTGCCCTCTCTGCGAGACGGCGATGGTAGAAACAAAGAACGTCTCTTCCGCGTTCCCTGGCTCTCGCCGCCGCCGCCGTCGTCGGTGGGTCTGCTACTGCTGCCCCTGGCCCCCTGCCATCTGCGGTCGTTGCGCCGAGTTCCGCTGCTGCAGCCGTGGCCGCGCGCTGTCTGCTGGCGTTGACAATTCGCTGTGTCTCCTGTGCCAGCGTGCGGTAGTCCCGCTGGGCCAACAACGGCGAACTGGTCAGGGTCGCTCTCGTCGCTGACGGTAGGGTCCTGAGGAAGAGGTGGGTGAAGATGAAGTGGTCGTCATCTGAGCCTTTCAACCTCAACATCTTCTCCATCAGATTAACGGGCGTGTCATCTCCCAACTCAGTCAGCGCCAGGAGTCTCTCTGCTCGCTCCTCGACGGAGGGGGTGAAGTGCTGGATGAGTGCAGCCTTCAACGCGCCGTATTTGTCGCTGTCTGGCGGCTGCTCGATAAGGCTCTCCACGTGCTGAGCCGTGTGGTTGTCCAGTCTTGCGACCACATGGTAGAATTTTGTGTCGTCTACCGATATTCCTCGGAGGTTGAATTGTGCCTCAACCGCGTGGAACCAGGAGCGCGGATTGTTCTGCCAAAAGTCCGGTAGCTGGACCGTAGCGGCATTTGCTTGGCTGGGGGCTCCTGACGAGGCTGGCCCCGGGGAACTCTCCTGTTGTTGCATGCTACGTCTTGGGTCACCAGTGTGGGAATGTGAGAAGGATGAGACTGATCTCTCTCAAAGCAGCTTTATTCACATTCACCATCATCTCAACGAAGAAAGGATATCACAGGAAACTCTCGTCCCTTAAATACCCGGGACTCTCACAGCTCACAAGTCAATTTGCATCACAAGTCACATCGCATTATAATCACATCACTTTGCATCACAAGTCACATTGCATTATAATCACCAGTAACAATGCATCTCCTCTATAATCTCTTAATATCACCCCCCACAGTCTCAGGCCTTGCATACCAAAGCTAACACCTTCCAGCTTCCTGTTATCTCCAAGGAAATTCTGTCTTTGTTCTTATCTCAAATGTGAGGCCTTAAATAAGTCACAAAGTAGGTCACATGTGTGGCCACAATATACATGTGATTTCTTAGTTTATTTTTAATAAATTAGCAAAAATCTAAAACAAAACATTTTTCATGTAGTCATTATGGGGTATTGTGTGTAGAATTTTGTGGAAAAAAATGAATTTATTCCATTGTGGAGTAAGGCTGTAACATAACAAAATGGGGGGGGGGGGGGAAGAAGCTCTGTGAATACTTTTAGGATGCACTATAAGTGAACACCATTTACCTATTCTATTCTTTTGTAATATTCTATTTTTTTTGGGGGGGGGGGTGAAATTGAATTTGGGGTTTTCATTGACTGTAAGCCATAACTTAAGCACAAAACTTACTTTTAAATGGTTTCTCCTTCGCTCAGCTGTCCACTGTGGTCTGCCATGTTTTTGAGGTGAGGAATGTGGGACTCGTAGTTTTTACCGATGAACTGAAATCTACAGGAATGGTAAATGGCGTTCACTTATATTGTAGAGAGAGGAATAATCAGGCAGAGCGGTCCAGAGCAGAACAGGCTTTATTAATCTCTCTCTCTCACATTCACCAGAATCACAAGCAACAAAAGACTCACAGGTCACAAGCACCTCTCCTTTTATAGCATACAGCTCACCCTGTGACCTGTGGTGCTGCATTAACATAAAAGACTTTGCAATTCCCATTCTCTTTGTTACTGCTCGCATCAGCACACCAACCCCCGCATCAACACACAAACCCCCCTATGTCCTTCCGTCTGAGTGGAAACATACTGAGTGGATTCCCACACTGCCCCCCCCCCCCCCCAGAAACTCAGACTGAGCCTTAACCCTCATGTCCTTTGGCCTTCAGCCTACATCTGTAGCGGCTGTAACAGGGGTCCGCGGCTCTGAGGCAGTGCTGTGCCGGTGGGGCGCTCTTGGGGGTGCGTCCATCTGTGGGGGGACATTGGGAGGGGGGGAACATCTTTAGCATGCCATTGTGACTGATCTGACGAGTCATGTACCTGGGGAGTTCTCAGTGGGGGTCGTCCGCGCCAAGGAGCTCGGGCCAACACCACCTGCTCGTCTGCTAAAAATAAAGTGGGCTTAAGCCTGTCTATACAGACTATTTCCCTGTGTCCCCCCAAGTCTAACACTAAATGTTTCTCCTCGGGTTACACACTCTGAACGGGCCATCGTAGGGCAGGCGCAAGGGGGTCCGGTGGGCATCATGCCTGACAAATACGAACGCCGTGTCCTTCAAGGTCTTTGGCACAAAAGCGCGTGGAAAACAGTGGTGGACCGGACCGGGTACTGTCCCTGCCTCTGCACTATGCAGTGAAAGCGGGGATGGATTGGTGTTCTGCGCAGGGCTGTCCGGCAAAAACTCCCCTGAGAGCCGCAGTGGCTGGGGAAAAACCAGCTCTGCTGGGGAGACTGCCAAATCCTCTTTTGGTGCTGAACGCAACCCTAATAGAACCCATGGCAACCGGTCCACCCAATTTGCATCTGTAAGCGAAGCCCTGAGCTCTGTTTTAAGCGACCTATGGAAATGCTCACATAACCCATTGGCCTGGGGGTTGTACGCAGTCGTGCGATGAATTGTGACGCCCAGGCTCCGGGCCATGGTGGACCAGAGGTTGGAAACAAACTGCGGGCCCCGATCGGACGTGATATCCAAAGGGGCGCCGAAACGTGCCACCCATGTCGTCAAAAAAGCGCGTGCAACTTCTGCGGACGCGGTGGAAGCTAGCGGGACTGCTTCGGGACAGCGCGTGGTGCGGTCCACCACTGTCAGGAGGTGCGTGAACCCCTGCGATGGCGGGGAGGGGGCTCACGAGGTCCACGTGGACATGGTCAACCTCTTAGCCGGGATATGGAATGGCTCCAAGGGGGCCTTTGTGTGCCTGTGCACTTTGGCTCATTGGCATGCTACGCAGGCTGCAGCCCACTCTTTCACCTGTTTGCGCAGGCTCAGCCAGACGAACTTTACTCCCACCATTTTGACTGACACGCGCACTCCTGGGTGCGCCAGGGAGTGAACTGACTCAAAAATGCAGCGGCGCCAAGCACGTGGGACCACCGGGCACAGGCGGCCCATGGAGACGTCACAGATTGGGTGGGCCCCACCGTCTTGCAGTACTCTGCTCTCCAGCCTTAACCCTGTTGGTCCAGACTGGAGCACGCAAACGTCTGCATCGCCAATCTGCTCAGTGGCCATGGCCGTGTAATCTGTCCCCACGTAGACTGGGGCCACTAATGCGCGCAAGAGGCAGTCCGCCACCACGTTGAGTTTACCAGCCACATGCTGGATGTTGGTCGTAAACTCCGAGATCGCGGCCAGCTGTCTCTGCTGCTGGTCCGACCATGGTTCCGAAATCTTGGCCATCACGTATGTTAGCGGCTTGTGGTCCATGAACGCAGTGAAGGTGCGCCCTTCCAGCCAGAACTGGAAGTGGTGTATGGCCAGGTGGAGAGCCAGTAACTCCCTGTCGAACGCGCTGTATTTATGCTCACTGCTGCGCAAAGACCTGCTAAAAAAAAAAGCAAGCGGCTGCCAAGAACGGCGATGCACTGCTCCACGACGGCCCCTATGGCCACGTCCGATGCGTCGGTAGTGAGCGCTATCAGAGCCACCGGGTCCGGGTGCACCAGCAGTGCGGCGCTTGCCAGAGCTGTTTTGACCTCGGAAAACGCCTGCTCTCGCTCAGGAGTCCAGTCAACTCTGTCTGCCGGTTTCTGTTTCTTAAGTGCAGCGTACAACGGCTGCATGAGCTGGGCTGTGCGGGGGGAGGAAACGGTTGTAAAAGTTAACCATCCCCAAAAAACTCCTGCAGTGCCCTGACCGTCTGAGGCTGGGGAAAATCTGCCACTGCACACACTTTGTCCGGTGAGGGTATCACGCCCTCCGGTGAGATGTGGTGGCCCAAAAAATCGATTTCCAGTCACTCCGAACTGGCACTTCGCCGAGTTGATTATTAATCCATCCATCCATCTTCTACCGCTTTTCCAGAGGTCCGGGTCGCAGAGGCAGCAGTTCAAGCAGAGAAGCCCAGACTTCCCTCTCCCCAGCCACCTGCTCCAGCTCTTCAGAGAGGATACCAAGGCGTTCCCAGACAGCTGGGAGACATGGTCTCTCCACCGAGTCCTGGGCCTGCCCCGGGGGTCTCCTCCCAGTGGGACGTGCCTGGAGCACCTCAAGTGGGAGGCGTCCAGGAGGCATCCTTATCAGATGCCCATACCACCTCAACTGACTCCTTTCAATGTGGAGGAGCAGCGGTTCTACTCTGAGCCTCTCCCGGATGACTGAGCTCCTCACCCTATCTCTGAGGGTGAGTCCAGCAATCCTATGGAGAAAGCTCATTTCAGCCGCTTGTATCCGGGATCTCGTTCTTTCGGTCATTACCCAAAGTTCGTGACCATAGGTGAGAGTAGGAACGTAGATTGACTGGTAAATTGACAGCTTTGTCTTAGAACTCAGCTTCCTCTTCACCGCAACGGACCGGTACAACATCCGCATCACTGCAGATGCTGCTCCAATCCGTCTGTCAATCTCTCGCTCCATTCTCCCCTCACTTGTGAATAAGACCCCAAGATACTTAAACTCCTCCACTTGGGGCAGGAGCCTGTCCCCAACCCAGAGAGGACAATCCACCTTTTTCCGGCTGAGGACCATGGACTCGGACTTGGAGGTGTTGATTCTCATCCCAGCCGCTTCACACTCAGCGGCAAAACTGTCCCAGCAAGAACTGTAGGTCATTGCTGGATGAAGCCAACAGGACAACATCATCTGCAAACAACAGAGATGAGATCCTGTGGTCACCAAGCATGACACCCTCCATTCCCTGGCTGCGCCTAGAAATCCTGTCCATAAAAATTATGAACAGGATCGGTGACAAAGGGCAGCCCTGGCGGAGTCCAACTCTCACTGGGAATGAGTCCGACCGAGTGTTGGCAATACGAACCAAACTCTCACAACAGTCATACAGAGACCGAATAGCTCGTAACAACAAGCCCAATACCCCATACTCCTGAAGCACCTCCCACAAAAAACCCACTAGGGACGCGGTTGAATGCCTTCTCCAAGTCCACAAAGCACATATAAACTGGTTGGGCAAACTCCCACGAACCCTCAAGAATTCTCGAGAGGATAAAGAGCTGGTCCGATGTGCCACGGCCAGGACAAAAAACCACATTGCTCCTCCTGAATCCGAGGTTCGACCAATGGCCAGACTCTCCTCTCCAGAACCTTGGCATAGACCTTCCCAGGGAGGCTGAGGAGTGTGATCCCTCTAAAGTTGGAGCACACCCTCCGGTCCCCTTTTTTGAAAAGAGGAACCATCACCCCGGTTTGCCATGCCAAAGGCACTGCCCCCAACCTCCACGCAAAGTTGCAGAGGTGTGTCAACCATGACAGCCCTACAACATCCAGGGCCTTGAGGTACTCAGGGCGAATCTTGTCCACCCCCGGGGCCCGGCCACCAAGGAGATTTTTAACCACCTTGGCGACCTTGGCCCCTGTGATAGGCGAGTCATCGCCCTCTTCCACAAGCCCTCCTTCCTCTGTGGAAGGCGTATCAGTGGGATTGAGGAGATCCTCAAAGTATTCCTTCCACCACCCGACGATATCCCCAGTCGAAATCAACAGCGCCCCATCCGCACCATACACAGTGTGGACAGGGAGCAACTTCCTCTTCCTGAGCCGCTGGACAGTTTGCCAGAATCTCTTTGAGGCCGACCGAAAGTCTTGTTCCATGGTCTCACCGAACTCCTCCCATACCCGGGTTTTTGCTTCAGCAAACACCCGAGCTGCACTCCGCTTGGCCTGCCGGTACACCTCAGCTGCTTCGGGAGTCCCACAAGCCAACCAAGCCTGATAGGACTCCTTCTTCAGCTTAATGGCCCCCCTCACCACTGGTGTCCACCACTTGGTTCGGGGGTTGCCACCACGAGATGCACCGACCACTTTGCGGCCGCAGCTCTGGGCTGCCACTTCAATAATAGAGGTGGAGATCATGGCCCATTCAGACTCCATGTCTCCAGACTCCCTCAGAATGTGGTTGAAGTTCTTCCGGAGGTGGGAGTTGAAGATCTCCCGGAAAGGGGCCTCAGCCAGACGTTCCAGTACACCCTCACAAAATCGATGATCGACCTGCGACCTAGAGTGCCCTGGTGCCAGGTGCACATATGGACACCCTTATGCTTGAACATGTGTGTTTGTTATGGACAAACTGTGGTTAGCACAGAAGTCCAATAACTGAACACCACTCGGGTTCAGATCAAGCAGGCCGTTCCTCCCAATCATCCCCTTCCAGGTTTCACTGTCGTTGCCCACGTGCGCATTGAAGTCCCCAGTAGGACAATGGAGTCTACAAGAGGAACACACCTCCAGCACCCCAGTCAGAGACTCCAAAAACGGGTGGGTACTCTGAAACATCATTGGTGCATAGGCACAAATGATGGTTAGGACCCATTTCCCAACCCGAAGGCGCAGGAAGCAAACCCTTTCGTCCACCGGGGAAAACTCCAATATAGAGGCAGCAAGGTGGGGGGATACAAGAATATCCACCCCTGCTCATTGCCTCTCGCCCGGGGCAACTCCAGAAAAGGCCAAGCTCCAGCCCCTCTCCAGGAGACTGGTTTCGGAACCGGAGCTGTGTGTTGAGGTGAGGCCCGACTATAATTAGCCGGCATCTCTCAACCTCATACACCAGCTCAGGCTCCTTCCCACCAGAGAGGTGACATTCCATATACCAAAAGCCAGTTTAGAAAGCCTGGGATCAGTCCACCAAGGTCTCCGCCTTTGACCGCCACCTAATCCAGATAGCACCGGACCCCCATGATCCCTCCTGCAGGTGGTGAGCCCACTGGAGGGCGGACCCATGAAACTCCTTCGGGCTGAGCCCGGCTGGGTCCCATGGGTGGAAACCCCGGCCAACCAGATGCTAGCCATCGAGCCTCTCCCCAGACCTGGCTCCAGGGTGGGGCCCCGGTAACCCCATACCAGGCAGGGTACACTGAATCCTTGATCTTGAATTTATCATGAGAGTCTGTTGGATGGTTCTTAGTCTGGCCCTTCACCCAGGACCAGTTTGTCTTGGGTGACCATACCAGAGGCAAATGCCCGGACAACAAAGTTCCTGGGATCACTGGGGCACGCAACCCCCACCACGATAAGTTGACAATCCATGAGGGGTGATATTAATCAGTGCTCCTCCAACCACTGGAAAACTGTCCTGAGGTGGGCTACGTGTTCGTTCTGGGACGCGCTGGCCACCAGGATGTCGTCCAGGTAGACGAACATAACGGCAGATCGCGCAACACCGCATCATCATGCATCGGAATGTCTGTGCGCGCCTTTTAGCCCGAAAGGCATGCGTAAAAACTCAAAAGACCAAACGGGGTTATTACTGCCGTCTTAGGTATGTCTCAGCGCGCACGGGACTTGTAGTAACCGCGGACCAGGTCTATCTTGGAAAAAATGCGTACCCTGGTGAGGTGAATGGAAAAATCATGAATATAGGGGATCGGATAGCAGTCGTGCGCTGTGGCGTTGTTTAATCTGTGGAAATCTCCGCACGGTCGCCACGATCCCTCAGCTTTAGGAACCATATGTAGCGGGGATGCCCATGGGGCTGTTTGAGTGTCTGATGATGCCCCAACTTTTCCAAGTTGGCAAACTCCCTCACGCGGCTATGGCCAGTTTAGCTGCGTCCATGCGTGAGGTCGTGCGAAACGGGCGGCCCTGTGGTGGTAATGAAGTGCTCCACCCCGTGTTTAGTGACGGTCGCCAAAAATGTTGGGACCATGAGTGCTGGGAACTGGGTGAGTAGTGTGTGGAACTTACCCCCCTGGCGCTGTGACATTGACTGGATTGTGGACCCAGCTCCTCTAGCTGTACAGGGGATGAGAATCAAAAAAGACCACTGAATTTAATCAGGCGTCTGTTGCCACATCGCCTAGTAGACGTGTGCAAACAAAAATCAGCGCCAAAATGGGGGGAAGCTGAATGCCGCTATGACGAATGTCATTGGTATGTACGGCCATGTAAGGATACAGTCAGTGTCCTCTCACCAAAAGTCTTAATGTCTGAGCCGTTTGCGGCCGTCAGCTCGGGGCCGCTAGTTCCCGCCAGCCGGTCTGCGTAGGATGGCAGGATGAGACTCTTTTGGGAGCTGGAGTCCACGAGGAACTGTCTCCCCGAGTGTGAGTCTGTCACATAGAGCAGCTTGCTTGCTCTATGTGACAGTCATATTGCAGTCGGAGCTGGTACCGACTGCCGGCCCTGGCGTTTCCCAAACACTTGAATTGGCACGGTGGCATGCATTGGCGTGCGTCCTCTCCAAAACGGCAGTGTTAGAAGCAGAGTGTGTCTCTCCGGTGCTTCTTGGCCTCCGCTGCAGCCACCGTCGTTGGCTCCTTGCCTCCGCTGGCCATCTTGCTGGGTTCCGACGCCGCTGCATTCACTGTGAGGGCTCTGGTGGTGAGGATGATCCGATCTGCCTCTTGGGCTAGAGTCCGGTAGTTGCGCGCAGCCAGCAGCGGCGAATTGGCAAGGACCCGCCCTGGCCGCAGTCAGGAGGTTCCAGAGGAAAAGGTGGGCAAAGAGGAAATTGACCCATCAACGCCATATATCTTCTCTATAAATCGACGCCGACCTGTCTCCCAAATCGGAGTGCGTCAGGAGCCATTTTCTGCTCTCTCACAGTCTGAGAGCATTATAGCGCCGGGTTCTGCGCGGTTTTGAGAGCCTCCCTATTTTGTCATGGGCTGGGGGCCGTTGGAGAGAAGGCTCGCCACCTGCTGAGTTGTACGTGCATCTGGCACTGCAACCACGTAGTAGTATCTGGTGTCATCTGCCATTATTCCCTGGAGCGTGAACTGGGCCTCGGTGTGGAGGAACCAAGACTTTGGGTCATGTGCCAAAAAGTCTGGGAGTTTGACCAAACGGCGCAACGCGTTACTGGCACCTCCCCGTCCGGGTCGTCTCCGGGGTGTTCGCCTCGAGTTCCATTGTGCATCAAGGGTCACCAGTGTGGAGAGAGGGAATAATCAGGCAGAGTGGTCCAGAGCAGAACAGGCTTTATTAATCTCTCTCTCTCATATTCACCAGAATCACAAGCAACAAAAGACTCACAGGTCGCAGGCACCTCTCCTTTTATAGCATACAACTCGCCCTGTGACCAGTGGTGCTGCATTAACATAAAAGACTTTGCAATTCCCATTCTCTTCGTTACTGTTCGCATCAACACACCAACCCCCCCCCCCCCCCATCAACACACAAACCCCCCCCATGACCATTCCCCTTGTCCTTCCGTCTGAGTGGAAACATACTGAGTGGATTCCCACAGTACAGCATTTTTTCCTCATCTCTGGATGACCAAAGCGCTTTACAGATCCTGCTATCCACCCATTCACACATTGATGGCGGCAGAGCTGCCATGCACCGGCACTGACCTGGCCCACCAGGAGCAACTGGGGTTCAGTGTCTTGCTCAAGAACACTTCAACATGCAGACTGCAGACAGAGCGGGAATCAAACCCCTGACCTCTGATCAGTAATCGGCCACCAATACAACCAGCGCCACAGTCACCCCATTGTCACTGTACAATTGCTACAGTACAACAAAATGTGGGTGACTCCACCAGGATACTGCGGAATAAAGTAAGAGAGAAGGATTGATAAAACACAGTTACAGAATACCACGATTAAACATACGCCTGAAATAAAAATAGCCCACAGGTATGTAGTGGCTTCACGGATGGAACTATGTAATCAAAGTGCGGAGTGCAAGACAGGTGTGATTATTATGATAATTAAAAAAGGTCCCAAGTTCTCTGTAAATGAGTGTTCAGACGGAGGGGGTGGGGCCTCTGACTGCAGTCCGGATGGCCCAGGGGAAGAAACTGTTTGGGAAACTGTTTGTTTTGGGACCTGGTTGATCTGAACATCGTCCAGATGGGAGCAGGTTTAACAGGTGGTAGTTGGGATGTGAAGGGCCTCCATTTCAACAGACAGAATGGGAATTGAACCAGTGACTCTCAATTAGTAGTCGGCCACAACCTACACCCACAGCTGCCCCCAAGAAGAAAGTACGTTGTGCTTCCTCTGCAAAACGAGTCTGAAAACAATCAATGTGATGAATAAATGGTGTAGTTTCTCAATGTGTTTGGTTTTCAGTAACCAACCGCTATTATAAAAGTTCAGCATGAGATCAGCTGTTGACATGAAGTAGTCAGTGGGCTGTCAAACTGCTGTAATTAAACCCTTACTTAAAAGCCAACGCTGGATCCAGGAGTTTTAGCTAACTATAGACCAATCTCTAATCTGTCTTTCATTTCAACAATCTTAAGAGTTGTTGTTACACAATTATTTGACCACTTGCAGGGAAATGGTTTTTGAAGAGGTTTCAGTCAGGGTTTTAGAATTCATCATAGTACTCAAACAGCTTCAGTGAAGGGTCACCAACCACCTCAACTTATGGCATCTTGATAATGGACTTGTTTCTGTACTTGTCCTTGTGGACCCTTAGTGCAGCTTTAGATACCATCAATCATAATATTTTACTTCTAGATTAGAACACCTTGTTGGACTTGTATCCAATCAACTGAATTTACCACAGGTGGACTCCAATAAAGCTGTAGAAACATCTCAAGGATGATCAGTGGAAACAGGATGCACCTGAACTCAATTTTGAGCTTCATGGCAAAGGCTGTGAATACTTATTTTAATAAATTTGCAAAAATCTCACATCGTCATTATGGGGTGTTGTGTGTAGAATTTTGAGGGGAAAAAATTAATTTATTCAATTTTGGAATAAGGCTGCAACATAGCAAAATGTGGAAAAAGTGAAGTAGTGTGAATACTTTCCAGATGCACCCAAATGAGCCACATGGGTGGTGAGCCTCCAGTGGGCTCACCACCTGAAGGAGGGATTGTGGGGATGATGGTGCTGTGTGAACTGGGTAGCAGTCTGGGCTACTTTGCTTGCATTGCTGCCCCCAGATAACCAGTAGAGGATGGATGGATGGAGAAGCATCATGAGGAGTGGACTGACTCTGGTGTCAATGCATCATGAGCCACCGTGCACATACAGTATGTCTTCAGGAAAGGGTCTACAACTCAACCAGAGATGTCAAAGTGTCTTAACTGGGGTAAAGAGAAAAAGAACAAGACTGTTGCTCAGTGGTCCAAAGTCGTCTTTACTGGTGAAAGCAAATTTCGCACCCAACTGTGTTTAATGTCCACTGTGAAGTATGCCCAGTCTGATGATTTTGTGTGCCATGTCATCTGCTGGTTTTGGTCCACAGTCTTGTAAAGTTTAAAGGCAATGATACCGTCAACTAGGAAATTTTAGAGCACTTATGGAGATGCAGGTTTCCTTTTCCAGCAGGACACCAGCCCACAGCAGTGATGACCATAATATTACTGTGCTCGACTGATCAGTGGTTCCAAGGTTGTCATAGCCAGGAGCGGTACTGGGGTTAAGCTCCAGTGCTCATAAAATGCTCCGTACGGCGTGCGTCTCGAAAAGCCTCTGACAACTAAGTCCAACTCCTAGTCTGCCCGTGTGGTTTAGTCTCTAAGCCCGGCGGAACTGCTTTTACTAATAGGAGAAGGGGCGAGGGCGGATCTCTGGCGCCTTAAAACCAGATGCTTCGGGTAGATGGTGGCTCGTCAACCTGGGAAGGTAGCCCATCTAGGGGAAGGCAAACCTTGATTTCAAACCTCCGCTGCCTTGCGGCACACCCGGTCACGGGAAAGGCTTCGGGAGTCAACCCTGAGGAAAAATCCAGAGTCGGAGCCCCTAAGGCAGTTCTCTGTTGTGCTCAACATCGTTCTGGCAGCTCCTGCGACGGCGCTGGTGCCAAACTATAGCAGCCCGGCTGTTCCTTTGGATTCATCAGTGACGTGGAGAGGGGGGACAAGCTGCATGGGTAACATCTTGTCCTCCATATCTTCCTGCCCAGGCTTGAATCTTACCAACGCCAACACTGGAAGGTAGAACACCGGTGCGCATCGGCCTGTTCAGCCACAGGCGGTGCTGTTCCAGCAGCGTAGACGTTTAGCATTCTCTTCCATGGCATCATAGACCGACGGAGGCCGACGACGACTGATCAGCCAACTGGCCTGACCTGAAACCCAGAGAGTCTCTATGGATAGGCAAGAGAAAGCTGAGAGACAAACACAACCAATAATGACAAGCTGAAAACTACCCATCAAAGCAATTTGGACTTATTTTTTACAAAAATTGCTACTCCTCAGCAGTTACCCCAATTCTTAAACTCATGCACAATGAACCTCAGGTGGGTCTGGATCAAGGTTGTACTCAAGATCAAGTTCACGGTCTATAGTCAGGAAGTATGAGCACCCTTAAGGTGCCTTGTCACCAAATGCAAACGTGCAGCACAAATGTATACAATGGAAAGAGGCGAGCATGCGTGAAATGGTTCACATCTGAGGATAGCGCTAACTTTGAGATTCTGCCATCATCGGCGTAAAAGTATCAACATTGGAGAGTAAACTAGTTGAAAATGAGACTGCTACTTACCTGGAGACAAAGACCGGGAGCTCTTCAGCTGAATCGGGATATTGGGAGTCATTTACTCCTGGATTTCTGCTACGGACGTGCTAACAGTTTGCCGGTGACACTAATCTATTATGCAGTGGAAGCAATTTGGAACTACTTTTGGATACACTCGGAAAGGAATTAGGAAAGCTTAAACTGTGGTTTGATTCAAACAAATTAACGCTCAATTTATGTAAGACAAAATTTATAGTTTTTAACAACCATCACAACAACTTAGTATCTAAACTCAGTGTAAATGGTGTAGAGATTGAAGGGTATCTGAAACTAAATTTCTTGGAGTAATAATTGATAATAAACTGTGTTGGAAGTCACATATTAATTATATTAAAGGTAAAATATCTAAATCAATTGCAATACTACACAGAACGAAATATTTGCTGAATCAACCCACATTATATACTTTGTATCATTCATTAATACTCCCATACCTGACATTGTACTGAAGTATGGGGAAATACATATAAAACAAACATACCCAGTCTTTATGCTTCAGAAGAGAGCTATGAGAATAATAAACAAACCTGCTACAGGGAACCAACAAACCCACTTTTTCTTAAATTAAAGCTCTCAATGTAGCGGGTTTGATTCAACCCCCCACAAACACACAGAGACAGTCAGCTCGTTACTCCTGGGTTTTTTTCCGCTGCATGCTGAGTTTACAGCTGTGAGGTTAAAGTGTCATCCATGCATTGTGTTCATGCATCCTGTCTGTACCTCTGATATGCAAATGCCCAGATCGACTGCTGTGAAGGTCTTTGATGTATTGTCTGAGATGGGTATATATGCTGCACTGTCCTGTAAATCTGCCTCTCATTCACTCTTCAACTGCTGCTGCTGGACACGCACACCGTGTCTCTGTCTGAGAGCCTGAGGACATCACCTCAGCCCGCAGCACGAGGGCTGGGGAGGTGTTCCGATGAAGGCGGTATGATTCAATAAACCAACTTAAAACTCCATCGCTGCCTTTATTTTATCATGCCGCTTCACTGGTGACCCCGAGGACGCACACGTTTTGTGCAAACGCAACCTTCTGGTCTGGACAGCCACCCTGGCGACCCAACGCTGAAGAAAACGAGCTGCCAGCGAACGCAGCACGGGCAGTGATGCTCCGCCGACGATGCGAAGCAGCAGCCTGACTGATCTGCCTCCCTGCGGCTTCAGGGAGGCCTCAACGCAGAGCCACGGCAGGCGAGCTACTCTCCGGACATCGCCCAAGACCGGGGTAAACGGCAGTAAACGTCATGGCGCGACCCTCGCCGAGATCGGGGCGTCCATTCGGGACAGCCTGAGGGACAAAGATCGTCTATCTCCCCTCAACGCTCCAACGCACCATGACTAATCTGCAGCCACGGCTCATCATAGATGTTTTTCGGCGCCGACTGCGCGATCTCCACCAAGTTTCCGACCCTGGTTTCCCCTCCAGCGGGCCCACCCACGCAAGGAGCCCCGGCACACGCACCGGGGGTGACGAGGACGGCGCAACACGCACGGAACAAGAATGGCTCCAGAGACCGCCATCGTCCTGCGCAGCTGCACGCAGAACCTTCAGGGCTGCGCACTCACCTGAAGCAAGCACGCACGCAGCGCGGCCCACAGGATTCACTGATGGTTTCAGCCACGGCGCACAAAGGATTCAGCCGTCTGCTTTTCCCGAGGGCTTTAGGGCTGCGCATGCTCCTAAAGTCAACACGCCAAGTTCCTCTGCTTTTGTTTATGCAACCTCGCCGCTCCTGTTTTTCTTCATGGCCACGAGGAGAGTCAGAGACTATTTTTTCTTCTGGTGATCTCCGCAAGTTCAACGGGACAGCCCCTCGACATCGCGGAGCAGCAAACAATTTTTGGCGCGGCCCAAACGATTTCACCGCACTTACTACCCCCCTTTCCCCTCCCCTCACCTGCACAGAGCTTTTCCCTGCTCGCTGCCCAAACTGCAACATCGAGGTCTCAGCCCCCTGCCGTGCCCTCTGGGGGGGAGCGGTGTAGCGGGTTTGATTCAACCCCCCCACAACACACAGAGACAGTCAGCTCGTTACTCCTGGGTTTTTTCTGCTGCTTGCTGAGTTTACAGCTGTGAGGTTAAAGTGTCATCCATGCATTGTGTTCATGCATCCTGTCTGTACCTCTGATATGCAAATGCCCAGATCGACTGCTATGAAGGTCTTTGATGTATTGTCTGAGTTTGGTATATATGCTGCACTGTCCTGTAAATCTGCCTCTCATTCACTCTTCAACTGCTGCTGCTGGACACGCACACCGTGTCTCTGAGAGCCTGAGGACATCACCTCAGCCCGCAGCACAAGGGCTGGGGAGGTGTTCCGATGAAGGCGGTATGATTCAAATAAACCAACTTAAAACTCCATCGCTGCCTTTATTTTATCATGCCGCTTCATCAAGTTGAAAGATTCTGGTTGACTTTAAAACTGCAGTAATGTTTAAAGCTAAGAATCTATCACTGCCCGCAAATATCCAAAGCTGTTCCAAATAAGGGAGAAACAATACCATTTCAGAGGAACATGTATATTTCAAAAACCTTCAGTGAGAACTACCACCAAGCAACACTGTGTTTCAGTGCAAGGAGTCAGATTATGGAACGATTTGGACCTGAATTAAAATCATGTACGCTTGGACAATTTAAACAAAAACTAAAGGAAGAAATACTCCAACATATATCCAAGATGACATGTAAAATCACATAAGGATTGTCATATCCATCTGCATTGTGTGCTGCTTAGTTTTTTTTGTCACATTTTGTCTTAGCTTTGTTCCGAATTGTAATCGCTCTTTTGTTTTTCTTTTGAATTCTTGGATGGAATATGGGTGGGCAATATAAGCTGCGGCTTCAGCCATCACCCATTTCAGATAACTTATGTTGAAACTGTATAATCAGAGGAGTTATTGTTTAAGTTGACCTTGTTGGATTTTTTCGCCTTTGTTATATTATTCTGTTCTTTTAATCTTTACTTTTAATCTATCCGAAATAAAGATCATTCATTCATTAAATTTGCATTCAAAATACTATCTTAACACTGCATAGAACTTTGAATAGGCCAGATGTGATGCATTATGAATACTAGAAGACTAGAAATATCAGCAGGTATACTAGCACTGTATAACAGACACGTGCGTAAAGGATGGCAAAATCGCTCTGATACTTTGTGTTTACATGATACACCAAGCATGACAAGGCTTGCAATTACACAGCACATGTTCTTCAGAATCTTAGGCATTATATAAAATGTATTCTCCCTTTAGATGTCGAATCCATGGTCCATTTGCCAGGGTTGAAGTGCAGTCGTGCGAACGTCTGCAGCAGTTTACATCGTGTTTACATCTCGCCATGTGCGCACGCCTCCGGGATTTCGCGCGAGAATAGAAACCTCAAACCCTCAATAGCGATAGCGTTAGCTTAGCAAACGCTTCAGGTAAAGCGTAGCAGCGAACCACGAAAAGAAACGCTACTCAGTTTACTCACAGAGCCCGGTGAAAGGCGAATAAAGGGGTATTTCTACTTCAAAAGCTGGTTCAAACCAGGTGGAAATTCAGCCTGTGCGTCACAAATGTTGATCCGATATTCGCTGTTAGTTTTTTAGTGGCAAAATCAGCAACTTTGTCTCAGCACTGAAAAAGTGTGACCATCCTGGCCGCCATCACATGTTTGCTATGTTCTAAATTTAGATACGATTCCTAGCGAGCTCGTGTTTGGAATTGCTCTCGTGTTTTTTTTTTTACGATTAAAATTTTTGACTGAATTTTTAGTGAAAAACCGCAATTTTGATTAATAAAGCCGTAACCCGGAATGGGGTCTTGAAAACCGTAACCATTACGGCAAAACCGGAGTAGTTGGCAGGTATGTAACAAGGATAACAAGCCAGCAAGGTAAACACCCATCATCTTGTGAAGTTTTGAAGGCAGGGACAACTTTTTCAGGTGAGACCCCGTCAGATAATGTAAACCCAAGCATGACATTATTTTGGGGATTTCCACAGCAGGTTGAACACTGCTGCAGAAGTTATAAAGGCAACTTTGCTTGTGTGCATCTCACTCTGATGGTGAATTCATATCTATTTGTGTGCTTACATCGAGTTATAATGTAATTGTGCTGTGCAAAAAATTCACCTGTTCACATTTGGTGTGAAGTCACCTTTAGAGTGATTTCATCAGGCCAGAATGGTTCTGGACTGATCTTCAGGGAAAATTTCAATTTAAGAACAGATTTCTCAAAATATAAATCATAATCCTCAAATTAAAAACAAGGCTCGAAATATTTCCCCTCTATCTGTAAGGAAACTAAAGTATATTAAATTTTACTTTGTAACTGCATTCCAAGAAATACATTATTTTAATTTTGAGATGTACCTGCAGAGAATAAAGTGTAATCAGGAAGAGAAATAAGCGTCTGTGCATGGTAGCGCTCACAATAACTGATACAAATGGAAAACCAATCCAATCATAAGTAACAGCCTGGGTTAATACAGTGCTAGTAAAATCTGGCAAAAACGAATTTATTTCAAGGATGAGAACAAATACACTTCAGGTGCAAGAAAAGTGCAGAATACAGAACAGACAAAAGATGCAGAGCTATACTTGAAATTATTTCAGATTAAAAAAAAAACAATAATATACAACTCAAAAGATGTTCAACAAAGTAGACAAGGAATGTTTCAATACACGGACATGTTGTGTCTCGGTGCAGCTTTAATGCCACTGTCAGGAGAATCCTCATCTTATCTTTGACCACTGGCCTGTCACGTCAGTCTTAAAAACACAGTAGTGACGTTCTATGGACTACAATGATCAACAGAACAGTACGAACCAAATATTACAGACACATCAAAGTACAAACAGCAGGAAATGACAAAGCCAGTCTAGAAACGGCAGTCTCAGTCCCGACATATGTCAGCAGTTCTAAGCCATTTGTTTCTTTTGTTGCAAAGAGATGTTCGAGTACTCTCAGGACAGGGAGATCTCAGATGAATCCTTATCATCGATCACTCTGAAGACTCCCACCTTCTCTTTCTTTGTGCCAGCCTTTTTGTTTGTCTGGAAAGCAAAAACAAATAAACAAAATCAGTCTGACAAATCACTTCACAGCTGTGTTTCTGCTTGGGCTGAACGACTGCATTTGGCAATTAAGCATTTTTTAAATTACAGAGCAGTTGACTTAAAGAAGGCAACAACTTAGTGAGCACTATAATGTCTAATTTAAGAAGTCTACTCAAGATCTGCTAAAGGCTCATGCAGCAACTTAAAATTTTAGTGACTTTAGCTTTTGATAAATAAAAAGTTGATCAGCCATGTATTAACAAGCATCCACAGTTTTACTGTTAAAAAGTGACAATTCCAGTGAAGTAAGACCAATCATCAGAGATGGTGCAAGCTAACCAGGCCAATCGGGAAGCAACCAGAGACTTGGATAACATCTCAAGCAATATTTTTGTTTAACAATTTGCTTGGTGTGGCTGTTATCTCTAATGGAGTTACATGTCATATAAACACAGTTGTTAATATCACCACAATTAACAAGCTTTATTTGAAGTAAAATACTAACCACTAAGGGCAAGTCTTGCATGAGAATGAAGTCATACAAGACTTCCGTTTGTTCCCCTTCAATCTAGTGATAATGCTCACTGCAGTTCCTTATAGTAGACTTTGAGTATATAAGCATAAAAATACAGAGCAGAATTTCTCTGGCAACATTTACGCATGGCGGTTTGCCACGCTTGAAGTTATGCCGCTACTCTAAGAGGAAATATAAGTTTAAGAAAAAAATATGAAGGAATGACAGTCCGCAAGCGTGCACAAGAACAACGCGCGTGACCATCATCCGCACAAAGCACAGAAGCGCCCCGCCCACGTGACCACTCCAGTCAGCAGGAATGTCTTGCTAGCGTCACTGTCCGAGAGAAGCATGAGCTTAAAACGTACCTGTGGTGGTCGTGAAAAAAAGATTATATTGAGCCCCTGTCTCACGTTCTAGTTCAAGTTTAAGTTGAAATTCATGTTCAAAGCAATTTGATATAAATCCATTGCTGATGTGCTTGTTCAGCTATGTCAGCAAAACATGAGTGCAGCCATACTAGCGGCTATATGGACTTCCAGGACGCTTCCTGTGACGTAATTTCATTGACACCGCGATCTGGATGAGTACTGGCTGAGCCTCGAATACCCGGATGTGCAGCGGCTTCGGGGATATTCAAATTCAAACGTTTATTTCAAACTCAGGGTTCATATTAAATGCAGAACTGAAACGAGTAGAAAATAAATAAATAAATGTTTAATTCAGCGAGCTGTCTTTTGTGATCCGAGCTCGTAAATGCCGAACTGCGATCTGAGTACTCGGATGTTGTGCAGCGGCTTCGGGATATTCAAATTCAAACGTTTATTTCAAACTCAGGATTCATATTAAATGCAGAACTAAAACGAGTAGAAAATAAATAAATAAATGCTTAAATTCAGCGGCTTGTCTCATCTGATCTCGTAACTGCCGCAACACGGAAGATGATTCTAAAACTATATACAGAGCAGCAGACACTCGGTGCTCTTGTAAAAACAAAAACATACAATGCGATATGGATATCGCAACATGGCGGAATGTAAAGCCTTTGGATGTCTGAATAATAAGCGAAAAAAACAAAGAAACACTTTTTTTGTGTACCCAAACCCAGCTCACCTTGTCAGAAGATCGGAGCGGAAACAGGGCACAGACGAATAATTTCAGACGAAATTGTGTTGTGTGTGAGGACCACTTCGTCACTTTAACCCTCAGAAGACCTTTCTGGCTCAAACCTGTAGCCATGTTGGACAAATTCTTCTCAGAGTCTGACAATTCAGCATAATAGAATAAAAACACTCACAACAGCACCCTAGTCTCTCATACAAGCGGAGCATTGACTGTTGAGTATCAACGAAGTGACGTCACATCCGCATGTGTCATGGCTGCGCCCACAGTTTTCATTGGCTGCCCATGGCCAAGGTCCTATTTGAATATATGTCTGGTGGTATATGGCTGGCAAGTTAGAAGTTGCAAGTTAGAAGTTGTTAGAAGTAAGTACAAATGCATTTATAGTTTATCTTTTTAATCTGCTGCTGCATCACATGTGTAATCATGTTCAATACTGTTTTGATTCAGTGTCACACTTGATTGAGAAACAGAAAATGTCACTTCCATATTTACATGCCTGTGCTACTACTCTATGAACTTATGTACAAGTCAACGTATTCTTCACATCTAATTGTGCAATTTTTTCTTCTTGGCTACCAAAGCCTGTAGCCGTTCTGTAGCCTTCCTCTTCTCTGATTTTCTGTGGGCAAGCAGTGCCTGCTTAGCTGCAGCTTCTCTCTTCTTTTTCATGGCTGCCTTGCTTGCCACAGAATCATGTTGAAGATTGAGTTCTGTTTCATTTCCTTCTCTTTCTTTTTTTCTTCCTTTTCATGCCTGTAGGCACTTAATTTGACCGTGTCCATCGATCGTTTTGAATGCAGCATCGAGCAAGTAGTTCGATCTCTTGTAGGCACAATTTTGAGATGTTTCTGTTTTGAACAGTGTTCAACTAAGGCAACACAACCATGAGATCCATAACTCAAGAAATTGTTGCAATAAAACACACTGGGCTTTCCCTGGTACTTTGCATTTTGCTATGAAGTCGGCCATTTTTTCAACCACAAAATAAAGTGAAACACAGTACATATGTATTAAATTTATGATATCTGAATAGTATGTTGATGTAATAATACTAAATTATCTTTTACTACTATCTAATATGTTTAGAACTGACACAGAATTACATTTACATAGTTCTAGAACAGACAAAATAATTTAACCAAGTAAAATAAATTATAAATATTAAAATTCCATCACCAAGTCCATCACTCATTTATTAAAATATACTGACATTCTGCAAACATTTTTGATTATTAATGTGTGCATTTGTTAGTGTTACTAGGAATATAAAAAAGTTGCATATCAGTATATTTTAAGCCCTTGAATTCTTGTGAATTCAGCGGGCGGTCACGTCTCTGCGTCTCAGTGCGCACTGAAAAAAAAAAAAAAGGCTGCATTTCCGGTCTTCCAGTACAGACACAGCCTTGTTACAACCTCAGAAAAAAGCTGTGTAATATATTCATTTTTTTGTGGTATTTTTACAAAATTCTGACCTGAGCGTGAAAACACTTGGTTCTAGATTTCTGTTGTGTTTTCCAGCCAGTATCTGACAGCTGTATGTTATTTGCAAGCATTTGTATCTAAAAAAAAACACCCAGGCGAACTTTCCTGTTACTTCAAAACAGGCATGCCATCACAACTTACACATGCTATTTCATAACAAATTCATTACGCGAAAATTCTCAAGTACATTACTTAAACAAGAAAAAAAAAAAAATCTTACCTCGGAATGTTGTCTTCTGATCACTAATTACTGTAATCGGGGCCGGCTGTGATGAACTTTGACTGACTGGCATCTGAGTTTGACTGTGTTGTGAAGTCGGCCATTTTTTCAACCACAACTTCAGTATTTTTACCGATCTTTACCGTCATTGACATGGTTTTTTCAAGCCATTCCCAACGAAACTTGTTCTTTATCCCTTTGTCGATTTCTAAAATTCTTGCTTTGTTCTCTTTCGTGAGTTTTAGGCTCACCATTTTGACGAAATCGGGAAAACTCGGTTGATTGAACTGATTGAACTGTCCGCCACTTGCATTTCGCTCCGTGTGTTATCCGGATATGACAAAAGAAATCTAACAAAATCGCCAGTTGGTTTGCTTCAATAAGTATCAGCCTATCAGTGGCCTTGTTACATTACATTACTGATCTCGTTGGGTAGTGCGTTCTGCGCGGTGGATTTTCACAGCCGATCGAAAATACGACTCGCCGCCAGACCCCCCCCCCCCCCAAAAAAAAATTCTCCTCGAATTTAGACGATTCACGAGAATGACCCTAGACATGATCAAATCCGAGGAATTCCTTGGATCCGAGGAAGATTCTCATCCCTGAAAGTAAGGGAGGTTTTTCCTGCTGTCTGGGTGGTGAGGAGATTTCTAAAATAAAACTATAAATATATAGAAATATTATAACAGAAATAACTGCATCTTTGGTCATTTAAGTTATTTCATAAAACACAATTTTATTAATATTTGTTTCTTTGAAATCAGAGTTAAATTATTGTTCTGTTCTGACTGCAAAATTATGGTAAAATATGTTAATTGTTATAAGGAAAAAGTTAAAAAAAAAACCAAAATACAACAGTCTGTTTCAAATTTACTTAAAATTATTTAGTAATTTTAAAAAATAGACAAAAATTTGCCATAAAATAATCCACAAATTTATAATAGTCGCAAATGTACAAAAAAAAGTACAATTTTACAAGAGGAAATTACAAATTTAAAGAAAATTGTTTCAAATTTAGATAAATTTACAGAGAAAAGTAGAAAACCAAGAAAATTGTTATAAATTTTGGAGAAAAACCTCAAACCTTCAAGACTGAAGTCATTACCCAAGTTTTTGAGTAGGTGCTCTTTGTACCCTTAACTCAACTAGAAATTTTTGGTTGTCTACTTTTTAATTATTAATTTCAAAGCACTGCTTTTACATGAGTAGAATTTCTGGCTACTATACCCACCTCTGATCATATAATTTAAATATGCATGAGTACATTACTATTATGAATGTTCTTTTATCCCTTCCCTACTCTCTCAATGGAAAAAAAGAAACACTAGAATAAAAATACAAAAAAATACACATTTTTGTCATTTATGTAAACCATGACAAAAAATCCTGCAGGACAAAACATAACTTGATATTTTCTAACCTGTTTGTACACCACCATAGACAGACAGAGAACCTGAATTAGACAGAGCTCAGAGAGGGAAAGATGAGACAGAAGAGGATATATAGAGTGATTTGCATTATGATATAGCGTGAAGTATGTGGTGGTATAGGGTGATAATTCAGCAGAGTGGAGTGATGTTGGTGGCAGCGGCCACGGCCAAGATATAGAGTGAAGTACGTGGATAGGACACACGAGCACAGAGTGAAGCACGTGGCGGTAATGCACCTGTAAACTGGTTGCCAACCGCCAATCAAATCTAAAAGAAGAAGAAAGAAGAGACAGAAGAGAGGAGCCAAGGAGAGGAGTACTCCGGGCTGGAGTAAGGCGGAGGACAAAAAATATAAGGTACAGACCCTCCCTTCCATCTGTTGTCATGGGAGATGTACGGTCGATACTGGGAAAGTTAGATGAGCTAGCGGCTATCTCCCGTTATGATAGCACATACCGGGAGTGCTCTCTCCTTTTGTTTACTGAGACGTGGCTAACTGAACTAGCAGCAGATGCTAACATTGAGCTGGAGGGTTTTCACATGATACGAGCTGACCGAACACCAGACAGTGGCAAGGCTAGGGGCGGTGGAGTGATAATGTATGTTAACAACAACTGGTGCAGACCGGGACATATCACTGTTAAACAACGACACTGCAGCAAAGACATTGAGTTGCTAGCTGTTAGCATGAGGCCTACATATCTCCCGAGAGAACACTCACACGTGATCTGCATTGTTGTTTATGCAAATCCGACGGCGAACGCTGGGACAGCACGTGACGTCATCCATTCAGTAACCAGCAGGCTGCAGACAGAACACCCAGATGCTCTTCTCCTCATCTCAGGCGATTTCAACCATGTTTCACTGTCTCCCATTCTACCCACGTTCACCCAGTATGTCACATGCCACACTAGAGACAATAAAACACTGGATTTATTCTACGCAAACACTAAGGAGGCGTACACCTCATCACAACTCCCCCCACTCGGGAGATCGGATCACAACTTGGTTCATCTCCGGCCGGTGTACAAACCCCTAGTGCACAGACAACCTCCGGCCATGCACACTGTGGAGTTATGGTCTGAGGAGACAATGGACACCCTAAAGGGCTGTTTTGAAGCCACCGCCTGGAAGCAGCTCTGCGATCCACATGGTGAGGACATCGATGGCCTCATTCACACCTTCACGGGCTACCTCAGCTTCTGTGTGGACAAATCCGTTCCCACCAAGACCATACGGCGTCACTCAAACAACAAACCCTGGATCAACCCTGAGATAAAAACACTTCTGAGAGAGAAGAAGAGGATCTTCAGGTCAGGGAACAGGGAGATGCTGAAGTCCGTACAGAGGGAGCTGAGGAGAAAGATCAGAGAAGGCAAGGACAGCTTCAGGAAGAAGATGGAGGACAAGCTGCAACAGAGCGACATCAGCGGGGTCTGGAGAAACCTCAAAACCATCTCGGGGCTCCAGAATACCTCCCCCCAGGCCACAGGGGGCAGGGAGTGGGCGAACAACCTGAATCTGTTTTTCAATAGATTTGACCAACCGCCCTCCCCCCTGACTGCACAACAACCACTGCTGCCTCTAAAGAAATCAAGTCCTGCTGCCCACTCCCCACTCCACCAACACCCCCCCACTCCCAACACACAGCCCCCCATCCTGACCCTGACCAGGACCCAGGTGAGGACGGAGCTGAGGAAGATCAAGGCGAGGAAGGCGCCGGGACCGGACGGCATCAGCGCAAAGCTCCTCAAGTCCTGTGCAGACCAGCTGTGTGGGATTGTGACGTATATCTTCAACATGAGCCTGAAACTGGGGAGGGTACCACAGCTGTGGAAAACATCTTGTGTGGTACCTGTACCAAAAACTTCCCACCCCAAAGACCTGAACAGCTACAGACCGGTGGCCTTGACGTCCCACTTGATGAAGACCCTGGAGAGACTGCTCCTTGCTCACCTCCGCCCCCTGGTGGAACCAGCGATGGATCCACTCCAGTTCGCCTACCAGCATGGCATTGGGGTGGAGGATGCGGTGATCTTCCTCCTTCACCGTTCTCTGTCCCACCTGGAGAAGCCCGGGAATATGGTGAGGATCATGTTCTTTGACTTCTCCAGTGCTTTCAACACCATCCAACCGATGATCCTGAAGGACAAGCTGCTGCGCGCAGGGGTGGACCAGCACCTGTCATCATGGATCCTGGACTACCTCACGAACCGGCCTCAGTTTGTGAGAACCCGGGACTGTGTGTCCGACACGATCATCAGTAGCACGGGGGCCCCCCAGGGAACGGTGCTGGCTCCCTTCCTGTTCACTCTTTATACTGCGGACTTCTCACACAACACAACACACTGCCATCTACAGAAGTTCTCTGATGACTCTGCGATCGTTGGCCTCATCTCCAATGGAGATGAAGCTGAGTACAGAGGGCTTAACCAGGACTTCGTGGACTGGTGCCATCGGAACTGCCTCCAGATCAACGCGAGGAAAACTAAGGAGCTGGTGGTGGACTGCCGCAGGCATGGGCAGCCCCTCACAGTACCAGTAAATATACAGGGAACAGACATCGAGATGGTGACATCCTATAAGTACCTGGGTATTCATCTGAACAATAAACTAGACTGGTCACACAATACTGATGCACTCTACAAGAAGGGACAGCGCAGGCTGTTCCTGCTGAGGAGACTCAGGTCTTTTGGTGTACAAGGGGCGCTGCTGAAGTCATTCTATGACACGGTGGTGGCATCAGCCATCACTTTTGGAGTGGTCTGCTGGGGCAGTGGCATTACTGCAGCCGATAGGAAGAGACTGAACAAACTGATTAAGAAAGCTAGCTTTGTCCTGGGGCAGCGCCTTGATCCGATGGAGGAGATAGGAGAGAGAAGGACGGTGGCTAAACTGTCATCTCTGCTGGAGTCCGAGTTCCACCCTATGCAGGACATACTGAATGCACTGAGGAGCTCATTTAGCAGCAGACTACATCATCCCAGGTGCACAACCGAGAGGTTTCGTAGGTCCTTCCTACCAACGGCTGTCAGACTGTACAACCTAAGCAGGGCTGCTCGCAGAGATAGCAAAAAGACGTAACAAACTAATAGTTTTTTGAATGCAAAAGATGCAATAGACTTACACAATGGTCCCCTCCGGCATACAACTGGGAACATACCGGTCGCTATGGAGGGTGAGAATATGTATGGGCACATAATCATACCATGTAGGATAACTAAGTAGACGGTTATGCTGTTTCATTCCATCTAGCAACAATGCTCTGCACTGTGTGTGTTTATATATTTGCATATTTATTCCATCTAGCTACAATGCTCAGCACTGGGTGTGTTTATATATTTATATATCTACATATTATTCCATCTAGCTACATTGCTCCGCACTGTGTGTGTTTATATACTTGCATATTTATTCCACCTAGCTGCAATGCTCCGTACTGTGGGTGTTTATATATTTACATATTTATTCCATCTAGCTACAATGCTCTGCACTGTGTGTTCATATATTCATATATTTATTCCATCCAGCTACAATGCTCTGCACTGTGTGTCTGTGTGTGTGTGTATATATATATATTTTATAGTAATACGTACATATGTTTATTAGCTGCTCTTGCTTGCTTGTTTTTTTTCTTGCCTTCTGATTGTTGCTCTGAGTGTTGCTATCCCTGTGCTGTTGCAATCCTGGAATTTCCCCGTTGTGGGACTAATAAAGGCTTATCTTATCTTATCTTATCTTATCTTAAAATGTTCAGGCAGAGGGTCCAGGAGAGATGAGAGCAGAGGAAGGAGAGAAAGATAACACCAGTAAAAAGTCCAAACACAGGACGTCTGGGTGGGACCCCAACTGGCCCAATATTCCAACATTCAAGCCTCGGTTATACAATACTTCAAATGGTAAGCCCCATCATGCTTTGGGGCTGTTTTTCTGCAAAGGGACCAGGACGACTGATCCGTGTAAAGGAAAGAATGAATGGGGCCATGTATCGTGAGATTTTGAGTAAAAACCTCCTTCCATCAGCAAGGGCATTGAAGATGAAACGTGGCTGGGTCTTTCAGCATGACAATGATCCCAAACACACCGCCCGGGCAACGAAGGAGTGGCTTCGTAAGAAGCATTTCAAGGTCCCGGAGTGGCCTAGCCAGTCTCCAGATCTCAACCCCATAGAAAATCTTTGGAGGGAGTTGAAAGTCCGTGTTGCCCAGCGACAGCCCCAAAACATCACTGCTCTAGAGGAGATCTGCATGGAGGAATGGGCCAAAATACCAGCAACAGTGTGTGAAAACCTTGTGAAGACTGACAGAAAATGTTTGACCTCTGTCATTGCCAACAAAAGGTATAACAAAGTATTGAGATGAACTTTTGTTATTGACCAAATACTTATTTTACCGAGGAATTTACCAATTAATTCATTAAAAATCCTTCAATGTGATTTTCTGGATTTTTTTTCCCCCTCATTTTGTCTCTCATAGTTGAGGTATACCTATGATGAAAATTGGAGACCTCTCTCATCTTTTAAGTGGGAGAACTTGCACAGTTGATGGCTGACTAAATACTTTTTTGCCCCACTGTATGTGTTTTTGTTTGTTTTTTAAATGAAGGGCGTTTTAATCATGATCAATCACAGCAATCCAGATTAATCCTGTCAATCACACCCAATCGCATTAATTGTGATTAACTGCATTCACGCAATTAACCTGATTATTTTGCCATTGGCAGCATATGGACGAGAGACGAGAACATGGTGCATTAATCGAGCATCAAGCACTTAATTGCGATTAACTCTGCACTGTGATTAAAATGCACACCATTAGAATTTATTTAATATATTCATTTCCTTCAAACTAATTTGAGAAAAACCTATCGAGAGAAAACTTACAAATTTACATCAAAAAGGTCAAGTTGATCACAAAATGTGTAAATTTGTAAGAAAAAAACCTGTAAATTTATTAGGAAAAATGCGCCAAAAACTTATGGGGAAAAATGCAAAGTTTGGGGGGGGGGGGAAGAGTGATAAATGTAAAAACAAAACAAAAAACCAGATTGTGAGAAAAGCCTCACTATTATGAGAAAAACATCCCAAATTCATAAGGGAGGGGGATCATGAGAAACTCTCACCAACTGGCTAAAGTCACTACTCAAGTAACTTTTAGTTGGTACTTTCTTACTCAAGTAATCTTCTGACTACTTGCCCTTGAGTTGTTACCGTTATATGAAAATGCTACTTTACTTAAGTACATCCTTCTTCTACTGCTTTTCTAGGGTTCTGGGATCACGGAGGCAGCAGTCCAGGCAGAGTAGCCCTGACTGAAGACTTCCGGTCTGGACACCATGGTGATAGCAGCTTAACGCTGAAGCTCCCAGACCCAATCCAGGAAAATACCTTGAAAATCAGATTTAATGGATTTTTGAGTGAAAATCAAGAGTGAAAGAAAATCAAGAGTGAAATCAAGAGTGAAAATCAAAAGAAAGTCATCATGCCTAAAGGAAAACAGAAGAAATCGACATTTACCAGGTCAGGACACGCATCGGCCGGAGAATCTGATCCGGAGGATCTCCATTCAGAAGACGAGGAGCTGAATGAAGCTAGAAAAAAGGTTAGCTTAAAAATGGTATTTAAAGAATTAAGACGATTTCGCCGAGAGTGTTGGGCCGAATTTCGTGAAATCAAAGAAGAAATAAAAAGGACAAACAGCAGAGTGGACCAGGCCGAGGACCGAATCTTGGAAGCAGAGGAAAGAATAAAAGGGCTGGAAGATACCGTGCTGGATCTACACAATAGACAGTCAAGACTGGAGGCTAAGCTAACCGACCAAGAAGGCAGACTAAGAAGAGACCACATAAGAATTCATGGTCTGAAAGAAGGAGTCGAGGATGGTTTCACCACAATGGCGGTATGCGTGGAATCCTTATTGAGAGAAAAGTTGGATATTCCCCAAACCACTGACTTGAAGATAGAAAGGGCGCACCGTACATTAGCCCCTAGGCCGGCGGCGGAAGCGCCTCCACGATCGGTGGTGGTAAAGTTTTCCAACTCCAAAATAAAAGAAGAGGTTGTAAGACTGGCTTGGCAGAAAAAAGGATTTATGCACCAAGAGAGAAAAGTTTTCGTGGAACACGATTACGCCCTAGAGGTCCTTAAAAAGCGTCGGGAATACAATGACGCTAAAATCGTATTACGAGAGAAAAAACTGTGCTTCCAGACACCATTTCCGGCGAAGCTGCGGGCTTTCTACGGCGATGAGACGTGTCTCTACAACTCGGCGGAAGAAGCAACCGCGGATATGGCGAGAAGAGGGCTCCCGGTAACGGTATATAAACCCGCAGCAGACCCGATCGAAAGAATCAAGGCTCAAACGTGGTCCACACAGAGGCCCTCAAAATCCACGGGCCAGCAGCGGGAAACCCAGCGCCAGAGCTACAAGGAAAAACTGGCCGTTTACAGGAGGGAATAACGATATTTTTAGTCAATCTGCACATCCAACCCCCCTCCTACAAGGTAAACATTAAAGGAGATGCAGAATTTGAAAGTGGTAAAACATTTCATGGAACAGTCATAATATTAGAAACAAATAAGTCTTTAAAAAACAAAAAAAAAAAAACTTGTTAAAATAGAAATGTGACAATGAACCACATAATTTCTCCACACTAACAAATACTGTATTAACGTGAATGTTTGCTATGATGGTGGTGGGAGGGTGCGCACAATTTCATAGGGTATAGGTATATATATATAAAAAAAATCATTACAAGTTCGGATTAGGATCTGAAATTCATGTTAAAAACATGGGACAACTTACAAGGGTAAGAGAGGGCCCTCAGCACGTAACGGAATCTGAGGAATTTCCCTCAGAGCCAACACACCATCAAGGCTCGTCTAGGGTCACTAAAAAGACCTCAGCTCAGGAAGTTCTTTTGTCAGTTTTTTGTTTTAAAGTTTTATACACTGTGTTCTTAATGTTTTTTATGTTCTTAATGTTCTTTCAGTTTCTGAGTAGCATAAAAGAGGGCCACCACACTGTTATACTAAATAAGACAACACAATGGAGAAACAGGGTGTAACCAAAATAATCTCATAATGTAAAAGGGATCCTAAATCCAGTTAAAAGATCCAAGATTCTAGGCAAAATGAAAAAAGACAAAGCAGGAATAATATTTTTACAAGTAACCCACCTAACAGACGTGGAGCACACTAAACTCAATAGACAAGGGTTTAAAATGATCTCTTCATCTTCATATAAGTCAGGGAGGAGGAGGGGAGTAGCGACATTGATCTCAACCAAAATTATATTTGAAAAAAAATCAGAACACAAAGATAAGAAGGGAGATAGTTTGGTACTTGGGCGGCTAGAGGGAGAAGATATCACCCTGCTGAATGTATATGCACCTCCAGGGGCTAACTGGAAATTTTTATAAAAATGTATTTGACCTAATGATAACTAAAGCCCAAGGTTTAGTGATATGTGGTGGAAACTTCAATCTAAGACTGAATCCATACTGGGATGCATCAGGTAATTCTCCACATCAAAATAACACTCAAAGTAGGAAAACTCGGATGCTACTTAAAGAAATGGGAATCTGTGATGTGTGGAGGGAATTCAACCCCAGTGTAAAAGATTATACATTTTACTCAGCACCACATTCATCATACTCAAGGATTGACTATTTTTTTATGTTTAATAGAGACATTGGAAGAGTAAAAACATGTAAAATAGGACTGATGGATCTCTCTGACCACAGTCCGATCTATATGGACTTAAGTATCCAAAAATACACAAATAATACATTTTCTGGGAGGTTAAATTCAAATGTCCTGAAAGGACCACTGAAAGATGAATTGGAATCAGATATTCTCAGATATTTGGAAGAAAATGATAATGGAGAAGTATCCCCTTTAATACTGTGGGATGCGTGCAAAGCTGTAATAAGGGGAAAGATTATTGCAAAACTGGCAATCCAAAAGAAACTGAGACCAGAAAAACTAACCACATTAGAGTCAGAACTTAAGAACCTAGAAAAAGAGCACAAAGACAACACTCATTCTAATGACTCGCTCAAAATTAAGGAAATTAGACTTCCGGTCTGGACGCCATGGCGACTGCAGCTTAACACTGAAGCTCTCAGACTCAATCCAGGATAACACCTTGAAAATCAAACTTAACGGATTTTTGGAGGAGTGAAAATCAAAAGACAAAATCATCATGTCTAAAGGAAAACAGAAGAAACTGAAATTCTCCAGGCTAGGACACGTATCGGCCGGAGAATCTGAACTGGAAGATCCCCGTTCAGAAGACGAGGAGCTGGTGATAGCTAACAAAAGGGTTAGCCTGAAATCACTATTTGAGGAACTACGACGATTTCGCCGAGATGTTACGGCCGAATTTCGGGAATTCAGAGAAGAATTGAAAAGGACAAACAGCAGAGTGGACCAGGCCGAGAACCGAATCTTGGAAACAGAGGATCGAATAAAAGTGCTCGAAGATTCTGTGCTGGACCTATGCAAAAGACAAGCAGCTATAGAGGCTAAGCTAACCGACCAAGAAGGAAAACAAAGAAGAGACAACATAAGAATTCATGGTCTGATAGAAGGAACCGAAAATGGTTTTAACTCAATGGCAGAATGCGTGGAATCCTTACTAAGAGAGAAATTGGATATTCCACAAACCACCGACTTGAAGATAGAAAAGGCACATCGTTCATTAGCCGCTAGGCCGGCGGCGGAAGCGCCCCCACGTTCGGTGTTGGTAAGATTTTCCAATTTCAAAATAAAACAAGAGGTTGTAAGACTGGCCTGGCAGAAAAAAGGATTTATGCACCAGGAGAGAAAAGTCTACGTGGAACACGATTACGCCCCGGAGGTCCTTAAAAAGCGCAGGGAATACAATGACGCGAAAAAGGTGTTAAGAGAGAAGAAATTGCGCTTTCAGACACCATTTCCTGCGAAGTTAAGGGTCTTCTACGGCGATGAAACGTGTCTCTATAATTCGGCGGAAGAAGCAACAGCTGACATGGCGAGAAGAGGGCTCCCGGTAACGGTGTTTAAACCCGCAGCAGACCCGAGTGAGAAGATCAAAGCGCAAACATGGACAACACAAAGACCCTCAAAATCCACGGACCAGCAGCGGGAAACCCAGCACCAGAGCGTCGCGGATAAACTATCCGTTTTCAGGTTGGAATAGCGACCTTTTTTTTTTTTTTTTTTCTCCTTTCTCTTGAATCAATCCGCACATCCAACCCCCCTCATACAAGGTAACAAACATTAAAGGAGATGCATATTCAGCATGTGGTAAAACATTTCATGGAACAATCATATTATTTGAAACAAATAAGTCTTTGTAATAAAAAAAAAAAAAAACTTGTTAAAATAGAAATGTGACAATAATCCGCATGTTCTGCTCATACTAACAAATACTGTTTTTGCGTGAATGTTTGATGTGATGGGGGTGGGAGGGTGCACACAATTTCACAGGGTTTAGGCATAAAAGGAAAAAAAAAAAAAAAATCATTACAAGTTTGGATTGGGTTCTGAAACTCACGTTAAAAGCATGGGACTACTTTCAGTGGTACGAGAGGGCCCTCAACACGTAACAGAGTTTGAGGAATTTCCCTCAGGGCCTTCACTCCATCAAGGCTCTTACAGGGTCTTTAAAAAGACCTCAGCTCAGGAAGTTCTTTTGACAGTTTTTTGTTTTAAAGTTTTTTACACTATGTTCTTAATGTTTTTCTTGTTTTTAATGTTCTTTCAGTTTCTGAGTAGCACAAAAGAGGGCCACCACACAGTTATACTAAACAAAACAACACAATGGAGAAACAGGGTGTAACCAAAATAATTTCATATAATGTAAAAGGGATCCTGAATCCAGTTAAAAGATCCAAGATTCTAGGCAAAATGAAAAAAGACAAAGCAGGAATAATACTTTTACAAGAAACCCACCTAACAGACGTGGAACACAATAAACTCAGTAGACAAGGGTTTAAAATGATCTCTTCATCTTCATATAAGTCAGGGAGGAGGAGGGGAGTAGCGACATTGATATCAACCAAAATTACATTTGAAAAAAAATCAGAACACAAAGATAAAGAAGGGAGATACAGTTTGGTAACTGGGCGGCTAGAGGGAGAAGATATCACCCTGCTGAATGTGTATGCTCCCCCAGGGGCTAACTGGAAATTTTATAAAAATGTATTCGACCTAATGATAACTAAAGCTCAAGGTTTAGTGATATGTGGTGGGGACTTCAATCTTAGACTGAATCCATACTGGGATGCTTCTGGTAATTCCCCACATCAAAATAACACCCAAAACAGGAAGACTCGGATGCTACTAAAAGAAATGGGAATCTGTGATGTGTGGAGGGAACTCAACCCCAGTGTAAAAGACTATACATTTTACTCAACTCCACATTCATCTTACTCAAGGATCGACTATTTTTTTATGTTTAATAGAGACATTGGTAGAGTAAAAACATGTAAAATAGGACTGATGGATCTCTCCGACCACAGTCCGATCTACATGGACTTAAATATCCAAAAATACACAAATAATACATTTTCTTGGAGGTTAAATTCAAATGTCCTGAAAGGACCATTGAAAGATGAATTGGAGTCAGATATTCTCAGATATTTGGAAGATAACGATAATGGAGAAGTATCCCCTTTAATACTGTGGGATGCATGTAAAGCTGTAATAAGAGGAAAGATTATTGCAAAACTGGCAACCCAAAAGAAACTAAGACAAGAAAAACTATCCACATTAGAGTCAGAACTTAGGAACCTAGAAAAAGAACACAAAGGCAACACTCATTCTACTGACTCGCTCAAGATTAAGGAAATTAAAAACCAAATAAATGAGATCTACACAATAGAAATCCAGAAGAAACTTACATTTCTGAAACAAAAATACTATGAAGCAGGCAGTAAATCGGCAAAATTGCTAGCCTATAAATTGAGGAAACATCAAACAGAAAGAGCAATCTACAAAATCAGAGACCCAGTATCAAAGGAAATAAAATTCAGAATTCAGGATATTCTTAAAAACTTCGAGAATTACTATAAGAACTTATACTCCCACAAAAAACATAAAAACGCATCCGAGGCATTCCTAAACACATTAAACCTTCCCCAACTTACGGAGTCACAAAATAAAACACTACTGTCAGAAATACATCCTAAAGAATTGGAAAAAGCAATTATGAAACTTAAAGCTAACAAATCCCCAGGAGCTGATGGCTATACAGCAGAGTGGTACAAAACCTTTAAACAGCAACTATCTCCTCTCCTCCTGAAAACATTTAATTATGTCCTCCACACAGGGGAAATCCCCCCCTCCTGGAGAGAAGGGGTCATTGCAGTTATACCTAAACCTGAAAAGGATAAACTAGAGTGCTCCAACTACAGACCAATCAGTGTACTAAATCAGGACTATAAGCTTTTTACCATTATCCTTGCCAAAAGGTTAGAGAATATACTGACAGACCTAATTCATTTAGACCAAACAGGTTTTATAAGACAAAGACAGACACAAGACAACATTCGACGCACTTTACACATAATTCATCATATAAAAAAATATAACTTAAAAGCAGTCATATTAGGATTAGATGCTGAAAAAGCATTCGATTCGGTTGACTGGTCTTTTCTATACAGAATCTTATCCAGTTTCAATTTTCATAACAACTTCATTAGAACTATACAGGCATTATATAAAAAACCAACAGCTAAAATAAGGATTAACGGTAATTTATCATCATCTTTTGAACTGGAAAGAGGATGTCGTCAGGGCTGCCCCCTGTCTCCACTGCTCTTTGCAATCTTCATAGAACCTCTGAGCCAATGGATAAGACAAAACCAAAAAATTCAAGGTATTACACTTGGTCAGAAGGAACATAAAATAGCACTCTTTGCTGATGACATTTTAATATACCTAGGGCAGCCGGACACTTCTTTACCAGAACTAACCTCAGTTTTTTCAGAGTATGGAGATTTATCGGGGTACAAATTAAATATGCATAAAACCCAAGTTTTAACATTCAACTATGACCCAAATCATTATTCACTAAGCAAACTCAAAACTAACTGGGAGTTGGAATCTATGAAATATCTGGGGGTCAATATCCCGAAACAACTCAACAAAATTATATCACTAAACTATGATCCACTGGTGACAAAAATAAAATCTGACCTAGCAAGATGGAATATGATACCATTCTTGGGTATTGCACAAAGAATTGAAGCAGTCAAAATGAATATACTTCCACGTCTTCTATACCTTTTCCAAACAATACCGGTAGAACCTCCCAAAAAAACATGGCAGGAGCTGGACAGAAGGATCTCAAGATTCATATGGCAGGGCAAGAGACCTAGAATCAGATATAGAACCCTACAGCTAAACAAAGACAAAGGTGGGCTCGCGCTGCCAAATATCAGGGACTACTTTAAAGCCGCACAAATTAAAACTTTAGTAGAGATATGTAACCCAGTCTACTCTGCACAATGGAAGGAGATCGAATGCCAAATAACAAGTGACATCCCCCTACAGGCGATAATAGGGAACAATGTCTTACCTAAGCTTTTGAATAACACTAACCCGTGGATAGAGACCCCGCTAAAAATTTGGTTTAAGATAGTCAGAGAGAATCAAACTAAAGAGCCCTATCGACTTCTGCAATGGATCGCCTATGATCAGGACTTTACTCCTAATAAAACAGACACCAGATTTAAAAAGTGGAAGGAGAAGGGGCTGATAAAATATTACGATTTTTTTAAAGGGCAAATCTTAAGAAGTTTTGAAGATTTGAAAAAACAAGGCCTAATAAATCAAGACCTTTACAGGTTCTTCCAGCTTAGACACCACATAAACAATATACTTAAAAAGGAGGTTTTGGAAAGGGCCCAGTCAGGTGTTCTGAAGGTCTTCTTAATGGCATATAAAGGGATCCCAGGGATCAGATACATTTCTAAAATATACCAAGGTCTTCAGGACTTAAAAGGAGACAACACATCTTATATAAAAGAGAGATGGGAAAAAGAGGGGAATTTCACTTTACATCTGGAAATATGGGAAAAGCTAAATAAACAGCAATGGAAAAGTACCTCATCCCTGCAGTGGAGAGAATTTGGATGGAAAAACTTGGCAAGATTTTTCAGAACACCTGCACAAATCAAATTTACCCATAAGGGATTGAACTGTTGGCGCTTGTGTGGTGAAAAGACTGCAAATCATTTTCATGTGTTTTGGTCATGCCCAGTTATCCACCAATATTGGACCAATGTACAGACAATATTGGGGAAAATATTCAAAATTACAGTTCCCTTTTCTTTTGTAACTTTGTATTTGGGTTTACTACCGGACTCACTGGAAAGACGAGGAGAAAAATACTTATTCAATGTTTTAATATTGGCAAGCAAAAAAGCTCTAACTAAAAAATGGATGTTGAAGGACTGTCCTACACCTGAAGATTGGACTAACGTGATCCAAGACATTTACTCGATGGAAAAGTTGACATTCGCACTGAGACAGGACATGGATGGGTTCATGAACTTTTGGCAACCCTGGACCGCATATGTGTCTTCCATTAGATCTAATCTTTGACAAATACCATTTCAATAATGGTTCTGCTCTTTGTTCCAATGCTACTCAGATGCTCTTTTATCTTTATTTACTTACTTTTTCTTTTTGTTTGTTTTTTACTGGTTTGTTTGGTTTTTTTTTGTTTTTTGTTTTGTTTTTTTTTTCCTCTTTAATTTCACTTTTTCTTTCACTTTAAAAAAAAAAAAAAAAATAAGGGGTGTTGTAAGAATTAATCTTCCAATGTTGTCAGATATCAGAAAATAAGGGAACATGTGATGAAAATGTAAACACTGCATTGCTGTAACGACCTGTATACCCTTTACAAAAACTTAAATAAAAAAAAAAAAAAAAATTAAGGAAATTAAAAAACAAATAAATGAGATCTACACAATAGAAATCCAGAAGAAACTTACATTTCTGAAACAAAAATACTATGAAGCAGGCAGCAAATCGGCAAAATTACTAGCCTATAAATTGAGGAAACAACAAACGGAGAGAGCAATCTACAAAATCAGAGACCCAGTATCAAAGGAAATAAAATTCAGGATATTCTTAAAAGCTTCGAGAACTACTATAAGAACTTGTACTCCCTCAAAAACCAAAAACGCATCCAAAGCATTCCTAAACACATTAAACCTTCCCCAACTTACTGAGTCACAAAATAAAAACACTACTGTCAGAAATACAACCTAAAGAATTAGAAAAAGCAATGATGAAACTTAAAGCTAACAAATCCCCAGGAGCAGATGGCTATACAGCAGAGTGGTACAAAACCTTTAAACAGCAACTATCTCCTCTCCTCCGGAAAACATTTAACTATGTCCTCCACACAGGGGAAATCCCCCCCCCCCCTCCTGGAGAGAAGGGGTCATTACAGTCATACCTAAACCTGAAAAGGATAAACTAGACTGCTCCAACTACAGACCAATCAGTGTATTAAATCAGGACTATAAGCTCTTTACCACTATCCTTGCCAAAAGGTTAGAAAATATACTGACAGACTTAATTCATTTAGACCAAACAGGTTTTATAAGACAAAGACAGACACAAGACAACATTAGACACACTTTACACATAATTCATCATATAAAAAAATATAACTTAAATGCAGCCATATTGGGATTAGATGCTGATAAAGCATTTGATTCGGTTGACTGGTCTTTCCTATATAGAATCTTATCCAGTTTCAATTTTCATAACAACTTCATTAGAACTATCCAGGCATTATATAAAAAACCAACAGCTAAAATAAGGATTAACGGTAAATTATCATCATCTTTTGAACTGGAAAGAGGATGTCGTCAGGGCTGCCCCTTGTCTCCACTGCTCTTTGCAATCTTCATAGAACCTCTGAGCCAATGGATAAGACAGAATCAAAAAATTCAAGGTATTACACTTGGTCAGAAGGAACATAAAATAGCACTCTTTGCTGATGACATTTTAATATACATGGAGCAGCCTTTTTTCCAGAACTAATCTCAGTTTTTTCAGAGTATGGAGATTTATCGGGGTACGAACTAAACATGCATAAAATCCAAGTTTTAACATTCAACTATGACCCAAATCAATATTTACTAAGCAAACTCAAAACTAACTGGGAGATGGAATCTATGAAATATCTGGGGGTCAATATCCCGAAACAACTCAACAAAATTATAACACTAAACTATGATCCACTGATGGCAAAAATAAAATCTGATCTAGCAAGATGGAATATGATACCATTCTTGGGTACTGCACAAAGAATTGAAGCAGTCAAAATGAATATACTTCCACGTCTTCTATACCCTTTCCAAACAATACCAGTAGAACCTCCCAAAAAAACATGGCAAGAACTGGACAGAAGGATCTCAAGATTCATATGGCAGGGCAAGAGACCTAGAATCAGATATAGAACCCTACAGCTAAACAAAGACAAAGGTGGGCTCGCGCTCCCAAATATCAGGGACCATTTTAAAGCCGCACAAATTAAAACTTTAGTAGAGATATGTAACCCAGTCTACACTGCACAATGGAAGGAGATGGAATGCCAAATAACAAGCGACATCCCCCTACAGGCGATAATAGGGAACAATGCCTTACCTAAACTTTTGAATAACACTAACCCGTGGATAGAGACCCCGCTAAAAATTTGGTTTAAGATAGTCAGAGAGAATCAAACTAAAGAACCCTATCGATTTCTGCAATGGATTGCCTATGATCAAGACTTTACTCCTAATAAAACAGACACTAGATTTAAAAAGTGGAAAGAGAACGGACTGATAAAATATTACGATTTTTTTAAAGGGCAAATTTTAAGAAGTTTTGAAGATTTGAAAAAACAAGGTCTAATAAATCAAGACCTTTACAGGTTCTTTCAGCTTAGACACCACATAAACAATATACTTAAAAAGGAGGATTTGGAAAGGGCCCAGTCAGGTGTTCTGAAGGTCTTCTTAATGGCATATAAAGGGATCCCAGGGATCAGATACATTTCTAAAATATACCAAGGTCTTCAAGACTTAAAAGGAGACAACACATCATATATAAAAGAGAGATGGGAAAAAGAGGAGAATTTCACTTTACAACTGGAAATATGGGAAAAGCTAAATAAACAACAATGGAAAAGTACCTCATCCCTGCAGTGGAGAGAATTTGGATGGAAAAATTTGGTAAGATTTTTCGGAACACCTGCACAAAACAAATTCACTCATAAGGGGCTGAATTGTTGGCGCTTGTGTGGTGAAGAGACTGCAAATCATTTTCATGTGTTTTGGTCATGCCCAGTTATCCACCAATATTGGACCAATGTACAGACAATATTGGGGAAAATATTCAAAATAACAGTCCCCTTTTCTTTTGTAACTTTGTATTTGGATTTACTACCGGATTCACTGGAAAGACAAGGATAAAAATACTTATTCACTGTTTTAATATTGGCAAGTAAAAAAGCCCCAACTAAAAAAATGGATGTTGAAGGACTGTCCTACACCTGAAGATTGGATTAACGTGATGCAAGACATTTACTCGATGGAAAAGTTGACATTCGCACTGAGACAGGACATGGATGGGTTCTTGAACTTTTGGCAACCCTGGATCGCATATGTGTCTTCCATTAGATCTAATCTTTGACAAATACCATTTCAATAATGGTTCCGCTCTTTGTTCCAACGCTGCTCAGATGCTCTTTTATTTTTATTTATTTATTTTTATTTTTTTGTTTTTTGCTCTTTTGGGTTTTTTTTTTTGTTCTTTCTTTAATTTCACTTTTTCTTTCACTTAAAAAAGGGGGTGTTGTAATAATTATTCTTCCAATGTTGTCAAAAAACAAAAAAAAGGGAACATGTGATGAAAATGTAAACAATGCAATGCTGTAATGACGTGTATACCCTTTACAAAAACTTAAATTTAAAGAGTAGCCCTGACTGCTGTCCAGTTCACACAGCATCATGATCCAGGGATGGCAACAGGAAATTCTGATTTCAGCTGAAATCTAATTTGGTCGATTGACTTATTGGGGGGCCGGGGGGGCACAGCCCCCCTGAAGCTGAGAGGTTTTCAGTAAAACAGAAGTAATTTAGACTGAAAAAAATGATTAAAAAAAATAATGAAATACTAGACTTAGATAAATCATTAAATTTAATGAAAAGTTAACTTACTTTTTCTTCAATGTTGTCTCACTGTCTTTAGTCCAACATATTTAACAGTTCTATAAGAGTTTATTACACTATTTACATTGGTCACCAAGTCACTTCTAATTTGAAACTTTCTTCCTTTCGGCAGCAAGCTGTGTCAGTCTCTGAACTTTGAACTTTTCTGGTTTCTTCAGAAACTGTCGGAGTGTTTCTGTTACCTCGTCGAACTTTGAGCCAATTTTCACCTTTACCATCACTTTTCTCTCAAGCCAATTCCATTGGAACTTATTTTTGACACTTTTGTCTATTTCTAGCACTGATGACTCCTGATCCTTCGATAAAAATCTCATAATTCCGCTGAAAACACGAACCAGGGATGTGATTTGGGGTTGGAGAAATTATCTGAAAATTTAGCAGGGGGTCCGGGGCAGTAATATTGACTTATGTTCCAAGAAGATAGCATTCCTAAAATATTCCAACAAGCATTATCCATCACATGCTTAAACACTTGATCAAATCAAAATCAGTTAATTTTATCTATTCCATAATAGAAATAAAATTCCAACATACCATTACTTTTTATAATTTCAGCATTCATTTCAGATCACCAGTTTCAATCTCCATTGAGTCTTGAGCAGTTCATTTTGCACAATCACTGATGTAGGCAAGTCTTAGAAATATTCAAAAGTTATGAGTCATTGTCCACTGTGCACTGTCAATTTCAAACTGTTTGGAATCATAAAAGTAATGTAACTAAATTGTTTTGCTATTTTTTCCTCCTCAACATCAATGTCAGGGGCGCTGCAGGAGTTTTTGGGGGATGGTTAACTTTTATTACCGTTTCCTCCCCCGCGCAGCCCAGCTCATACAGCTGTTATATGCCGCACTCAAAAAACGGAAACTGGCGGACAGAGTCGATTGGACTCCTGAGTGGGAGCAGGCGTTCTGCGGTTAAAACAGCTCTGGCAAACGCTGCACTACTGGCGGCTCGAACATGGGCATAGCGGCCGTCGTGGAGCAATGCGCTGCCGGTTCTTGGCAGCCGCTCACCTTTTTAGCAGGTCTTTGCACGACAGTGAGCATAAATACAGCGCGTTAGACAGAGAGTTAATGGCTCTCCACCTGGCCATACGCCACTTCCAGTTCTGGCTGAAAGGGCGCACCTTCACTGCGTTCGTGGACCACAAGCCGCTAACGTACTTAACGTACTTTATCTTCCTGGAAGATAAAATAAAGCGGAATTTGGCAAATTAGAGGAAAATCACATCCCTGAGAACGCCGCCATGGATTTTTGACAAAGCATACAACGAGCCATTTGATTGGTCCAACCGTTTGCAACTATCCAATCGCAGGGCTGTTTACAATACAGCAGTAGCTTGAACACAACACATCCGGGTTATCGGGGGAGACTTCTGGGGAAGCGCCGAGCGCTTATGTAATCGTGTTGATTTTCGCTAAAATCGGTAACAATAAGGTACCTTACCCCCCCCTAAAATTTTCTCAACGGATTTAGACGATTCACAGAAATGACCAATTTGAAAATAAATCGGCGGAAATCCGCGGATCGGTGGAAAATTGCCATCCCTGATGATCCCTCCTGCAGGTGGTGAGCCCACTGGAGGGTGAACCCATGTGGCTCCTTTGGGTACACTGGATCCTTGCAACATTTTTCATGGGGATCTACTGGACTGCTCTTGGTCTGGCCCTCCACCCAGGACCAGTTTGTCTTGGGAGACCCTACCAGGGTTTAGGTGACCCCCAACAACATAGCTCCTGAGATCATGAGGTCATGCAAACCTCTCAACCATGATAGTGTGGTGATCCATGGAGGGCTACTTGAGTACAATTCCTGGCTACTGTACCAAACTCTGAAGAAATGTTACTACTCAACACTAAAAATGCTTTGAAGACTTCTCAGTGAGGCTGTACCCAAATTAAATGCAGAACATAAAGGTGACTGTATTTCATGACTAGCAGATAGGTCAGAGCTCATCTATGTCCTCACCCAGCAGGTCACTGCGATCCAGCAGAATCTCCAGGTCCTTGTCACTGATCACCTTTCCCTTCGATGCCTTCACCTCCCTGAAAGTGGCAGAGTCAGAAAATGCTCTTTACCAACACCGATTCTAGCTCATACTTCAGTCTCTAAACAGGCATCATGACTTACTTCTCAGTGCCTCTGGTTTTAAGCAGCTCCTGCAGTTCATTCAGGTCAATGCAGCTCTTCTGGTTCAGCTCTGCTTTCCCACCTTTGAATTTATCTGTGGAGTTAAGCATCAAGACATTCACACTGACCATCAAATGCATGCATTTAGAAAAAACCTGCAATATGGAGAACAATCCTTAATGCTAGTTCAGAGAAGAAGTTGAATTAAGATTTACAGTTCAACTTTACAAATTGAAGCGCTCTGATGTAACTGTTGTGAACTGGAACCACTAAATAGATTCTACAATCTCTGAATTGTTTGTGTAGGTCCTTCAGCTTTGCAAAACTGTGTTTACACACTTTAAACACATCACAACACTAGTGAAGACCTGTGTCAACCCTTCCCTGTAACTCTGCATCACTTCTGTACAGACACACTACACTAAAAGATGTAGTTGAGAAAAGAGAGGTGAGACTACAGAAAACTTCAGCCCCATTTCCACTACAGGAACTTCCCATGGTGCGTGTCTCCACTACAGGAACCGCCACATAAGGGAAGTTTTCAGGAACTTGTAGGGCTGAAATAAGGCCCTGGTCATGGGTAGGTACTTCAGAGTGGCCCTGAAAACTGCTGGGTGAGATTTAGAATAGACTCTGTGCTGACTGGATATAACCTGGCATCACGACTAGCGCACTACATAAAAAAAACAGAAATGAGAAGTGCCAAAATTGACCAGATGAAGAGCATAATGAAGATCTACTGGCTACAAATCTAAAGCTGCTGTGACTGTACAGCCATGTAGCACAAGCATCGGGAGGAGACACGAGCACAGCAGAGCAGCACAGAGCTGGCTGCAGGATCCACACAGCTGGCCAACACAAGATCGAGCCTCATTAGTACTTCTCCCTGTGTTCTCATGCAGTTATGCCATGTACTGTAATGCCTTAACATGTAAAATCTACTACTGTTGTGATTCTGGAGCATGTGCATCAAGTCAGCATGATCACAGCAGAGTGGCAAAGCACAGGACCCGCGCCTCACTTTTTTCATAGCTAGAGTGTGGACCCACACCATTGGCCAGTGGGGAACAGATTTCCCACTCTCTCCCCACAGATACTACTCAAATGGCTTCCATTCCCGATCAACCAGCTATGCAAGTGGAGGCCACCATTGTGGAGGACTGCCACAACCAACTAGCCCAAGAAGTCAAGATCAATGTGGGGTCTAAGACAAACATAATTCATGACCATTCCCATGTGCCAAAACAACCAGGATGACTTCTTTGACAGACTAATCACACAGGATGAAACATGGGTCCATCACTATGATCCAGAGACTAAAGCCCACTGGAAGCAATGGAAACATTACGACTTGCCACCTCACAAGAAGGCAGGTGTCCAACCCTCATCAGGGAAGGTCATGCTCATGACTTTGTGGGACCAGCATGGAGGACTGATGAAGGATTTCCTGGCCAAGGGTTCCATAATTACCAGGACATACTACATTTCACTGCTGCAGAAATTGTGGAAGGCCATCAAAACTGAGGCGTGGCATGCTGACCAAAAGTGTCCGCCTCTTGCAAGACAATGCTCCGGTTCACAACTTGCATGAGCATGGTTGTGCAGCTATGAAATCCTTCCTCACCACCCTTCACACCATGTGACTGACCTCTTTCCAACAATGAAATCATTTTTTGAAGAGCAAGTCATGGCTTCCGACACAACCTGCAGACTTCTACAGGTGAGGTCTCCACAGCTGCATAGAGTGATGGGAGAAGTGTGTGACCCTTGGAGGGACCTATGTAGGCAAAGACTAAAAATTGTGCTAAATCTGGTTCCTCTCAGTCCATTTGAAATGAGTGAGGGGAAATTAATAATCCATATTGCAAATTCAGCTGTGTGAACAAACTTGAACCTCCCAAGGTGAGACACCCTTCATCCTCTTTATGTCCCATCGTGTTCAGAACTCCTTATAAGAACTCCTGATACAAAGATATACAGTGATGATATAGAGTGAAGTACGTGGCGGTAATGCACCTGTAAGCTGGTTGCCAACCGCCAATCAAATCTAAAAGAAGAAGAAGGTGAACCCACTCACTTTTATGGATGACCATCTGCTCAAGTTTCCTCTTGGCTGAGGCTCTCTCCAGGATTTTCTGGTCGATGGTGTTGGCTGTGACCAGGCGGTACACCACCACTGGTTTCGTCTGCCCAATTCGGTGACAGCGGTCCTGAGCCTGCAGGTCCGCCTGGGGATTCTGAGAAGGAACTGAAGTGTCACCAAAGACAGATCAAAGGCATGTAGATAAAGTGTTGAACTTTAACATGCACCCACCCAGTCACTGTCAAAGATGATGACAGTGTCAGCAGCAGTCAGGTTGATCCCCAGACCTCCTGCTCTGGTGCTCAGCAGGAAGATGAAGACCTCAGGGTCTGTGGAAAACTTTCTCATCTGAGAGTACAACAATTACAACAGAAATGAAACCCTCCACTCAGAGCAGCAGCTTCCTGATTTCACATTTATAAACATCCAAGACTGTTGGACCACTTCTACCAACAAGCTTCAGTACGAGAATTAGAACTTACATTTTCATCTCTGTCTGCGTAGGACATGGAACCGTCCAGCCGACTGTACTGGAAGCCCCGCAGGTAGCAGTAATCCATCAGAATATCCAGGATGGATGTCATCTGACTGAAGATCAGAACCTGGAAGACAACAGCACATGCTGGTTAAAGGTTTACACGAATAGACCATGTTTAATATGGTGATGAGACAAAATCCAGTAGCTCCAAACAGTCAAAAAGAGCAGACACGATACACACACAGACCAAGAAAAAGAAGAGGTCTCCCTTTGAACGTTATGGGTCTTATTTACCTTATGACCTCTTTTCTTCAGGGCCGGCAGCAGTCTGTCCAGAATGAGGAACTTCCCTGAGCTTTGCACCAGCTGCTCATCAATCTGGAGGAGGACAACCGGCAGAAATGCACCCATTACTTACTCAAGTATAAGTACAAATACTTCTGTAAAAATCAACTCTGTAAAACTTCTTTACTCAAGTATTAAAGTACAGCCTAAGAAATGTATTAATAGTGTTGTGAGGCATTTTAAATATTTAAATGTGATTAATCATATTTTCACCCGGTTCACTTAGCACTATGATCCCATTATCCTGGGCTTCTCTGGACTGCTGCCTTCATGATCCGGACTCCCGGATAAGCGGAAGAAGATGGATGATCACATTTTCTCCTAACAGTTAACTCGTGATTATTTGCAATTTCAGTGTTTTTTTTTCCTCCTATCAGTCCTAAATACACATTAAAGGGATTGTCTCTGAATTTATACTGTTATGCATGAGCAGACTTTGTAACGGTTAATCAGGCTGAGTCAGTTTTAACCCTGACAAGTTATTTAAGATTAAGACCAGACCATCAATGAATAAGTAGCTCATTCTAGCCTGACAAAATCACCCTGGGAGTGCTCAGATGTCTTGACCATTGACCTTAAGGACACCCATCTAGGATGGTCAATGGCCTAGGAGGAGTAACGTTTTTTGTGAAATCTCCTCATTTTTGACCTCAACCTGGATGCAGGCCTACCTGAGGGTCATTATGAGGGAGTCTGGTGGGAACTGAGGTACACGCCTAGGAGGAGTGATTTTTCTGAAATCACATAAGTGCCCAGATCTCCTGACCTTTGACCTTGAGCACAACCTGAATGCAGACCCACCTGGGGATCGCTGAGTTTGGTGAGCATTGGGGCAAAACAAGTAGGGAGTCCCGTGAAATGTGGACCGACAAGACAGACGCCGTGTCATCACATTAGCTTCACCAGAATGAGAGTCAATAAAACTACTCACAAAAGTACAATTTTGTGAAAAAGTTGCATTTACTCAAGTACGAGTAACTTACCATCCACCTCTGGGTTCACCACTGTTTTTTCTCACACCACCAATCAATTTCTTACTTTTGGCTGTCCTGTTGTTAACCTGTCAACAGTGGTGTTAGTGTAGAAGAAGCAGACCAGCGTCGACTACTTCTTCACTCACATTACCCATCATTTAGTTTTTAAGGAGCAGCACCTGAAGAACAACGCTATGGTAGTAGAGCAGCACCGAGTGTGCGATACCTTAAATTCTCCAGTAGTGGGGTTGAGGGGGTACTCCACCAGGTAGGGATGGTTACAGCACCTCTTCAGCAGCATGAGGATGTTCTGTAGCTTCAGGCTGATCTGAGAGTCTAGGGGGCAATGCACATCCAGAACTGGACTGGGGCTGAGGGCGACAACAGGTAATTTTAGTAACATTAGTTTCAGGTGAAAATCTTGCATAGTGTCGTTTTAAAGCAGCCCAGATTCTGAATGGGGATTGACAAAGTACTTTCCATTCTTTCTCACAAACCTCAGCTCTCCATGTAGATAAAGACTGTTTCCTTTCAGTTCCACTATCCTGGCTTTCCTGCATAGCGTATGACCCAAAAACTTGTCTTCCTTCAAAACCTCCTAGGATTGATTCCTGTGCCGTTACCTACCACTTAGACTTGGTCCAGTGTCATTCTACCCAAAAGAAATTGTGCCGTCATAAACTGCAACTGTTTACCTGCTTTTTGATCACAAAAAAATGAGTCAAAGGTTAAAACCATTGCAATGAACACTGTGGCCCCATTCTGACAATCTAAAGCAGCCATTTGCACCAAGCCTTGCGCTGCTGCCTTCGTCAGTTTCTGCTGCATGTCCTCAGCACCTAATGAGGAACTGACTTTGCATGCAGCTTGCACTTGTAGGAGATTCATTTAAAGTAGGTGAGTCATTGCAAACTTACAGACAAGTATACAATTTAAGCAGTCATTTATTCATTCATTCTCTGTTTAAGTGAACAAATGTGTTTTTAACCACTGAACTTTACAATACTGTTATGCAGCAGGATTGGTGTACCCTCACACACGGCCAGAGCAGAGCTAGCCAGCCAGAATTCTACAATCCATCATTATCCAATTTATGAGGGCTTTAAAATTTTCTCCTCATTCACTGTCATTCTTTTAAAAGAATGATTCAAAATCCCCTCCATGGATCATCACCTTATTGTGGTGAAGGGGTTGTGTACCCAAATGGTCCCAGGAGCCACGTTGTCGGGACAACTTGCCCCAGGCAGGGTCTCCCAAGACAAATTGATTCTGAAGGGCCAGATCAAGAGCAGCCCAATGTATCCCTACAACAATGACCCTGTGTACCCAAAGGAGCCACATGAGTCCACCCTCCAGTGGGCTCATCACCTGCAGGAGGGACCATGGTGTTATCTGAACCGGGTGGCAGTCTGGGCCTCTCTGTTGGACTGCTAATAGATAAGCGGTAGAAGATGGATGGATGATTCAAAATCGAAGTAGAAGCAGGCCTTATTCAAGCTTGTCCACAGATATCTAGACATTTTTTTAAGCCAAGTTCCCTCTTCTGCAATCAGCAGAGGAGGGAATATTAATGGACCTCAGATTGAGATTATGGAGGAACAGCTCGCTCTTCTAAAGTTTCACAGAGTAGTTCTGATGACAGCCAGTGTGTTGGCTCAGTTTTCCTGTGATAATACCTGAAGGAATTTTTTTCTGTGTCCACCAAAATCATGGAAAAAGAAAAAGACTGGCATAACCTCTGAATGGCACAACTATGATCACTGCGTAATGATAATCTTTGTGAGCTGCAGACTGATTTATTCCTGCAGCAAATCTTGGGTGATGTCAATTTAATTTTTTCTGGTTCCGGTTCCGCCGGACCGGCGGCGCCACACGAGTTGGCTGCCCGTTGCAATAGCCTTTTTTTTATCTTCCTTCTTCTTTCTACACCTTTCACTCTCTATATATATATATATCACGGACACGCAGATCGCCCCAAAGGTCTCCCGAGTCGGCGGACGGGGCCACTGTTTACAGCAGGAGACGTTACAGCAGGCAGGAAGAGCTAGTGCTAGCTAGCACTCAACCGCCACCCGGTGCTAACGGAGAAACTCGACATACCGGGAACTGTAGCGAAAACGACGTGGGTGCCGGGCTGGAGTTTAGGCGGCGTGCAAGAAATATAAGACAGAATAATAAAGAGCGATGGCAAAAACCAAGCAGACCGCCCGTAAAATCTACTGGAGGAAAAAGCCCCCCAGGAAGCAGCTAGCCACCAAGTCTGCTCGGAAAAGCGTTAAGGCCACCGGAGGAGTGAAGAAGCCTCACCGTTACAGGCCCATGGCTCTGAGAGAGATCCGTCGCTACCAGAGATCCACGGAGCTGCTCATCCGTAAGCTGCCCATCCAGCGCCTGGTGAGGGAGATCGCTCAGGACTTCAAGACCGACCTGCGCTTCCTGAGCTTCGCCGTCATGGCTCGGCAAGAGGCCAGCGAGGCCTACCTGGTGGGTCTCTTCTTCGCTAAGAGGGTCACCATCATGCCCAAAGACTTCCAGCTGGCCCGCCACATCCGCGGAGCGAGAGCTTAGACTTTCTGCTGCACATTCACCAACCATAATGCTCCGCACTGTGTCATATATATATGTTTACTAGCTGTTTTTGTTTTTTCTTGCCTTCTGATTGTTGCTCTGAGTGTTGCTATCCCTGTGCTGTTGCAATCCTGGAATTTCCCCATTGTGGGACTAATAAAGGCTTATCTTATCTTAATTTGGTAAACACAATAAATCACACTGTATTATTTAAAGCCTATTATAAAATAAATCACCCTTTATTGTCATTCAATCCATACAGCCAATCATGTACAGTAGAATGAAATTGTGTTTCTCTTATCTACAGTGTTAATCACACGCACACCCATATAGAATCAGAGGGGTCGCTGCCCCTGCTGCTCCCTGGGAAGGTCTATGCCAAGGTACTGGAGAGGAGAGTCCGGCCGTTGGTCGAACCTCGGATTCAGGAGGAGCAATGTGGTTTTCGTCCTGGCCGTGGCACATCGGACCAGCTCTTTACCCTCTCGAGAATTCTTGAGGGTTCGTGGGAGTTTGCCCAACCAGTTTACATGTGTTTTGTGGACTTGGAGAAGGCATTTGACCGCGTCCCTCGTGGATTTTTGTGGGGGGTGCTTCGGGAGTATGGGGTATCGGGCTTGTTGTTACGAGCTATTCGGTCTCTGTACGACCGTTGTGAGAGTTTAGTTCGCATTGCCAACACTCGGTCAGAGTCATTCCCAGTGAGAGTTGGACTCCGCCAGGGCTGCCCTTTGTCACCGGTCCTGTTCATAATTTTTATGGACAGGATTTCTAGGCGCAGCCAGGGAATGGAGGGTGTCATGCTTGGTGACCACAGGATCTCATCTCTGTTGTTTGCAGATGATGTTGTCCTGTTGGCTTCATCCAGCAATGACCTACAGCTCTTGCTGGGACGGTTTGCCGCTGAGTGTGAAGCGGCTGGGATGAGAATCAGCACCTCCAAGTCCGAGTCCATGGTCCTCAGCCGGAAAAAGGTGGATTGTCCTCTCCGGGTTGGGGACAGGCTCCTGCCCCAAGTGGAGGAGTTTAAGTATCTTGGGGTCTTGTTCACGAGTGAGGGGAAAATGGAGCGAGAGATCGACAGACGGATTGGAGCAGCATCTGCAGTGATGCGGACGTTGTACCGGTCTGATGTGGTGAAGAGGGAGCTTAGTTCTAAGGCAAAGCTGTCGATTTACCAGTCAATCTACGTTCCTACTCTCACCTATGGTCACGAGCTTTGGGTAATGACCGAAAGAACGAGATCGCGGATACAAGCGGCTGAAATGAGCTTTCTCCGTAGGATTGCTGGACTCACCCTCAGAGATAGGGTGAGGAGCTCAGTCATCCGGGAGAGGCTCAGAGTAGAACCGCTGCTCCTCCACATTGAAAGGAGTCAGTTGAGGTGGTATGGGCATCTGATTAGGATGCCTCCTGGACGCCTCCCACTTGAGGTGTTTCAGGCACGTCCCACTGGGAGGAGACCCCGGGGCAGACCCAGGACTCGGTGGAGAGACTATGTCTCCCAGCTAGTCTGGGAACGCCTTGGTATCCCCTCTGAAGAGCTGGAGCAGGTGGCTGGGGAGAGGGAAGTCTGGGCTTCTCTGCTTGAACTGCTGCCTCCGCGACCCGGACCTCCGGAAAAGCGGTAGAAGATGGATGGATGGATGGATGGGTCGCTGCCATGCAAGGTGCCGCCACAAATTTCCCTCCTCCATTCCATTATTGCTGAGCACCAAGCTGGACGGCAGGAAGTTCCACTTTTATATGGTCTTCGGCATGACCCGGCCAGGTGTGGGGCGGATGCTCTACCAACTGAGCCGCCACTCCGGTACATATTACGATATAAACATTGATCCAAAGTGCAAGAAGGGCTGTGGACCGTTTCACTTTGCCCATGAGCCTGCATTGTCCCCAATGCAAAACAGATTTGTCCTCCCATTTAAACAGCTTTATATTAGTATTACTAGTACATACCCGTGCATACCCATCCATGCCCGTAGAAACCAAGTATAAGCAAGTATTTCTGCATGCCCTCTGCTGAAGCGTCTCCTGTCTCAGACAGCTGTGTTGTTCAGTCATGCCTGCGGCGTACCGCTGGAACCTGAGGGGTTTGATCTTCAGGGCATCTTTTCTGATGTGCAGCAGTTCTCATTCTATTGCTCTCCATCTGCCGGGTCTTCTTCTTATTCTTCGTTCAGACCACTGGTTGAGGGATAGGTGCGTCGTAATTGCAGTTCATGGACAGGATCCTGAAAATGGATCTGAGCAAAAAGTGGCTTTCGACCCTGTTCAGGAAGGCCCATGCATGCCCGTAGAAACCAAGAGGGATAGGTGAGTCGTAATTCCAGTTCATAGACAAGATCATGAAAATGGATCTGAGCAAAAAGTGGCTTTCGACCCTGTTCAGGAAGACCCGTGCAAACCAAGAAACTGGAGCACCCGGAGGAAATCAGCGCTTTGCTTGGCATTTTATACATTTGTAGTGTAGACTGGCATTCTTCAAGGTTACACATTTTTACCGTGTCAGCACCTCTTCAAAAACCACATTGCTTGGAAAGCGATGCTTTCGCTTAGTTTCTTCATCTTGAGCAAGAATATGAAGACTGCTTGATCTGGCAACTGTGCTCACGGCAACGCAGAATTGGCCATGGCTGAAGAAATCTGTTGTGCATAAAACACCAACGTGCTGTAAAGACTGGCCCTGTGACTTATTCACCTTGGCAATTTTGAGCCATATGACATCATAAAGACACATTTGTCTATAATGATGGCATCATCACAAGTCCAATGATGCCTGAGCTCATAGGATCATCATAGGACATACGGCAGACATCATAGGCCATCCTTTGATGTCCTATGACCGTGACAGACACACAATTCATACCCGTAGAAACCAAGTATAAGCAAGTATTTGTGCATGCCCGTGGCTGAAGGGTCTCCTCCTGTCTCAGACAGCTGTGTTGTTCACAGTCATGACTGTGGCGTACTGCTGGAACCTGAGGTGTTTCATGTTCACAGCATCTTTTCTGGTGTGCAGCAGTTCTCCTCATTCTATTGCTCTCCATCTGGTGGGTCTTCTTCTTCGTTCAGACCACTGGTTGAGGGATAGGTGCGTCGTAATTCCAGTGTTGGGGCCAGCCGACTATTCCGCATCTCCTCGGTCTCAGCTTGTTTGTGCCTTGTCTGGTATGCAGCGTTGCTCGCTTTGCAGGCATTTTGGGCTTCAAGTGACCCAGCATGTGCATGGCGCACTGCCACATGTTTCCTGTCTGTTTGTGCATCCCTTGTCTGTTGTACCCTATGCTGGTGAAGGGTCTCCCCCTGTCTCAGACGGGTGCGATGTACTGCTGGAACCTCAGGTGTTTCATCTTCATGGCATCTTTTCTGACGTGCAGCAGTTCTCCTCATTCTATTGCTCTCCATCTGGTGGGTCTTCTTCTTGTTTGTTGAGACCACTGGTTGAGGGATAGGTGTGTCGTAATTTTAGTTCATGGACAGGATCATGAAAATAGATCTGAGCAAAAAGAGGCTTTTGGGCATGATACTCACTGTATATGACATCATAAAGACATGAGAGTCCTATATGACATCATAAAGACACATTTATCTATGTGCCGTCATATAGGCATCACGAGTCCGAGTCCTATGATGCCTGAGATCATAGGCCGTCCTATGATATCCTAGGACACGCACACACGTGACACACACACACACAGAGATTTCTTGCTTTAATAGTGATGCCTCAGATCTTGTGACCCGTTTATTAAAGGGAATGAAAACAAAGAGAGAGCGATTGATTTATTGCACATTACACCCAAAACACAACTCTAGATAAATAAGACAATCAGGGCAGCCTCTTTGTGCTTTCAGCCAAGTACAAAATTCTTTTTTGCACTGCTGTAATAACAAAACGGACTTAGACACGCCCTTTAATGTAGCCTGCGTCTCAGACTAGGTCATGATATGGCCCTTTGAATTCAAGGCTAATAAAAATCAGCAGCAGAGTAGTAAGTGTAAAATCTGCAGCTTCAACGATTACGAGTACTGCTGACCTCTGATTGAGCTCCTTGCGAACCTGCTCCAGATATTTCTCCAAACTGTCTGGTGTGTCTACATCCATCTCACTGTAGTTCACCACCTTCCGACTGCGACGCTTTGGCCTGCCATTCGGTGTCAGTACTACAGGAGCCTCAGCCTACAATCAGCAGGAAAACAGAGTGGGTACACATAATGAATAGGAACAGAGCATCAACCCCCTCATAGTGAAAAGCACAACACCCTTTCAGAAATCAAACTGATGAAAGTATTTTATATTATACGAAAACCAGATCTGATAGAGATGTTAATAGTGACTTTAGTTCCTTCCTGTATAAAACTGGGGGGGGGGGGGGGGCTGATCAGTTCAAAATGCTGAGAAAACTTCTAAAGTTACTCATTCAACATATAGATCTGGAATTACATGTGGCTCACTTGATTCACAAATTTTCATACCCCATGCATCCCCATATCAGAGTTCTCACTGAACACAGTAATGCATGCCCGCATCTGATGCAAATATAAACCTGGCATGTAGCCAAAAGAATCAGTATCTTTTTCAATAGGGAAAAAGTTCTTATTCAAGTCCTTGTAGTTGTTGATTAACCTTGCAGGTTAACGCCTCATTAGATGTACTGTATGTCAACATCATACTCGTCCAAGGTTTTGATGAGTTAAAGCTTCTGTATAAATGAAAGTGAAATCCGCGACCGGGACTTCCGGGAAGATGGCGGAGAGACATAACACTTAAACAAAGAGCTCTCCCTAGCCGGATTAAAAATCATCGGTAAATGGCCAACTCGACATAAACGAATCAATAAACTAAGGGATGAAAACACGAAGGAACCGGGCACAAGGACAAAAACAGGGTAAAATTGAAGAATTCCTCTCCAACAACGCAGGAAAAACCGCTGTACGCAAAGCCCAAAAAAACGAGATGTCCACAGCAGTGAAAATGGAGGACACCAGACTCGACAACATGAACGCTGGCATCGCCAGTTTGGGTGAAGAGTTGAGAGAATTCAAGCGACAGCTACAACAGGATTTAGCGGCTCTTAAGGAGGAACTGAAAAAAGAAATTAAGGAGGAAATCATGGACCTCCGAAGAGAAATGGAGCGTAAATTAACGGAAAACATGGAGGAGCTGCGCTCCCAGCGGGCGTGTATGACAGAAGCGCAGACCCGAATTTCGGAACTAGAAGATTGGAAAAGCGAGGCAAACGAACAACTACAGACCCTGACGACGCAAACGCAGAGGATGCAGGAGAAAATAAACGACTTGGAGAGCAGATCCAGACGAAGCAATATGCGCATCTTTGGAATTCCGGAGGGCATTGAAGGCAACTCGATGACAAAATTCATGGATCAGTTCTTAAAAAAAGAACTGGAAATACCCGGAGAAACGGATCTGCAGATTCAACGGGCGCACAGAACACCGGCACAGAACCCGAAAACAAACTCTCCACCCAGGTCAGTTGTGGTAAACTTTGTGAAATATGACATAAAGGAAAGAATCCTGACGCAAGCATGGAAAAAAAAGATACGAATCGGCGACAAACAGGTATTTTTTGACCATGACTACCCGACAGAAATCGTGCAGCAGCGGAAGAAATATGCCAATATTAAAAAAACGCTGAAAGAGAAAAAAATTAGATTCCAAACGCCGCTAACGAAAATGAGGATTCATTGGGAGGAAGGCACAAGAACCTACAACACGGCCGAAGAGGCAGCGCGGGATATGATGGAGCGGGGCCTTGAGGTGAGCGTGCCGAAGGAGACGGCTGGAGCAGCGGCGGCCCTGAACGCACCACGACAGACGGAGTGGAGACGAGTGAACGGCGGAAGAAGGGGGAGAGACGTAGAGCAGCGGGCCCAGGACAAGCTACAAGGCTTTCAACTGAAAGCCTAGATCATAACAAAGATTAAGAAAGGCACAGAAGAAATGAAGGCCAAGAAGACAAGGTAAAAGAGAAACAGACGGCTAGGAGAGGTTTAAGTGATATTTGTTGGACATTTCTAGACTTATGACTATTACTTTGATAGTAATTAGAAGTCTAGGGAGGGCCCTTCACTCTGTGAAGACAAACCCCCCACCCACCAACAGGGACCAGTGGGCAGAAGAAAGGCCCAAAGTACGGAGGTCGAGTTTTTTTTAATGTGTTTTTATATAAATATGTGTTATTTTTGTTGTTAAAGGGGCTAGGAGCACAAGTTAAAAAAATGGAAAAACATGAATATGGGTAAAAATCTTAAGATAATGACACTAAACGTGAATGGTCTGAACTCACCTGTTAAAAGGGAAAGAATAATAAGAAAATTCAAGAAGGAAAAAGCTGAAATTATATTTATGCAAGAGACACATTTGAGCAAGGCAGAACATGTGAAACTAAAGAGATTTGGCTATAAGAACTCCTACTACAGTTCATTTAAGGGAGGAGCAAAAAGGGGGGTTATGATACTAATCTCAAACAAAATACAATTTGAAAGTGAACAGGAAATCCAGGATAAAGAAGGCAGGTATGTAATAATAAAGGGAAGAATAGATGGTATGCAGATCACATTAGTGAACATCTATGCCCCACCAGAAAGTGACAAGGGTTTTTTTCAACATCTGTTTGATCTCATAGCAACACACAGTGAAGGAGTCCTAATTTGTGGAGGAGACTTAAATGCTGTCATGGATCATGAAGTTGACACAACAAGTGTTAAGAAGACAAAAAAACATGTAACAAAGTTCATAAGAACCTCACTGGCAGAAATGGGTATGGTAGACATATGGAGGGACCTACACCCACTCGAAAAAGACTATACACATTATTCAGCAGCCCATAAAGTACACTCTAGAATAGATTACTTCCTTATGAATGAAGGTGACAGACACAGGGTGAGAAATTGTTGGATTGGAGGGGCAGAAATATCAGATCATAATCCTATATACATGGAAATATATTTAAACAATAGAAAACGACAAACAACATGGAAACTTAACGTAGGACTGTTAAATGATGAGAAAATGAAAGAAAGAATAAAAATAAACATAAACGAATATATCCAAGAGAATGACAATGAAGAAGTGGACCCAACAATACTATGGGACGCACTAAAAGCCGTGTTAAGGGGTAAATTAATTGTTGAAACAGGAAAAGCAAATAAGACTAAACTGGAAGCGTATGAACAAAGATGTGAGAGACTAAGGGAATTAGAACGTAAACATCAAAGCACAAATGATCCAAAAATATATCAAGAAATTAAAGAAGAAAAAACAAAGATAAAAGAAACACAAATGGATGAAATTGAAAGGAAAAATAGATATCTAAAGCAAAAATATTATGAAACGGGGCCAAAAGCCACAAAACTGCTGGCAAAACGGTTAAGAAAACAACAAACAATGAATAATGTATACAAGATTAAAGACCCCACCACAAATAAAACCACAGTTAACCCAGAAAACATCGAAGAAATTTTCCATAATTTCTACCAAGAACTATACTCGCAACCTGAAGAAACAAATACTAAAGATATCAAAAAATTTCTAGACACATTGGACTTGCCATCAATAGGAAATCAACAAAATGAAAAACTAACAGCAGAAATAACAACACAAGAGATCAGAGATGTGATTAAGTCACTTAAAAACGGTAAATCACCAGGTAGTGATGGATACCCATCTGAGTTTTATAAACTGTTTATAGAAGAACTCATGCCACAACTCCTAAAGTCATTTAATTGGACGCTGAACAACAACAAAATACCTCCAACATGGAACGAAGCAATCATTTCAGTTATTTTAAAACCAGGGAAAGATAAAGAACAATGCGGAAACTATAGACCAATCTCTTTATTAAATGTAGATTATAAAATATACACAACAATTATATGTAAACGAATAAAGACATTCTTGACGGAATTGATAGAAGATGATCAAACTGGATTCATAGAGGGACGCCAAACACATGACAATATCAGGAGAACAATACATATAATTAACCAAATACATAAAGAAAAGAAAAGCGCAGTAATAATGAGTTTAGACGCAGAAAAAGCATTTGACAGGGTTAACTGGAAATTCCTATATAGTGTACTGGAGCGCTTTGGATTTAACGAAAAATCAGTACAATGCATAAGGACGCTATATCAAGAACCTGTGGCAAGAATCAAGATAAACGGTAGCTTAACAGACAAAGTAAATATACAAAGATCAACTAGGCAGGGATGCTGCTTATCGCCCACCTTGTTTGCTCTGTTCATAGAACCATTGGCTCAAGCGATACGACAAAATAAGAAATTAAAAGGTGTAACAATAAAGGGGGCGGAACACAAGATTGGGCTATTTGCAGACGATATTATAGTTTACCTTGAACAACCAGATAAATCAATAATGGAAATGATGAACTTGATAGAAAATTTTGGAAAATTATCAGGATACAAGATAAACATAACAAAAACACAAGTACTGACATTCCACTATAACCCTCTAAACCAGATAACTGATAAGATCAAACTAAACTGGAAGCAAAAAGAAATAAAATACCTTGGAGTGAACATACCTAAAGACCTAAGCAAAATATATAAAGCAAACTATGATAGGTTGGAACAAGAAATAAAAAAAGATATTGATAGATGGTCAATCTTAAATATGGATCTGAATTCAAAAATTGAGAGTCAAAATCAGCATACAACCTAGATTACTTTACCTCTTCCAGGCTATACCAACAGAGATTCCAGATGCCCAATTCTCAAAGTGGGACAGGATGATATCGAGATTTGTTTGGGGAGGTAAAAAACCAAGAGTGAAATATAAAACCCTCCAATTACCAAAAGAGAAAGGAGGCATGGGCCTACCGAGTCTAAAGGAATATTACTACTCAGCACAAATAAGATATATCATATGTTGGTGCGACGAGGGATATGAGGCAAAATGGAAAGAAATGGAAAAGGAAATTGAGGGACTCCCAGTACAAAGCATAATAGGGGATAAAGATGCATATAAGCAAATCAAACAAATAGACCCAATCACTAAATTTACTTTAGAACTGTGGTATAAAATAGTACAAAAATATAATATAAGGGAAGACATAAAACTATTGAAATGGGTAGCATTTGACAGTCAGTTTGAACCGGCAAAACAAGATAGGGGATACAAAAATCTGGTGAACAAGGGAATCACAGCATGGGGCAATATCGGAAAAAAAGATCTCGGGAGCTTTGTAAATATCAGGAGAAAAGTTAAATTAGAAAGATCGGAATTTTTCAGATATCTGCAGATGAGAGATTACTATATGAAGAAGATTAGGCATAACCTCCAAACAGATGTGAACGAGATTATACAACTTATTTTAAGCTCATATGCAGGAAATAAAATAAGAATTATTTCAAAACTATATCAGAAACTTATGACAAACAATCATACAAGTAACTATATAAAGGAGAAATGGGAGAAAGAGCTCAATTTAAACATAACAGAAGAAAGCTGGCAGGAAATATGGAAAACACAACACACATCAACAAATTCAAGGGCATGGAGGGAATTTGGATGGAAAAACCTGATTCGCTTTTTCATTACACCACAGATTCAAGGAAAATATACAAATACCCAATCTTTATGCTGGAGGGGATGTGGGGCTCAAAATGCAGACCACTCACATATGTTTTGGAAATGCTACAAAATATCATCATTTTGGAAATCTATGCATGTGACAATACAGAGGATATTAGGATATAATATACCAATGAACTGTAACCTGATGTACTTATGTGATCTTAAAAAAGACAGTGTTATACAGGCTGAGGACAGATATCTAGTTAAAATCTTGTTGATTGCATGTAAAAAAACTATCACAAAAAAATGGCGATCAGAAGTTCTTCCTGACCAAGAACAATGGACTGACATTGTTGAGGACATACGTATGATGGAAAAACTAACATATCGACGAAGAATGCAAGAAGGAATATGGGAGAAAAAATGGCGGAAATGGACACACTACAAAGTGCAACGAGGCAGAAATTGAAAGAATAACCAAAGACACTGAAAAAACCAGAAGAATTAAGAGATGGAAACTAAAAACTTGATGCTCCAACATTTGCCCCCCCCCCCTTTTATTTTTTATTTTTTTTTATTTTTATTTTGTTTATTTTTTTTATTTTTCCCTACCCTAACCCCTTTGTTTTTTTAAATGTAGAATGTGATCTGAATGCATTATATATGATGAAAAATGAATAAAAATCTAAGTTACAAAAAAAAAAAAAGCTTCTGTATAAATGAAGTCGGTGTAGGGCTGTAGCTGTCGATTCATCGGATAAGCTTTTTGTCTTTTTTCTTTTAATTGAAGACCTTCTGACCAAAATCTTGCTGTGTATGTATTAAGCAAACTTGCACTGACCAATCTGTGCTGAACCTTCTTGCCTACCCAGGACAAGGAAGTTGCAAAGTGCCATTTTTAACAGTGTGGGCTGAACTTAGAAATTGCACCATGTATTTTTACCTTTTCCTGACCAAGTATCTTGGTGATGGTCTTGTTGACCACAGCTGTGTAAAAGGTCTCCTGTTTGGCTGTTAGCGGAGCATAAACAATGATCTCCTTCTTAGGGGGAACCTCCAATGTCACATCTGATTTCAGCCTCCTCAGCAGGAACGGAGTTAAAATCTGGAGTAACACAAAGACAACAAGAAGAGACCAGTATGTAAACTTCATATTTTATAGACGAAGAATATTTTATAGACTACAAGAGACCAAGATAAATGTAATGCCGATCAGCACAGACCTCAGGCCAGGACTAAGCTCCATTTAGAGACAATGAAACTCTTTATGCCTGAAGTTCACCCTATAACATTACTAGGTAATATTTTTTTATTTCTTGTTCCTGGGGTGAAAATGGTATTTCCCCATAGACTACACCTAAAGTAAATGGAAAACGCCTATGTATTCTCTCTCCAAACTTGACTTACTTTGCAGCTCTAAATGATGAAAAATACTTGAACATTTTTGTACAATTTCAGTATTAATGCATGTAGTGCAACAGTGAACTGAAGTTAAGCCAATGAGAAAAATCTTAATATCAACTTTCTTTGGTTTGATCGGAATGATGCAGAGATGCATAAGCTGATTCACAAAACACGTTTGCATGTTTGTTAATGTTTAAAATACATACAAATACATATCATGTATCATTTGATTTGTATCATACATGATACAAATCATTTTTTAAAATTTATTTAACCTTTATTTATACAGGGGAGGTCCACTGAGTGGCAAACTCTTTTTCAAGGACGACCTGTTCACTCAGTCACATTCACACCAGGGAGCTGCCCAGTACAACCACAGACTGACCTGTGGCCACCGAGCAACTCCACTGGAGCAGCTGATGTTAAGGGCCTTCTTCAAAGGCACCACAGTGGGGTTAAGAAGGGTGGGGCAAACACTGCTATGTTATCTGTCCAACCCAGATCTGATCCTGCTGGTCCAGGGATCGAACTGGCACCCCTCCAGTCACAGATCCACATCCCTAACCATTAGGCCAACACTGCCACCACCTTTCCATGCATAACCTAGGGATGTGATTTGGGGTTGGGGAAATTATCTGAAAATTTAGCAGGGGGTCTGGTGGACGCAGTCCCCCAGCGGGGTCCGGGGCAGAGCCCCGGTGGGGGGGCAAGGAGGGGCAAAGCCCCCCGAAGCTCCTGGGTTTTTATGATTTTTAAGTACCAGAACTGTGCTTAAATGACATAAAACAAACAGCTGAATGTCACTTATTACTGTATAATACTGACTTATGTTCCAAGAAGATAGCATTCCTAAAATATTCCAACAAGCATTATCCATCACATGTGTAGCGTTAAAAATATTTTTTAAATTAAGTCCAAAACATCTTCAGCAGGCAAGATGAAGAAAAGTGAAAAGTGAACTCCTGTGGCAGATATAAGGCATTTGATCGCCTCTAAGGCATTTGATCGTGTTAATCACAGGACATTGTTTAGGAAAACGATTGACAGGGGGGTTCCCAAGTACTTAGTACATATCCTGATTTACTGGTACGCACATCAGAAGATGCTGGTGAAATGGGGGAAGAGTCATTCATCCCCATCTGGTGTGAGCAGTGGTGTCAGACAGGGCAGTATATTGTCCCCTATTCTATTTAATCTTTATATGGATGAGTTGTCAAAACAACTGAATGCCTGTAAAACTGGGTGTTTAATAGGGAATAAGTTAGTGAATCATTTTATGTACGCTGATGATCTAGTTATTCTCAGTCCAAGTAGTGCTGGTCTTCAGGAGTTATTAAGAGTGTGTACTGCTTATGGAGAGGAAAATGACATAAAATATAAAACAAATAAGAGTTGTGTGCTGATTTGCCGCACTAAAGAAGATTTGTTAATGAAATTCCCTGTCTTTGAATTGGCAGGCAGGGAATTAATTGTCAGAGATAAAATTAAATATCTGGGACATTTTATTAATGATAGAATGACTGATGATGATGATATTTTCAGACAATGCTGCAAAATCTACATGCAAGCAAATATTCTTGCACGCAGGTTTGGTTTTTGTTCAGATGAGGTGAAACTGGTTCTTTTTAAAACCTACTGTACACCTTTATACACTGCTCATTTATGGATAAATTATAGGAAACAAAGTATGCAGAAATTACAGGTTGCTTACAATGATGCTTTAAGAATTTTACTTAAAAAGCCTCGATGGTGCAGTGCTTCCGAGTTATTTGTCTCATCACGTGTAAATACACTGCATGCAGTAATAAGGAATCTTATGTATAAATTCATCTGTCGGCTGATGTATCTAGAAATGAAATCATTCAAGTCATGTCTACCATTAAGCTCAGTTCTATTCGCTGTCAGTCACAGTTTAGAAGGCACTGGTACAGTAGTCTTTTTAAAGTCTTTTTTTTTTTTTGTTACTTATTTGTACCCGTAGGTAGATTTGGTTTGCAGTCTGGTGACAAGCCACCGGCTGCCGGTCGCTGCGTGCGCGAGCGCCCTAAACCTACATGTTTTTGGTATGCGGGAGGAAACCGGAGAAATCCCGGAGTAAACCCGCGCAACACGGGGAGAACATGCAAACTCCACACAGCTCACTGTTGGTCGGGGGCTGGGATCGAACCCACAATCTCACGATCCCCGCGATCCCCCGGCCGAGGGTAAACTGTTCTGCCACAGTGCTAAACCACTGCGCCACCGTGCAGCCAAGTCTGTACTGTCTTTGTACTTCTTTTAGTTGTGTCTTATTGTTTTGTAACTTTATGATTGTTTTTCTTATCTGTTTTCAGCTGTCTTGTTTTATTTTATTTATTTATTTTATTTTATTTTTGATGGACCATGAGTCTGGAATAAAGTCTTTGATTGATTGATATAAAGGCCTACATTTAACCATGAGAAACTCCAGGTTAGCTGAGCAGTGTCTCCCAACTAGGGATGGGCATAATTTACCGATTAACCGATAATTGATCATTAAGAATTTCACCGAGGAAGTTCATTTTCGTCGACAAACCGTTTTTTTTTTTTTTTTTTAAACAATCCGAGGTTATTAAGGCCTAGTGCACGGCCGTCCTCAAACAATGCAATGGCAAAATTTGGGCACCAGGGGGCAACATTACACCATCGCCGTACCCTGGTGTGCCTCCGTTGATACATGCGGGCTTCCGTAGGGCGATCGCCAAATCATGAGGCGGTTACGGCGAAGTGTTGCGTGGGACCATTTCAATTTAAAAAATGACCAGGTGTACTGCAATCACTGCAATGCAGCATACAAATATACCTCATCGACAGGGTCCATGGAACACCCTTATTACGCGAAGAAACCGCCAACAGTGGTTGCGCGCTGAGTAATGGCGGTCGTGAAGATTTTTTTTTTTTTTTCAGAAACTTTATTGAGAAGGTCATGAAGATTCGGTGTACACACGTCGAGGGAAGCTGCAGGAGGCGGCGTAGTGCCTCGACGGGAAGACTATTTCGCACAAAATGGCACAAGAGAACAGCAAAAAGTTCCACGCGGCTAGACTAAGCAATACGAGCGATAGAGCAATGAATGTGGTCTTCGTTTGTTGGGTGGCCGCTCGGCAGGGAGAGAGAGCTGGGTAAAACGTCTCGGCCAATCAGCTTGCGGGGTGAAACGTCTCGGCCAATCAGCTTGCGAGATTCCCGAGCCGAGCAAACACGAGAACAGAGAGAGAGATATTTGAGAGAGAGAGATAGATTTGAGTTGTGCGGCTCTCCGTGCCCTCCGTGCTGATACCTGATGTTCTAATTTAGTCTACCTACCTAAAAATGTTAATGATTAACCGATTATTAATCATTAATTCTCCCGGCGATCGGTGAAGAAAATTTCACCGAATGCCCATCCCTACTCCCAACAGTGACAGAGTTCGTGCACCAAGCCTTGTTAATATAAATGCACACTCCCCCACCTCTGGTCTTACCGGAGTCATTAGCTGCTCTGTCTGTCCGCAGAGTGTGCCGTCCGGCCAGCTCGACAGCACCGTCAAGTAATTCAATTCAATTCAGCTTTATTTATAATGCGCCACATCACAACAAAAGCCGTCTCGTGGCGCCACACAAGTACTCCACTATGTAGCCATATTTCCGTGAAAATCATGATATTGCAGTTCACAAGTTTCTTATTGTTGGTGATACGAAGCCGTAGCTCATCCATTCTGTTTGCCACTGACCGTACATTAGCGAGGAAAATGCTGGGTTAAGAAAGCCGGTGCGGTGTTAGCTTTAGCTTAGCTCTTAGCCCTCCGCGCTTCCCCCGCCTTTGTTTACGGTCTCTACGCCGCATGCAAGCACTTCCGGTCGGCCGGGTAGCTTACCTAGCGTCGGGTGTTCTCCAGAGCTCAGGGATGAAACGTAGGTTGCTGATAAAAAGGTCGTTATTTTGTAATCCAATGTCCAAAAGTTCATTTTGGGTGTAGGATGTAAAAGCGAAGCTGTTCTGAACGAACAGACCCGAAATGAGCAGAAATATCGCTGCTAATCCACAAAATCTGAAGAGACGCTGAGCCTCGCATTGTGCAAGTGCCGCCATCTGGTCTGAAAATTTTTGGAAGACAAAAAAAGCAGAATTCCGCGAATTAGCGGAAAAATCACATCCCTAATAACCATACAGAATGACTATGCATGGAATGAATGTAAAGTTGAGTGCATGGGACCAACTTACCAACATTGTTTAATAATTGTGGAGAGGACTGGATCGATTTTATGGCACCAGCAGGAAAGTCTGTCCCTGGCTGGCCAACTGTGCATGTCTGCTCTCCAGCTACAAACAGTCTAAGCCGCTGGTCCTGTGCCTTGCCTCACTGCTGTGTTTGTGCTACCCTGATGCATGTGGTTGCATATGACAGACAATCTGGCTGTTCCATATGCTGACTGAGGTTTGACCCCTGAATTATGGAACCTTTATCAGTGTGATCGCTCCCTGCCATTCTGCAGAATGGCACCTCCCCCCAGTTTTGGAACGGTTGGAAGAGGTGGTCTGGGGAACAGAATGGATGCAAATGTTCGCTCACGTACAAGTACATGCATGCACATGTATAGGACTTCCACTATAACCTCACTATTGACAAGCCGACTGGAGGTTGCCAAGCAACCCCAAAAGTTGCAGCTGGCTTGTCCTATTTTTTTCATGTGAATGTGCATTTTTCCCCCCATCTAGAAACGTGGTCTGTTGCTCTGGGCCTGAACTCATCTCAGATGGACTGATGCCGAGGCAAAGTGTGCTGTGGTCTGATGAGTTCGCATTTCAAATTATTTTTGGTAATCATGGACATTGTGTCTTACTGGCTAAAGAGGAAAACGACCATCTAGATCAGGAGTGTCCAATCATGTGCCATGGAGGGCCAAGACGCTGCAGGCTTTACCTCCAACCAGTGTCTTCAACAGCAGATTCCACTGAATTTCTTCCCACCGATTGCCGATAAGAAAAAACACCTGCTGAAGAGACTGGGTTTCAAGAGAAAACCTGCAGGGTCTTGGCCCTCCATGGTACATGACTGGACACCCCTGATCTAGATTGTTATCAGTATCAAGTTCAAAAGCCAGCATCTGTTACGATATGGGGGTGTGTTAGTGCCCATGGCATGGGTAACTTGCACATCTGTGAAGACAATATTAATGCTGAACGGTACATACAGGTTTTGGAGCAACATATGCTGACATCCAAGCAAGGTGTTTTTCAGGGACGTCCCTGTTTATTTCAGCAAGAAAATGCCAAGCCACATTCTACACGTGTTGCAACAGTGTGGCTTCGTAGTACAAGAGTACGAGTACTACACTGGCCTGCCTGTAGTCCAGACCTGTCTCCCACTGAAATGCGTGGTGCATTATGAAGTGCAAAATATGACAGAGACCTGAGACTGTTGAGCAACTGAAGTCATACATCAAGCAAGAATGGGAAAGAATTCCACCTACAAAGCTTCAACAATTAGTGTCCTCAGCATCTAAATGCTTATATAAACTTGCAAAATCATTTTTATACAATAAGCTGATACAGTAATTATCATGCCAGGCCTTCATGTAGTGTATAGTGAATGGCACCTGTTTTCTATGACCCTAGGCCACAATGCTCCTGTAAGTAGTAGAAGCTACACACTAATCAATAGAAAGCAAGAGCATTCTGTGAAGACAACACTGCAGGAACATTTAAAGGACTGACCTGGTGCAGCATGCTCAGGATGTTCTGCTCGCGCTCTGCTACCACCACACTGTCAGAGTCACCAAGGGTGTTGATGTCAAACCACGACTCGAAGCTGCATTGTCAATGACAAGTTTAAAGTTGTTTTATGTAAGAGTAAAATACTTTCATAAAGAAAAATATAACACTTTGCAGAATACAAAGAAACAATGGCAAAAACAATGGGCAAACAAGCAAAACATCTTTCAAACAGTTTATTGACACTGCTCTTAGTTAGACAACAGAGAATGGGCATTGACGTCATGCCGTGCTGCATTCTGGGACGTTGTCACCATTGTCATGGTCTGCCTTCTTTGCTTACCTGTAGTCTAGGCAACTGCTAAGAAGAACAGACATACGTGCAATGGAACTGAGCAAACAGAAAATTAAAATTCCTTATTCAGAAAACCTGAATAAGGAAGCAAAGGAGTGCTACCTTCAAAAAATTTAAGAAATAAATGGGATTGATCCCTATGAGCACAAGAAATAGACCAGGGATCTCGTCCAACTGCCTCGAGTCACGCTGTCAGATGTGTTTGCCTACCTGGTTTGTGGGGTGAGCGCATACACCCATGAGCAATTTAAAACAACTGGCGGTGCAGCTTCAGTCATCTCTGACTGCTCAGTTTGTGTGTTTTTTGTTTTTTTTGTTTTTTTTAAACTTCATGACCGAGATGTAATGGCTTTTTAAATGTTGGGTTAGTATTTGGATTAAACAACGAGCGTGTCTGAATGGGACACAAAATGCCAAAATTATTAAATTTCAAGGAATATATTACAATAGGTCTGGAATATTTTTAAACGTGTCCCATTAGTTAACACAATGTCACTTGGTCCCATTAGGTATAATTTAACGTGCTATTTGGGCATTTTGTAATGGTAGTTGCTACAAGAATGGCCACTTGTCATTACATATTAAAATAAAAATGATTTAATTGATTTTGGGGGCATTTGGTGTCCCCTAAGAAATGATTTCATGTATTATTTGGATGTTATATGTATAGGGGGTTGGGGTCCCGTTCGATCGGTTTGGTTCCCTTTGCCGTTTAGTCCAACCGGTCTGAGGAAGGGCAGGTGGCCCAAGCATTACTGATAAATAATAAATACTTAATGGGAGCATTTCAGTATATGGATCATCTTTGATTTTTCTGATAAGTATTTTGGGGTCCAGCACCCGACCAGGTGGACTGTGTGATGTGTGCATCATCTTTATTATTTTTTTAAAATCACAACTTACTTTTGTGAAACTGCCATGAACACACAACCATGTGAGCAGGAATATTGTCAAAGCTGATGTCTTTCCTTCTGACCGCTGCAATCCATTCCATCCCACGCCTCTTTTTAGCTCAGAGACCCAATTCTCTCCACTCCCCCCCCCCCCAAGTTGGGAAGTTAAAAAAAGCGTATGCCGTTATCAATCTTTTTCCACGCCAATTGTGAGAGCAGTTGTTGCATTTGATAAAAGGAGCAAAACTTCCCCATTCTAACGTTGCATGGTATTCAGAAGAATAATTTCTATGTTTGTATACTATATTCAGTGTCATTTTTATCCAAATAAATAAGTACCAAATGAAAAAATAAATAACAGACTGAAGCAACCCTCTCAAAAACTTCAGCTTACCACATTCGTTGCTCACTACTAAACACAGAAAAGCAGAACACTTCTCCCACAATTCCTTGCCGTTTTTCCGTCAGATGACATCACGCGCCCATTCTTAATAGTTAGACCTTATTGTCTAACTCAGAAAGAAATATCCATCATGTTTTAAAGTTGTTATCACTCAAACTAGTAACTGAAAACTAGGAAAACAGCGGTGGTCTTTAATCACCTCTTCAGGTCATCAAAGACCTCTGGCAGGAGGAAGTTGAGAAGGGACCAGAGCTCAGCCAGGTTGTTCTGCAGCGGCGTCCCTGTCAGCAGCAGCTTGTTGTCTGTAGGCAGTGTCTTCAGCTCCCGCACGAGCCGACAGTTCAGGTTTTTGATCCTGTGTCCCTCATCTACTATCAGGTACTTCCATGGGAAGCGCTTGTTTAAAAAAGAAAAAAACAAAACAAAACAACAATGGCTACAGCTTCTTATCCAGCACCTTCCAAAGAGTCACAAGAAGGGGGAAAAAAAACTGTATAAATATGCTGGTGCATCAACTAATCTGCTGAATAGAAAACAGAGGAACAGAGATTGTACCTGCAAAAACTTTCTGTCAATCATGGAGATCTCAAAGGAAGTGATGACAACAGGACACATGTTGAGAGGCCCCTGAGGTCGACGGATCTGTTTCAGCACCTTGGCCCTCTCTGGTTGGGGGCCGTGGTAAAGCAGCACAGACACCTGGGCCAGACAAGGTGAGAATAGAAAATGATGGTTTGTGGTGGTGAAGCGGCTGTCTCATGGTGCTACCAAAACAAAGCACATGTTCAGTGAGTGTCATTTACTGTGATGATACAAATATGCTTGACAATGAATATCAGCACAAAATAAGCAGAGCCTCAACAATCCCTCCATGAATTGTAGTGGTGATGTATTCTGCAGCCGCTGAGCTCAGCACAGCAAAACATGAACTATTTGGTTCACATTCCCCAGTAAAACACAGAAGGTTAGCAACATCCGTTTTGTAAAGAACCATTTTGAGGAGTTTCTGTCCAAAAAGAATCTGAATTAGGTCATGATATAACTAATTTTACATCCAGATAACGATATGTATCATGATATACGTTTTCTGTAAATTCTATAGTTTATCTCTTTAAATTTTAATTACATACTGAAAAAAAATCAACTGTAAAAACTCATTTGTCATTAATTTTATGCAACTGTTTCCCTCATCCCCTCCGTGGATCACCACTTTATCATGGTGGAGGGGTTTGAGTGTCCAAATGATCCCAGAAGCTATGTTGTCAGGGGCAACTTGCCCCTGGTACGGTCTCCCAAGGTAAACAAGTCCTGGGTGAAGGGCCAGACTAAGAGCGGTCCAGTGGATCTCCATGAAAAACACTACATCACGGACCCAGTGTACCTAAAGCAGACACATGGGTCCACCCTCCAGTGGGCTCACCACCTGCAGGAGGGACCATGGAGATCATGGTGCTATGTGAACTGGGCGGAAGTCTGGGCTACTCTGCCTGGACTGATGCCCCTGCGATCCAGATCCCCGGATAAGCAGCAGAAGATGGATGGATGTTTCCCTCATAATTTTGCTATGCATTTATAAAATTGTATTTTTAATGTCCATTACAGACTTTATACTTCAGATTGGCCATAATCTGAAAATCAAAGGTACAAAAGAATGCAATAAAACACAAGTGAAGACTTCAACTTCATTCATTATCATGACTTGACTAATTAAAATGATTAGAAATCAAACAAATTACAAGAGCCAGTTTGCTCCTCCAAAACGTTTTAATGTATTTATTATTTCTTTTGTGTGTATGTGCCGTCATCACACACTCTTGAAGCTTTAATATATTTTTTAGGTAAAGGTAAAGCCAACTTTATTGTCATTCAATCAATACAGCCAATCATGTATAGTAGAAAGAAATTACGTTTCTCTAATCTACAATGTTAATCACATCTAGAATCAGAGGGGTCGCTGCCATGCAAGGCACCGTCACAAATTTCCCTCCTCCGTTCCATTATTGCTGAGCACCAAGCTAGATGGCAGGAAGTTACACTTTTATATGGTCTTCGGCATGACCCAGCCGGGGTCATGCAGACAAAACTAAGAAATTCAGCAGTAATTTAAAGCAAAGAAGCAATGTTTGATACACTAATAAAGTTTATTATTAGCATCAACTTAGCATCGTCATTTAGCATTTGCTGTTTTATAATGGGTTTCTGCCCATGGGACCCAGCCGGGCTCACCACCTGCAGGAGGGACCATGGGGGTCCAGTGCTATGCGGATCAGGCGGCAGGCAAAGGCAGAGACCTTTGCGGTCTGATCCCCGGTTTTCGAATCTGGCTTTTGGGACGTGGAATGTCACCTCTCTGGTGGAGGAGGAGCTGGAGCAGGTTGAGAAATACTGGCTAGACATAGTTGGGCTCACCTCAATGCACAGCTTCGGTTCTGGAACCAGTTTCCTGGAGAGGGGCTGGAGCTTGGCTACTCTGGAGTTGCCCTGGGTGAGAGGCGATGGGCAGGGGTGGGTATTCTTGTATCCCCCCACCTTGCTGCCTCGACATTGGAGTTCTCCCCGGTGGATGAAAGGGTTGTTGCTCTGCGTCTTCGGGTTGGGAAATGGGTCCTGACCATCATTTGTGCCTATGCACCAAATGATGGTTCAGAGTACCCACCCTTTTTGGAGTCTCCGACTAGGGTGCTATAGAGTGCGCCTCTTGGAGACTCCCACTGTCCTACTGGGGAACTTCAATGCACACATGGACAACGACAGTGAAACCTGGAGGGGCGTGATTAGGAGGAATGGCCTGCCCGATCTGAACCTGAGCGGTGTTCAGTTACTGGACTTATGTGCTAACCCCAGTTTGTCCATAATGAACACCATGTTCAAGCATAACGGTGCCCATAGGTGCACCTGGCACCAGGACTCCCTTGGTCACAGGTCGATGATCGTTTTTGTTATCGTGTCATCAAACCTGCGACCGTATGTCTTGGACACTCTGGTAAAGAGAGGCACAGAGCTGTCAACTGATCACTGCCTGGTGGTGGCGAGTTGGAGCCGATGGCAGGGGTGGACGCCACTCAGACCCAGTAAACCTAAATGTATAGTGAGGGTGTACTGGGATTATCTGGCTGAGGCCCCTGTCCGGGACGTCTTCAACTCCCACCTCCGGAAGAACTTCAACCACATTCCAAGGGAGTCTGGGGACATGGAGTCTGAATGGGCCATGTTCTCCATCGCCATTGTTGAAGCAGCTGCCCAGAGCTGTGGCTGCAAGGTTGTTTGTGCATCTCGTGGTGGCAACCCCCAAACCAAGTGGTGGACACCAGTGGTGAGGGGGGCCATCAAGCTGAAGGAGGAGTCCTATCGAGCTTGGTTGGCTTGTGAGACTCCTGAAGCAGCTGAGGTGTACTGGCAGGCCAAGTGGAGTGCAGCTCAGGTGGTGCTGAAGCAAAAACTCAGGTGTGGGAGAGTTTGGTGAGGCCATGGAACAAGACTTTCAGTGGGCCTCAAAGAGATTCTGGCAAACTGTCTGGCGACTCAGGAGTGGGAAGCAGCTCCCTGTCCACACTGTGTATGGTACGGATGGGGCGCTGCTGACTTCGACTGGGGACATCGTCAGACGGTGGAAGGAATACTTCGAGGATCTCCTCAATCCCACTGACACACCTTCCACAGAGAAGCAGGGCTTGTGGACAAGGGGGGACAACTCACCCATCACAGGGACTGAGGTCACCGAAGTGGTTAAAAAAAACTCTTTGGTGGCCGGGCCCCAGGCGTGGACGAGATTCGCCCCGAGTACCTCAAGGCCCTGGATGTTGTAGGGCTGTCATGGTTGACACACCTCTGCAGTATTGCGTGGAGGTTGGGGACAGTGCCTTTAGCATGGCAACCCGGGGTGGCGATTCCTCTTTAAAAAGGGGGACTTCAGGGGGAAATCACACTTCTCAGCCTCCCTGGGAAAGTCTATGCCAAGCTACTGGAAGGGAGAGTCCGACCGCTGGTCGAACCTCGTATTCAGGAGGAGCAATGTGGTTTTCGTCTTGGCCGTGGCACATCGGACCAACTCTTTACCCTCTCGAGAATCCTTGAGGGTTTGTGGGAGTTTGCCCAACCAGTCCACATGTGCTTTATGGACTTGGAGAAAGCATTCAACCGCGTCCCTCATGGTCTCTTGTGGGGGGTGCTGTGGGAGTATGGAGTATTGCTCTGCACTGTGCTCTGCACTGTGTGTCTGTGTGTGTATATATATATTTTATAGTAATATGTACATATGTATATTAGCTGCTCTTGCTTGCTTGTTTTTTTTTTTGTTTTTTTTTTCCTTGCCTTCTGATTGTTGCTCTGAGTGTTGCTATCCCTGTGCTGTTGCAATCCTGGAATTTCCCCGTTGTGGGACTAATAAAGGCTTATCTTATCTTATTGGGATCATTGTTATGTGCCATTTGGTTCCTATACTAACTAACTAACTAACTAACTAACTAACTAACTAACTAACTAACTAACCTGCACTTATATAGCGCTTTTCTAGTCACAAAGACCACTCAAAGCGCTTTCACTAGTACTAACCCTCTATTCTAAGGGCCTATAGGAAACAGATATCTAGGAACAATTTCGAACAGCCAATTAACCTAACATGCATGTCTTTGGATTGTGGGAGGAAACCGGAGCCCCCGGAGTAAACCCACGCAGCACAGGGAGAACATGCAAACTCCACACAGAAAGGTTCCAACCCCTGCCAGCCTGGGGATTTGAACCAGGAACCTTCTAGCTGTAAGGCAAAAGTGCTAACCACTGCACCACCGTGCTGCCCATTGCTATACTGTGGCGGCATGAAATAATAAGCAGTGAACTGAGGTTTAAAAGTGGGTTTTATTTCATTCCGCCATCACAGAACTCACTCCAGCGCCATGCAGGTGCGCCGAAGCGAGTTCTCAGGCTCTCGTCAGGAGACACGGAATGCGTGTAGTCAGAACCAGTAGTCAGAGAGAGAGAGCATGTGAATTTCAGTCAGCTTATATACCCCGTTACAGACAATACATGAAAGGCACATTTACATCACAGTAAATGCAGGAAGGCATGGGACATTTGCATCACAGTACAGAGCAGGAAGTCATGAACACCTGCATTTGAGTCAACATAACAGCAGGATACTGGCAGGAAAGCGCTAGACAAAGAGAAGCTGCCTATTGATCTCAATACACACATCTCATTGTTCTGCTAATTGCTCCAGCTGAGCGCTCTGCTTGTCCGTAGGCTGTGGGGGTCACCCACAATACGACCATTGCAAGAGTTTGGTTCATATTGCCAACACCCAGTCAAACTCGTTTCCAGTGACAGTTGGACTCCGTCAGGGCTGCCCTTTGTCACTGATCCTGTTCATGATTTTTATGGAAAAGATATCTTTTCCATAAAAGATATGGAAAGCGCACCCAAGGCCGGGGCGCCTAGCGGCTGCCCCGGCCTTGGGTGCACTCTGCAGAGCGTGCCCAAATGCCAAGTCACGTTTCGTTACCTTATGTGTAATGACAATAAAGTTGAATCTCATCATCATCTCATCTCATCTACACGCAACCAAGGCTCGGAGGGTGTCATGCTCGATGACCACAGGATCTCATCTCTGCCGTTTGCAGATGATGATGTCCTGTTGGCTTCATCGACCAATGACCTACAAGCCTTGATGGGACAGTTTTCTACCGAGTATGACTTGGCTGAGATGAGAATCAGCACCTCCGAGTCCATGGTCCTCAGCCAGAAAAAGGTGGATTGTTCTCTCTGGGTTGGGGACAAGATCCTGCCCCAAGTGGAGAAGTTGAAGTATTTCAGGGTCTCATTCATGAGTGAGGGGAGAATGGAGTGAGAGACTGACAGATCAGAGCAGCATCTGCAGTGATGCGACCGTTGTACCAGTCTGTTGTGGTGAAGAGGGAGCTGAGCTCTAAATCAAAGCTGTCGATTTACCAGTCAACCTATGTTCCTACCCTCACCTATGGTCATGAGCTTTGGGTAATGACCCAAAGAATGAGATCACAGACACAAGCGGTTGAAATGAGCTTTCTCCATAGGACTGCTGGATTCACCCTCAGAGATAGGGTGAGGAGGTCAGTCATCCGGGAGAGGCTCAGAGTAGAACTGCTGCTCCTCCACACTGAAAGGAGCCAGTTGAGGTGGTTTGGGCATCTGATCAGGATGCCTCCTGGACACCTCTCACTTGAGGTGTTTTGGGCATGTCCCACTGGGAGGAGACCTTGGGGTAGACCTAGAACATGCTGGAGAGCCTACATCTCCCAGCTGGCATGGGAACATCTTAGATCCTCTCTGCATTGCTGGAGCAGGTGACCGGGGAGATGGAAGTTTGGGCTTCTCCGCTTCAGCCGCTGCCTCCGCGACCAGGACTTCCGGAAAAGCGGTAGAAAATGGATGGATGGATATTTTATAATAAGAGTTGGGCAGCAATGGTGTTAGCGTTACCACCAATTAAAACAGAGTTAGTGGACCTCTCTGATGCAGCACAGTGGAAAGCAGTCTCACATCTCTGACAACCAGAAGTAGCGGCTATTTGACCAAACCAGTAGTTTGGGTTAGCTGCTGTGCTAACTGCCAGACTGAAGCCTAGCGATCCATCTATACCTGTTGTGCTGCGCATGTGGGGGAGAGGTGGGGTGCTGACAAGCAGTGTGTGAGGAGCTTTGCTGAAGAAACGGGGGTATGTGTATTTTCCAAAAATCTCGATATGAATGATAAGTTTTAAATGAAATGATACAAGTTTTTATCTCGTCATCTGATATATATGGTAGTATCGAACAGCCCTAAACTGAATATAACCACAAAACACAGAAATGACATCAATTTGTGGTGATGGCACCACAAAGTAGTGGAACCTTATGATAAACTAACAGAGGAACTCTCTCTGGAAGTATTTGCTTTGAAGGTCTTTTGCTGTCACATTTGATCCGAGATGAAGAGCTACTTGATGACAGGCTTTTCAGACTCCAGGCATCAGTTATGAAATGTTTGCTGTCAGAAAGTGTGAACCAGAACCATTTCCATATGACAGAGGTAAGGTTGCCTTTGTTTTGTCAGAAAAAGATCCTGCCATTTCTTCGCACATTCTGCCATGTTTCATATGGATTTGTGTTGGACAGAGAAGGGGGTGGGGGAGACATTTAGTGATAGACGCTGCTGTATTTAGTGAAAATGGGGAAAAAGGAATTTATTTATTTTTTTTTGGGGGGGGGGGGCTATTCAGTTGATTTTCATTTAAAAAAAAAAAAAACAACAAATAAACTTACAAACAGAAAGTTCTTGAATATCAATTTACAACAGATTTATTGCCCAGCTTTAAAAAATAGTAATAACTTTTCCAATTTTTATTTAACGTCAGTGAAAAATGCAATACCGATATCAGTCAGGCTCCACCGTCAAGCATCAAGAATTGCTTACATTTAGACCAATCATACACACCAATGTTAAAAAAGTTTGTGTTACGAGATCACCCCCACTGTGGACTGGGAGACAAGGGTCCCGAGAAGGGATTTTTAGATGCACAAAAAAAGAGGAATTATTGCTGGCTGTGCCTAATTTTTGACAGTACACTAACAGCTACCAGTTCGGTGAATCCGTCATCAGTTTTCCAATGTATGATGACTTCAGTGTGATCAGTAATGGGCTCTCTTACCTCAGGTGTAAAACGTTTGAACTCGCTGATCCAGTTGGGCAGTGTGGAGAGAGGGGCCACCACCAGGAAAGGGCCCAACACTTTCTTCTCTATCATCATGGCGATGTGAGCAATGCACTGGATGGTCTTCCCCAGTCCCATCTCATCAGCTAGGATCCCGTTTATGCCATTCTCCCATAACATCTGGCAACACAGATGGAATGACACCATAAGCACCAACACTACTGTGCTTTCAGTTACAAACTACACGGGGGGTGGGGGTGGGGCGGTGCTTGTATGGTCAAACTCTAAAATTCAAAACCTTTGCCGCTTACCCTCAGCCACTCAATGCCTTCAATCTGGTACCATCTCATAACTCCTCCAGAGAAGAGCTGTGGCTGCTGCACAGGGACCAGCTGCCCATTCACCTTCCTGTGGGGATCAAGGAGGTGCTTGGCATTGTCACGCACCGCCTCTGACAGGCGGTTCTTGATGTCTTCGTTGGAATCGCTCATCTTTTCAATATCCTCGGCCTCCAACTTCTTTTGGGCTGGTGCCTTTTCCTAAAAGCAAAGTTTGGTTAAAATAATATGCATACACGTGTACAGTACAGCTCAAGATTGGAAATCTGAGTGGACAACAGGCATTTCAAGAGTTACTGTGTTCCCTGTGAGCAGCACTCTGAAGCTTCATTGGACATGCATCACTGCACTTCAGGAGTGTTCTAATAATGGTTGATTACAGCAGGCTAACCGTCACCGTCTTTTGTGAGAACTGTGGTGCATACCTTAGCTTCCACAGTGAGGTGCTGTTTGAAAATGGGAGACTTCACTGCCCAGAAATTATAGTGTCATGTTCTGGGTTCATGCTAACAGTTAGCCTGATTATCTTTCCCTTTTAAAATTAATTACCACAAAGTTTAGATTAAAACCTCATTGTGTACAGTTTTGACTAAAGGTTTTTTCTTCAAAATGTTGTCAAAAAAGAAAAAATTCTGATCACTCCATGCCTCATGCTGTCTGCAATTAAAAGTCAAAGGACCTCTCCATCATCACAACTCTTTCCTAATAGTTCCGTCTTGATTTTTGTTTTGCATCTCAACGGCAGTAGCTGAATATAGATATATAAAAGAGAAAAAGCCACTGCTAATATGATGCTGTGAAGCAACTTAAAAGTGAAAAACACAATGAAACTTGACAAAACAAAAAAAATCCTTGCAACTCTCGGGAAAAAATGTCTAATGTTTCATTCAAAAACTTTTAAAAACTTCAAAAGCATTTTGATTAAAAAAAACCCTGCAACTAATGAGGAAAAAATGTGACTTTAAGGGGGGAAAACATCAAAATTTCAAGAAAATTACTACACAAATTTTCATAAGTTGTGATTTTAATCTCAAATTTTTGCCATTTTTCTCTTAAAGGTCAATGCGACCTAGTATACAGTATATGACACAAAGGAACTCTCTCGCCTCTCTGAACATGTAACAAAATTTAAATCCAAGTCTGGCAGCATCTTGTTTTTTGTTTCTGTCCGTCTTGTTTATTAAAAGACCCAGTTCTGTAACTCACTGAAATCTGAGACTCGTGGAAACATACAATTGTAGTTCTGACTCAAATAGTTTAAGCAGTGTGAAAACATCTCAAAATCCCCCTTCAAGAGAGCTAATTTTTTTGACCATCAGAAAAAATAAAATAGTTACCCCTTCCTCCACTTTTGCCTTCTTAGCCTGCGACATGATTTCCTGAAAAAAGCAAGGAGAAAAAGTGAGCAGACAAGTCAAACACACACACACACACACACACAAAATAAATAAAAAAAGAGAGACCTACTTCTTTTGACATGACATCTGCTATTCTGTAGTCTTCCTCCCTCCTCCTTTTTTTATCTGGTTAACCGGGAAATAATAAAATTGACAAACATGTTTCATAACTGGGCTTTTACGAGTTTACAATAAACTGGAAACATCTACGGATGTCAAAATATCAGAAGAGCTACTCACTTTTTTCAGGCTCTGGACTGCTGATGTTCTGCATCCAAGAAGAAGAGCATGTTACTGTCTGTCTGACTTTATTTCAATTTACACTAAAATGTTTTTACTAAAACCTGGCTCACCTTTTTGGCCTTCTTCTCCAGCCTCTCCTTCTTGAGGTTTTCCTGAAAGTGGACAGAGGGTCAGAGTGAGGAATTCATGGAGACCAAGTGTGGAGGTGATGGTGCAAACAGAGACGGTGTTGGCAAACCTCATTCTGCTGCTGCTCCATCTTAGTCAGCAGGAATTTAGAGTAGATGTTGCTCTTCTGAAGCAAATGCTGCAGCCTCTTGAAACGCATCTCATGGGAGTCTCTCTCCCAGGATTCCCGGGCCTTGAAGCAATATATTTTAATATAATATATATTATATATATATTACATATATATACACATTACATTATATATATATACATATATTATTATATATATAATATATGTATTAATGCTGGGGGTGTGACACATTGTACAGTTAATAATCCTGGTGTAAATGTTGGTGCTGGGGTAGAAGTTAAGATGTGATATTCTAGTTATGCTGCGTAATAACATCACATCATAATGTGACAGCAATGCGATGGAAGTTACGTGCTAAATGGCAAAACAAACATGGCACAGGAAGACTGTAGTCGCGCTACCTTCGGGGTTACCTAAGAGGATTTACTTGTGTCCAAGTAGTTTAATTTTAAGGCTGTTTCACACTGCTGTGATGCAAAAATGCGGCACGACAGTATGGATAATCCATCTGAAAATTTTTCTGCACATCAATTATTTACACCACTCGGCTGCAAAGTTTTTCTTGCAATTTTTTTCCTCTTAATTTTGCAACAGTTTTCATGTAAATTTAAGAAGGAAATTTTTACTTTTACAAGTGCATCTCAATAAATTAGAATGTCATCAAAAAGTTAATTTCAGTAATTCAATTCAAAAAGTGAAACTCAATTTATTACAGTGTGATATATTTCAAGTGTTTATTTCTTTTAATTTTTTTTTTTTTTTTTATTTAAGTTTTTGTAAAGGGTATACAGGTCGTTACAGCAATGCAGTGTTTACATTTTCATCACATGTTCCCTTATTTTCTGATATCTGACAACATTGGAAGATTAATTCTTACAACACCCCTTATTTTTTTTTTTTTTTTAAAGTGAAAGAAAAAGTGAAATTAAAGAGAAAAAAAAAACAAAACAAAAAACAAAAAAAAAACAAACAAACCAGTAAAAAACAAACAAAAAGAAAAAGTAAGTAAATAAAGATAAAAGAGCATCTGAGTAGCATTGGAACAAAGAGCAGAACCATTATTGAAATGGTATTTGTCAAAGATTAGATCTAATGGAAGACACATATGCGGTCCAGGGTTGCCAAAAGTTCATGAACCCATCCATGTCCTGTCTCAGTGCGAATGTCAACTTTTCCATCGAGTAAATGTCTTGGATCACGTTAGTCCAATCTTCAGGTGTAGGACAGTCCTTCAACATCCATTTTTTAGTTAGAGCTTTTTTGCTTGCCAATATTAAAACATTGAATAAGTATTTTTCTCCTCGTCTTTCCAGTGAGTCCGGTAGTAAACCCAAATACAAAGTTACAAAAGAAAAGGGAACTGTAATTTTGAATATTTTCCCCAATATTGTCTGTACATTGGTCCAATATTGGTGGATAACTGGGCATGACCAAAACACATGAAAATGATTTGCAGTCTTTTCACCACACAAGCGCCAACAGTTCAATCCCTTATGGGTAAATTTGATTTGTGCAGGTGTTCTGAAAAATCTTGCCAAGTTTTTCCATCCAAATTCTCTCCACTGCAGGGATGAGGTACTTTTCCATTGCTGTTTATTTAGCTTTTCCCATATTTCCAGATGTAAAGTGAAATTCCCCTCTTTTTCCCATCTCTCTTTTATATAAGATGTGTTGTCTCCTTTTAAGTCTTGAAGACCTTGGTATATTTTAGAAATGTATCTGATCCCTGGGATCCCTTTATATGCCATTAAGAAGACCTTCAGAACACCTGACTGGGCCCTTTCCAAAACCTCCTTTTTAAGTATATTGTTTATGTGGTGTCTAAGCTGGAAGAACCTGTAAAGGTCTTGATTTATTAGGCCTTGTTTTTTCAAATCTTCAAAACTTCTTAAGATTTGCCCTTTAAAAAAATCGTAATATTTTATCAGCCCCTTCTCCTTCCACTTTTTAAATCTGGTGTCTGTTTTATTAGGAGTAAAGTCCTGATCATAGGCGATCCATTGCAGAAGTCGATAGGGCTCTTTAGTTTGATTCTCTCTGACTATCTTAAACCAAATTTTTAGCGGGGTCTCTATCCACGGGTTAGTGTTATTCAAAAGCTTAGGTAAGACATTGTTCCCTATTATCGCCTGTAGGGGGATGTCACTTGTTATTTGGCATTCGATCTCCTTCCATTGTGCAGAGTAGACTGGGTTACATATCTCTACTAAAGTTTTAATTTGTGCAGCTTTAAAGTAGTCCCTGATATTTGGCAGCGCGAGCCCACCTTTGTCTTTGTTTAGCTGTAGGGTTCTATATCTGATTCTAGGTCTCTTGCCCTGCCGTATGAATCTTGAGATCCTTCTGTCCAGCTCCTGCCATGTTTTTTTGGGAGGTTCTACCGGTATTGTTTGGAAAAGGTATAGAAGACGTGGAAGTATATTCATTTTGACTGCTTCAATTCTTTGTGCAATACCCAAGAATGGTATCATATTCCATCTTGCTAGGTCAGATTTTATTTTTGTCACCAGTGGATCATAGTTTAGTGATATAATTTTGTTGAGTTGTTTCGGGATATTGACCCCCAGATATTTCATAGATTCCGACTCCCAGTTAGTTTTGAGTTTGCTTAGTGAATAATGATTTGGGTCATAGTTGAATGTTAAAACTTGGGTTTTATGCATATTTAATTTGTACCCCGATAAATCTCCATACTCTGAAAAAACTGAGGTTAGTTCTGGTAAAGAAGTGTCCGGCTGCCCTAGGTATATTAAAATGTCATCAGCAAAGAGTGCTATTTTATGTTCCTTCTGACCAAGTGTAATACCTTGAATTTTTTGGTTTTGTCTTATCCATTGGCTCAGAGGTTCTATGAAGATTGCAAAGAGCAGTGGAGACAGGGGGCAGCCCTGACGACATCCTCTTTCCAGTTCAAAAGATGATGATAAATTACCGTTAATCCTTATTTTAGCTGTTGGTTTTTTATATAATGCCTGTATAGTTCTAATGAAGTTGTTATGAAAATTGAAACTGGATAAGATTCTGTATAGAAAAGACCAGTCAACCGAATCGAATGCTTTTTCAGCATCTAATCCTAATATGACTGCATTTAAGTTATATTTTTTTATATGATGAATTATGTGTAAAGTGCGTCGAATGTTGTCTTGTGTCTGTCTTTGTCTTATAAAACCTGTTTGGTCTAAATGAATTAGGTCTGTCAGTATATTCTCTAACCTTTTGGCAAGGATAATGGTAAAAAGCTTATAGTCCTGATTTAGTACACTGATTGGTCTGTAGTTGGAGCACTCTAGTTTATCCTTTTCAGGTTTAGGTATAACTGCAATGACCCCTTCTCTCCAGGAGGGGGGGATTTCCCCTGTGTGGAGGACATAATTAAATGTTTTCAGGAGGAGAGGAGATAGTTGCTGTTTAAAGGTTTTGTACCACTCTGCTGTATAGCCATCAGCTCCTGGGGATTTGTTAGCTTTAAGTTTCATAATTGCTTTTTCCAATTCTTTAGAATGTATTTCTGACAGTAGTGTTTTATTTTGTGACTCCGTAAGTTGGGGAAGGTTTAATGTGTTTAGGAATGCCTCGGATGCGTTTTTATGTTTTTTGTGGGAGTATAAGTTCTTATAGTAATTCTCGAAGTTTTTAAGAATATCCTGAATTCTGAATTTTATTTCCTTTGATACTGGGTCTCTGATTTTGTAGATTGCTCTTTCTGTTTGATGTTTCCTCAATTTATAGGCTAGCAATTTTGCCGATTTACTGCCTGCTTCATAGTATTTTTGTTTCAGAAATGTAAGTTTCTTCTGGATTTCTATTGTGTAGATCTCATTTATTTGGTTTTTAATTTCCTTAATCTTGAGCGAGTCAGTAGAATGAGTGTTGCCTTTGTGTTCTTTTTCTAGGTTCCTAAGTTCTGACTCTAATGTGGATAGTTTTTCTTGTCTTAGTTTCTTTTGGGTTGCCAGTTTTGCAATAATCTTTCCTCTTATTACAGCTTTACATGCATCCCACAGTATTAAAGGGGATACTTCTCCATTATCGTTATCTTCCAAATATCTGAGAATATCTGACTCCAATTCATCTTTCAATGGTCCTTTCAGGACATTTGAATTTAACCTCCAAGAAAATGTATTATTTGTGTATTTTTGGATATTTAAGTCCATGTAGATCGGACTGTGGTCGGAGAGATCCATCAGTCCTATTTTACATGTTTTTACTCTACCAATGTCTCTATTAAACATAAAAAAATAGTCAATCCTTGAGTAAGATGAATGTGGAGTTGAGTAAAATGTATAGTCTTTTACACTGGGGTTGAGTTCCCTCCACACATCACAGATTCCCATTTCTTTTAGTAGCATCCGAGTCTTCCTGTTTTGGGTGTTATTTTGATGTGGGGAATTACCAGAAGCATCCCAGTATGGATTCAGTCTAAGATTGAAGTCCCCACCACATATCACTAAACCTTGAGCTTTAGTTATCATTAGGTCGAATACATTTTTATAAAATTTCCAGTTAGCCCCTGGGGGAGCATACACATTCAGCAGGGTGATATCTTCTCCCTCTAGCCGCCCAGTTACCAAACTGTATCTCCCTTCTTTATCTTTGTGTTCTGATTTTTTTTCAAATGTAATTTTGGTTGATATCAATGTCGCTACTCCCCTCCTCCTCCCTGATTTATATGAAGATGAAGAGATCATTTTAAACCCTTGTCTACTGAGTTTATTGTGTTCCACGTCTGTTAGGTGGGTTTCTTGTAAAAGTATTATTCCTGCTTTGTCTTTTTTCATTTTGCCTAGAATCTTGGATCTTTTAACTGGATTCAGGATCCCTTTTACATTATATGAAATTATTTTGGTTACACCCTGTTTCTCCATTGTGTTGTTTTGTTTAGTATAACTGTGTGGTGGCCCTCTTTTGTGCTACTCAGAAACTGAAAGAACATTAAAAACAAGAAAAACATTAAGAACATAGTGTAAAAAACTTTAAAACAAAAAACTGTCAAAAGAACTTCCTGAGCTGAGGTCTTTTTAAAGACCCTGTAAGAGCCTTGATGGAGTGAAGGCCCTGAGGGAAATTCCTCAAACTCTGTTACGTGTTGAGGGCCCTCTCGTACCACTGAAAGTAGTCCCATGCTTTTAACGTGAGTTTCAGAACCCAATCCAAACTTGTAATGATTTTTTTTTTTTTCCTTTTATGCCTAAACCCTGTGAAATTGTGTGCACCCTCCCACCCCCATCACATCAAACATTCACGCAAAAACAGTATTTGTTAGTATGAGCAGAACATGTGGATTATTGTCACATTTCTATTTTAACAAGTTTTTTTTTTTTTTTATTACAAAGACTTATTTGTTTCAAATAATATGATTGTTCCATGAAATGTTTTACCACATGCTGAATATGCATCTCCTTTAATGTTTGTTACCTTGTATGAGGGGGGTTGGATGTGCGGATTGATTCAAGAGGAAGGGAAAAAAAAAAAAAAAAGGTCGCTATTCCAACCTGAAAACGGATAGTTTATCCGCGACGCTCTGGTGCTGGGTTTCCCGCTGCTGGTCCGTGGATTTTGAGGGTCTTTGTGTTGTCCATGTTTGCGCTTTGATCTTCTCACTCGGGTCTGCTGCGGGTTTAAACACCGTTACCGGGAGCCCTCTTCTCGCCATGTCAGCTGTTGCTTCTTCCGCCGAATTATAGAGACACGTTTCATCGCCGTAGAAGACCCTTAACTTCGCAGGAAATGGTGTCTGAAAGCGCAATTTCTTCTCTCTTAACACCTTTTTCGCGTCATTGTATTCCCTGCGCTTTTTAAGGACCTCCGGGGCGTAATCGTGTTCCACGTAGACTTTTCTCTCCTGGTGCATAAATCCTTTTTTCTGCCAGGCCAGTCTTACAACCTCTTGTTTTATTTTGAAATTGGAAAATCTTACCAACACCGAACGTGGGGGCGCTTCCGCCGCCGGCCTAGCGGCTAATGAACGATGTGCCTTTTCTATCTTCAAGTCGGTGGTTTGTGGAATATCCAATTTCTCTCTTAGTAAGGATTCCACGCATTCTGCCATTGAGTTAAAACCATTTTCGGTTCCTTCTATCAGACCATGAATTCTTATGTTGTCTCTTCTTTGTTTTCCTTCTTGGTCGGTTAGCTTAGCCTCTATAGCTGCTTGTCTTTTGCGTAGGTCCAGCACAGAATCTTCGAGCACTTTTATTCGATCCTCTGTTTCCAAGATTCGGTTCTCGGCCTGGTCCACTCTGCTGTTTGTCCTTTTCAATTCTTCTCTGAATTCCCGAAATTCGGCCGTAACATCTCGGCGAAATCGTCGTAGTTCCTCAAATAGTGATTTCAGGCTAACCCTTTTGTTAGCTATCACCAGCTCCTCGTCTTCTGAACGGGGATCTTCCAGTTCAGATTCTCCGGCCGATACGTGTCCTAGCCTGGAGAATTTCAGTTTCTTCTGTTTTCCTTTAGACATGATGATTTTGTCTTTTGATTTTCACTCCTCCAAAAATCCGTTAAGTTTGATTTTCAAGGTGTTATCCTGGATTGAGTCTGAGAGCTTCAGTGTTAAGCTGCAGTCGCCATGGCGTCCAGACCGGAAGTCCTCTTATTTCTTTTAATTTTGATGATTATGGCTTAAAATTTATGAAAACTCAAAATTCAGTTTCTCAAAAAATTTGAATATTAGCTCAATTGAAAAAAAAAAGACTTAATACAAATGCTGGCCTACTGAAAAGTATGTCCATGTACACACAATACTTGATTGGGGCTCAATTTGCATGAATTACTGCATCACAGCAGCGTGGCATGGAGGCGATCAGCCTGTGTTACTGCTGAGGTGTTGTGGAGGCCCAGGTTGCTTTGACAGTGACCTTCAGCTCATCTGCATTGTTGGGTCTGGTGTCTCATCGTCCTCTTGACAATACTCTGTGGGCAGGTGCCAGGTTCTGCTGATAAATGAAATCAGCATCTCCATAACGCTTGTCAGCAGAGGGAAGCATGAAGTGCTCTAAAATTTCCTGGTAGACAGCTGCACTGACCTTGGACTTGATAAAAACGGTGGACCAACACCAGCACATGACATGGCTTCTCTAATCATCACTGACTGTGGAAACTTCACACTAGATCTCAAGCAACTCTGATTCTGTGCCTCTCCACCAGAGCTGGAGTGGGACTAATTTTCAGCTCAGGAGTTTCATGGCCAAGACCGGCCCACGTTTTTTTTTTTTTGTTTGTTTTTTTTTTTTGGGGGGGGGGTGATAACTAAAAACAAAGTTCAATTTCTCTCTACTTTATTATTATTATTATTAATATTAACACGTTTAATATAGAACTAGAAATATTCCTCTTCATGAAACCCAGAAGTTCTGGTCGTGGAGGAGGAGTAGCAACAATTTACTGTATTTTTGGGACTATAAGGCACACCAGATTATAAGGCGCACTGTCAGAAAATTGTTTATCATGCATGTTCAATCATTTATCATTTTATAATTACTAACATCATTATCATTATCATTGCATAACCATCTTATATGATTAAAATGTATACTGCATGCATCTTCTATGAGTTTATAGCATACTGTATTGTTTCTGGGTAATAAAGTGGACCTATTGAGTGTCCTTCATTAAGATGTGCTTAGAAGTCAAAGTGTCTCACCAGACCAGACTATGTATATGATAAGGGGTCTGGGAGTGAGGGAGAATTAATCTCGTTTTCCTATGAAATGCTGTGACTATGATTAACTTTGAGTCTGGGGCACACCTGCAAGGCCATGTTTTCAGTCCAGGCCAGTGTTTTGTATACTCATATTATGACTGTGAATTGTATCCAGTAGATGTTTGTGTGACTGACTATGTATAAATACTTCCTGATTGTTTTTTATTGCGAGTGCTGCATTTTCTGTTAAAAGTATGGCACTCCTTGCAAGTAAAGAGCTCATGTGAGGAATATACTTGTGTCATGAATCTTATTTGAGGTAACGAACCAACATACGATCACTCTAAAGTTTCAAGATTCTGACACGCACTATCAATGAACGGTCTATTTGATGGTCTAATTTCATACATAAGGCGCACCGGATTATAAGGCGCATTAAAGCGAGGTAGTCTGAGCCAGGGAAAAAATTTTTTTGCGTGCATGGAAAGAAAATCCTCTCTATAGTCATTATAGACACATATAGCGCGATTGTCTGCGAGTGTTGAATGACCTGCTCCATGAGCAGGCGGAACGTTTTTAGTCCAGTGGCCGTTTACATCGCCATATTGGCCAGAATATCGCTCGGTACTCGATATGGCTCGCTCTCCGGCAGAGAGCGAGCCGTATTTACTGCTCCCGTTTACAGCTAAATGGGAGCAGTTTCGATGCCAAAATTTCACATACAAATCCTAATATACGTGTTCTATACACCATCGGCTTTTGGGTATCGACTACCTCACGAGGTAGTCGGATCTGGGATTTTTTTTTGCGTGCATGGAAAGAAAATCCTATCTATAGTCATTATAGACACATATAGCGCGATTGTCTGCGAGTGTTGAATGACCTGCTCCATGAGCAGGCGGAACGTTTTTAGTCCGTGGCTGTTTACGTCGCCATATTGGCCAGAATATCGCTTAGTAGTCGATACCGAGTACGATACCGATACGGCTCGCTCTCTGCCGGAGAGCGAGCCGTATTTACTGCTCCCGTTTACAGCTAAACGGGACGTTTTTAGTCCGTGGCTGTTTACATCGCCATATTGGCCAGAATATCGTTCAGTAGTCGATACCGAGTACGATACCGATTAGGGATGGGCATTCGGTGAAATTTTCTTCACCGATCGTCGGGAGAATTAATGATTAATAATCGGTTAATCATTAACATTTTTAGGTACGTAACAAGGCAGGTAGACTACATTAGAACATCAGGTGCACGGAGAGCCGCACAACTCAAATCCACCTCTCTCTCTCAAATCTCTCTCTCTCTGTTCGCTGTTCTCGTGTTGGCTCGCTCGGGAATCTCGCAAGCTGATTGGCCGAGACGTTTCACCCCGCAAGCTGATTGGCCGAGACGTTTTACCCAGCTTCTGTGCCGCTCGCCACCCAACAAACGAAGACCGCATTCATTGCTCTATCGCTCGTGTTACTTAGTCTAGCCGCGCGGAACTTTTTGCTGTTCTCTTGTGCCATTTTGTGCGAAATAGTCTTCCCGTCGAGCCACTACGCCGCCTCCTGCTGCTTCTCTCGACGATTCTGCGCCTCTAGCACCTGAGGAGCAGTAAAGCTCTCATTAACCTGTGCAGTAAATCATTTTCATCTTGAGTTACGTATCTTGTTATAAGAATAAAAGAGTTCTAAAAACATATTTATGTACACTTTATTTACATCTACGTATGTATGTACACTTACACACACACACGCGTGTGTGTGTGTCTTCTACCGAATCTTCATGACCTTCTCAAAGTTTCTGAAAAAAAAAAAAAGAATCTTCACGACCGCCATTACTCAGCGCGCAACCACTGTTGGCGGTTTCTTCGCGTAATAAGGGTGTTCCATGGACCCTGTCGATGAGGTATATTTGTATGCTGCATTGCAGTGATTGCAGAACACCTGGTCATTTTTTAAACTGAAATGGTCCCACGCAACACTTCGCCGTAACCGCTTCATGATTTGGCGATTGCCCTACGGAAGCGCGCATGTATCAACTGAGGCACGCCAGGGTATGGCGATGGTGTAATGTTGCCCCCTGGTGCCCAAATTTTGCCATTGCATTGTTTGAGGACGGCCGTGCACTAGGCCTAATAACCTTGGATTGTTTAAAAAAAAACAAAACAGTTTGTCGACGAAAATGAACTTCCTCGGTGAAATTCTTAATGATCAATTATTGGTTAATCGGTAAATTATGCCCATCCCTAATACCGATACAGCTCGCTCTCTGCCGGAGAGCGAGCCGTATTTACAGCCGTAAATACGTATTTACAGCCGTATTTACTGCTCCCGTTTACAGCTAAACGGGAGCAGTTTCGATGCCGAAATTTCACATACAAATCCTAATATACGTGTTCGATACACCATCGGCTTCTGGGTATCGACTACCTCGCGAGGTAGTCGGATCTGGGAATTTTTTTTTTTTTTTTTGCGTGCATGGAAAGAAAATCCTATCTATAGTCATTATAGACACATATAGCGCGATTGTCTGCCAGTGTGAATGACCTGCTCCATGAGCAAACGTACGTTTTTGGTCCGTGGCTGTTTACATCGCCAGGACACTTGCTCAGTAATTGATACGGCTCGCTTTCCGGCGGCAGCCCCGAGAAGTAAACATTGCAAACAAATGCCAGGAAGCTTGAATTCTCTCATCCCGAAAATATCATTTTTGAATATTAATTACAGCTAAACAGGAGCAGTTTCGATCTACGATCCATTGGCAGATAGTGACGTAACTCGCTAGCAATTTAACTTTGAACGACCTATTGACACCAATATAGCGGTTGGAGTTCTTTGGTTAATCCACCCCGGAATGATGGCAAGCTCCGAATTAGTTTGCTTCACTTGGGTTTTGACAGTATCGGTGAGATGGGTGCGCATGGAGTGGCAGATCAATAGGGATGGAGATTTGTGGAAAAAGCCATCCAGCCATTATGGTGAAGCACATATTACTCCGTGAGGCTCCTGACTACCGTAATGCTCCGAAAATCCCTCAAGCGGTTCGGCTTCGTAACTTACCAAAGTTGTACTAAAATATTTTTGACAGATTTTTGAGCGCCGTGTACCACATAAAATCGGTTCGAGGTCAGTAAGCACAACCAGAATTAATACATAAGGCGCACCGGATTATAAAGCACACTGTCGATTTTTGAGAAAATTAAAGGATTTTAAGTGCGCCTTATAGTCCAAAAAATACGGTACCATTCCAAATTAATAGTTAATGTAAAGCAAAATAACACGTTATAATTCCTTTGAGGGCCTTGTCCTCAGTATTGGGATTTTTATCAATTTTAGGCTAAACCCAATTTTATTTGCCATAGTTTATCGTCCTCCATCAACCTGCTCAGAGTTTTTATCCGAATTTGCCGAATTCGTAGCTGATTTAGTGCTGAAATCAGATGTAATAATTACAGTAGGGGACTTTAATATACATGTAGATGTGGATTAGTGATTGCCTTAATATGGCATTTAATTCAATATTAGACTTGATGGGGCTTTCTCAGAAAGTAGGAAATTCTACCCATTATCTCCACCATACGTTGGACCTTGTTCTGACATATGGCATAGAAATAGAAATAGAAAACCTGGTAGTGTCTCCTCATTGCCCTGTACTGTCAGACCATTGTCTGTTAACCTTTGATTTTACCATTTCTGACTATTTGGCTCCTAAAGAAAAATATTACTACAGTAGATTCCTCTCAGATGATGTTGTTACCAAATTTATGCAGATTGTTTCCTCTATGCTGTGTGTCAACACAACGGAAATAAACTATAGACAGCTTGCTCCTTCTGTAATTGATAGCACGGTATAGTGTTACAGCTTCTCTGCATCAGACTCTAGACTTGGTGGCCCCTTTAAAAAAGAAAGTCTCAGAGATTTCTAACTCCTTGGTTCAACACAGAAACTTGTAGCTTAAAACAGAAGACTTGTCAATTAGAAAGAAAATGGCGCTCCACTAATTTAGATGAACTTTATTTAGCTTGGAGAAATCATCTTTTAATTTATAAAAAAAATCTCTTAGAAAAGCTAGAACGAGTTATTATTCTGCATTAATAGAAGAAAACAAGAATAATCCCAGGTTTCTTTTCAGCACTGTAGCCAGACTGACAAAGAGTCAGGACTCTGTCAATCCTAGCATTCCCTTAGAGCTTACTAGTCAGGACTTAATGAACTTTTTCAATAATAAAATTTCATCTATCAGAGATAAAATCAGTCAGATTCTTCCCACCGTTAACTTATATACAGTAACTACTACAACTCCTTCAATTGATATTTGTTTGGATGAGTTTACTCAAATTGACCTTTTAGACTTAGATAAAATAATTTCCTCATCCAAGCCTTCAAGTTGTCTTTTAGACCCTATTCCTACCAGGTTATTTAAAGAAGTCTTCCCATTTATTGGTAGCTCTAATCTTCAAATAATCAATTCTTCATTAACTTTAGGCCATGTACCGCAGGCTTTTAAAACTGCTGTAATTAAACCCTTACTCAAAAAGCCTATGCTGGATCCAAGAGTTTTAGCTAACTATAGACCAATCTCTAATCTGCCTTTCATTTCAAAAATCTTAGAGTTGTTGCTACGCAATTATTTGACCACTTGCAGGGAAATGGTTTATTTGAAGAGTTTCAAACTGGGTTTAGAATCCATCATAGTACTGAAACAGCCTTAGTGAAGGTTACTAATGACCTCCTTATCACAACTGATAATGGACTAGTTTCTGTACTTGTCCTTTTAGACCTTAGTGCAGCTTTTGATACTATTGATCATAATATTCTACTTGATAGATTAGAACACTATGTTGGACTTAATGGAACTTCGTTGCAGTGGTTTAGATCTTATTTATCTGATAGGTTCCAGTTTGTTCAAGTCAATAATGAGTTTTCTTTCAACTCAAAGCTCAGTAATGGAGTTCCACGGGGATCTGTGCTAGGCCCTACTCTTTTCAGTTTATATACTGTATGCTTCCGTTAGGCAACATTATTAGAAAGCACTGTATACATTTTCATTGTTATGCAGATGACACACAATTATACCTATCAATGAAGCCAGATGATAGTAATCAATTAGCCAAGTTAGAAGCCTCTCTTAAGGAAATCAAGGCTTGGATGACTTGTAATTTCCTGCTATTAAATTCAGATAAGACTGAAGTTATTCTTGTTGGTCCAAAAAACCTTAGAAATACCTTTCCAAATCAAACTTTTAGTTTGGATGCGGTTACTCTTTCTCTTAGTAGTTCTGTGAGGAACCTGTGTCTCTGAACCCTCCCTTAGTTATGCTGCTAATAGGTTTAGACAGCCGGGGGACCTCCAATAATGCACTGGGCTTCACTCCTTTCTTCACTCTCAATGAATTTTTTTTTTTTTTTTTTTTTTTTTTTTGCGGGTCATTAACATCTGTTTGTTCTCTCCCATAGATTGAGTCCCCATCATGCTGTTTGCTCTCTACATGTCTGTTCTTCTCATCTTCTCTATCCCCTCACCCCCCAGCCAGTCGCAGCAGATGACTGCCCCTCCCTGAGCCCGGTTCTGCTGGAGGTTTCTTCCTGTTAAAAGGGAGTTTTTCCTCTCCATCATCACCAAGTGCTTGCAGACAGGGGATCGCCTGATTGCTGAGGTCTTTCTGCAACTGCGGGGGTTCCCCTACAGTTGAAAGTGCTATGAGAATTATAAATCAGAATTGGAAAGCAAGATGGCAACAAAGAAACTTGGTTCAGCCTGGGCCAGTATGAAAACTATTGCAGGCCTTCAGAGCACAGAGCGCAGTAATCGTGTGTTTTTAGATGGTTTTAATTCAGACACAGAGCTGGCTAATGCTCTTAATTGTTTTTATGGTCGTTTTGACTCCTTTGATTTTAGCACAGAAACCCAAGATTTGAAACAAAAACTCAAAGACAATCAGCACTTTAATATTGATTGAGTCCCCATCGTGCTGTTTGCTCTCTACATGTCTGTTCTTTTCTTCTTCTCTATCCCCTCACCCCCCAGCCAGTCGCAGCAGATGACTGCCCCTCCCTGAGCCTGGTTCTGCTGGAGGTTTCTTCCTGTTAAAAGGGAGTTTTTCCTCTCCACCGTCGCCAAGTGCTTGCTCACAGGGGATCGCCTGATTGCTGGGGTCTTTCTGCAACTGTGGGGGTCCTCCCTACAGTTGATAGTGCTATGAGATGACTGTTGTTGTGAAATGGCGCTATATAAATAAAGTTGAATTGAATTGAATTGAATTGAGGTGCAGGATGTTAAAAGGGAGTTCTGTGCTGTAAAAGTGAACAAAAGTCAGGGCCCTGATAATATATGTGGGCGCTTGGTAAAGTCCTGTCCACATGAACTGAGTCCTATATTTCATTACATTTTCAATAAGTCCTTACAGACACAACATGTGCCTAAGATCTGGAAAGAAGCCGTGGTTGTTCCCGTTCCAAAATCCAGCTGTCCTAAAACGGTAAACGACTTTAGACCAGTTGCTTTGACTTCAATTTTAATGAAAATTTTTGAAAAACTGGTCAGATGTGAGGTCCTAAAGCAGACTGAGCATGCATTGGATCCTCTGCAGTTTGCCTATAGGCCTCACAGAGGAGTGGAGGACGCCACTGTCACTCTGTTTAACATGCTTTTTGAACATCTGGATTTTAATGGGACACACGCCAGACTTTTATTTGTGGACTTTTCCTCTGCCTTTAATACAATCCAACCTCATATTTTAGTTGAAAGGCTCCTGCAACAATTTGATTTGAGCAATAATCTGGTGGGTTGGATTCTGGATTTCTTAACCAACAGGACGCAGAGAGTAAGGGTCAATGGTACATTGTCTGACCTAAAGTGCTCTTCTACTGGCTCTCCTCAGGGGTGTGTGTTGTCACCACTACTCTTCATCCTGTACACAAACATGTGTCGGAGCAGACATGACAATAGACACATTATAAAGTATGCTGATGATTCAGTTATTGTCAGTCTCCTTCAGGATGGTGAGAGTGGCCACGGCCCAGTAGTTGATGATTTTGTTCACTGGTGTGAGGATTCCTACCTGCAGCTGAATACGACAAAAACTAAAGACATGATTATTGACTTTAGGAGGAAAACTCCCAGGCACAAAGTCACCGTACTAAAAGGCCAGACCACCGAATGTGTACAATCCTACAAATATCTTGGGACGATTATTGATGGTAATTTAAAGTTTGAAGAGGGGGACTTCCGGGAAGATGGCGGAGAGACATAACACTTAAACAAAGAGCTCTCCCTAGCCGGATTAAAAATCATCGGTAAATGGCCAACTCGACATAAACGAATCAATAAACTAAGGGATGAAAACACGAAGGAACCGGGCACAAGGACAAAAACAGGGTAAAATTGAAGAATTCCTCTCCAACAACGCAGGAAAAACCGCTGTACGCAAAGCCCAAAAAAGCAAGATGTCTACAGCAGAGAAAATGGAAGACACCAGACTCGACAACATGAACGCTGGCATCGCCAGTTTGGGTGAAGAGTTAAGAGAATTCAAGCGACAGCTACAACAGGATTTAGCGGCTCTTAAGGAGGAACTGAAAAAAGAAATTAAGGAGGAAATCATGGACCTCCGAAGAGAAATGGAGCGTAAATTAACGGAAAACATGGAGGAGCTGCGCTCCCAGCGGGCGTGTATGACAGAAGCGCAGACCCGAATTTCGGAACTAGAAGATTGGAAAAGCGAGGCAAACGAACAACTACAGACCCTGACGACGCAAACGCAGAGGATGCAGGAGAAAATAAACGACTTGGAGAGCAGATCCCGACGAAGCAATATGCGCATCTTTGGAATTCCGGAGGGCATTGAAGGCAACTCGATGACAAAATTCATGGATCAGTTCTTAAAAAAAAGAGCTGGAAATACCCGGAGAAACGGATCTGCAGATTCAACGGGCGCACAGAACACCGGCACAGAACCCGAAAACAAACTCTCCACCCAGGTCAGTTGTGGTAAACTTTGTGAAATATGACATAAAGGAAAGAATCCTGACGCAAGCATGGAAAAAAAAGATACGAATCGGCGACAAACAGGTATTTTTTGACCATGACTACCCGACAGAAATCGTGCAGCAGCGGAAGAAATATGCCAATATTAAAAAAACGCTGAAAGAGAAAAAAATTAGATTCCAAACGCCGCTAACGAAAATGAGGATTCATTGGGAGGAAGGCACAAGAACCTACAACACGGCCGAAGAGGCAGCGCGGGATATGATGGAGCGGGGCCTTGAGGTGAGCGTGCCGAAGGAGACGGCTGGAGCAGTGGCGGCCCTGAACGCACCACGACAGACGGAGTGGAGACGAGTGAACGGCGGAAGAAGGGGGAGAGACGTAGAGCAGCGGGCCCAGGACAAACTACAAGGCTTTCAACTGAAAGCCTAGATCATAACAAAGATTAAGAAAGGCACAGAAGAAATGAAGGCCAAGAAGACAAGGTAAAAGAGAAACAGACGGCTAGGAGAGGTTTAAGTGATATTTGTTGGACATTTCTAGACTTATGACTATTACTTTGATAGTAATTAGAAGTCTAGGGAGGGCCCTTCACTCTGTGAAGACAAACCCCCCACCCACCAACAGGGACCAGTGGGCAGAAGAAAGGCCCAAAGTACGGAGGTCGAGATTTTTTAATGTGTTTTTATATAAATATGTGTTATTTTTGTTGTTAAAGGGGCTAGGAGCACAAGTTAAAAAAATGGAAAAACATGAATATGGGTAAAAATCTTAAGATAATGACACTAAACGTGAATGGTCTGAACTCACCTGTTAAAAGGGAAAGAATAAGAAAATTCAAGAAGGAAAAAGCTGAAATTATATTTATGCAAGAGACACATTTGAGCAAGGCAGAACATGTGAAACTAAAGAGATTTGGCTATAAGAACTCCTACTACAGTTCATTTAAGGGAGGAGCAAAAAGGGGGGTTATGATACTAATCTCAAATAAAATACAATTTGAAAGTGAACAGGAAATCCAGGATAAAGAAGGCAGGTATGTAATAATAAAGGGAAGAATAGATGGTATGCAGATTACATTAGTGAACATCTATGCCCCACCAGAAAGTGACAAGGGTTTTTTTCAACATCTGTTTGATCTCATAGCAACACACAGTGAAGGAGTCCTAATTTGTGGAGGAGACTTAAATGCTGTCATGGATCATGAAGTTGACACAACAAGTGTTAAGAAGACAAAAAAACATGTAACAAAGTTCATAAGAATCTCACTGGCAGAAATGGGTATGGTAGACATATGGAGGGACCTACACCCACTCGAAAAAGACTATACACATTATTCAGCAGCCCATAAAGTACACTCTAGAATAGATTACTTCCTTATGAATGAAGGTGACAGACACAGGGTGAGAAATTGTTGGATTGGAGGGGCAGAAATATCAGATCATAATCCTATATACATGGAAATATATTTAAACAATAGAAAACAACAAACAACATGGAAACTTAACGTAGGACTGTTAAATGATGAGAAAATGAAAGAAAGAATAAAAATAAACATAAACGAATATATCCAAGAGAATGACAATGAAGAAGTGGACCCAACAATACTATGGGACGCACTAAAAGCCGTGTTAAGGGGTAAATTAATTGTTGAAACAGGAAAAGCAAATAAGACTAAACTGGAAGCGTATGAACAAAGATGTGAGAGACTGAGGGAATTAGAACGTAAACATCAAAGCACAAATGATCCAAAAATATATCAAGAAATTAAAGAAGAAAAAACAAAGATAAAGAAACACAAATGGATGAAATTGAAAGGAAAAATAGATATCTAAAGCAAAAATATTATGAAACGGGGCCAAAAGCCACAAAACTGCTGGCAAAACGGTTAAGAAAACAACAAACAATGAATAATGTATACAAGATTAAAGACCCCACCACAAATAAAACCACAGTTAACCCAGAAAACATCGAAGAAATTTTCCATAATTTCTACCAAGAACTATACTCGCAACCTGAAGAAACAAATACTAAAGATATCAAAAAATTTCTAGACACATTGGACTTGCCATCAATAGGAAACCAACAAAATGAAAAACTAACAGCAGAAATAACAACACAAGAGATCAGAGATGTGATTAAGTCACTTAAAAACGGTAAATCACCAGGTAGTGATGGATACTCTTCTGAGTTTTATAAACTGTTTATAGAAGAACTCACGCCACAACTCCTAAAGTCATTTAATTGGACGCTGAACAACAACAAAATACCTCCATCATGGAACGAAGCAATCATTTCAGTTATTTTAAAACCAGGGAAAGATAAAGAACAATGCGGAAACTATAGACCAATCTCTTTATTAAATGTAGATTATAAAATATACACAATTATATGTAAACGAATAAAGACATTCTTGACGGAATTGATAGAAGATGATCAAACTGGATTCATAGAGGGACGCCAAACACATGACAATATCAGGAGAACAATACATATAATTAACCAAATACATAAAGAAAAGAAAAGCACAGTAATAATGAGTTTAGACGCAGAAAAAGCATTTGACAGGGTTAACTGGAAATTCCTATACAGTGTACTGGAGTGCTTTGGATTTAACGAAAAATCAGTACAATGCATAAGGACGCTATATCAAGAACCTGTGGCAAGAATCAAGATAAACGGTAGCTTAACAGACAAAGTAAATATACAAAGATCAACTAGGCAGGGATGCTGCTTATCGCCTACCTTGTTTGCTCTGTTCATAGAACCATTGGCTCAAGCGATACGACAAAATAAGAAATTAAAAGGTGTAACAATAAAGGGGGCGGAACACAAGATTGGGCTATTTGCAGACGATATTATAGTTTACCTTGAACAACCAGATAAATCAATAATGGAAATGATGAACTTGATAGAAAATTTTGGAAAATTATCAGGATACAAGATAAACATAACAAAAACACAAATACTGACATTCCACTATAACCCTCTAAACCAGATAACTGATAAGATCAAACTAAACTGGAACCAAAAAGAAATAAAATACCTTGGAGTGAACATACCTAAAGACCTAAGCAAAATATATAAAGCAAACTATGATAGGTTGGAACAAGAAATAAAAAAAGATATTGATAGATGGTCAATCTTAAATATGGATCTGAATTCAAAAATTGAGACAGTCAAAATCAGCATACAACCTAGATTACTTTACCTCTTCCAGGCTATACCAACAGAGATTCCAGATGCCCAATTCTCAAAGTGGGACAGGATGATATCGAGATTTGTTTGGGGAGGTAAAAAACCAAGAGTGAAATATAAAACCCTCCAATTACCAAAAGAGAAAGGAGGCATGGGCCTACCGAGTCTAAAGGAATATTACTACTCAGCACAAATAAGATATATCATATGTTGGTGCGACGAGGGATATGAGGCAAAATGGAAAGAAATGGAAAAGGAAATTGAGGGACTCCCAGTACAAAGCATAATAGGGGATAAAGATGCATATAAGCAAATCAAACAAATAGACCCAATCACTAAATTTACTTTAGAACTGTGGTATAAAATAGTACAAAAATATAATATAAGGGAAGACATAAAACTATTGAAATGGGTAGCATTTGACAGTTAGTTTGAACCGGCAAAACAAGATAGGGGATACAAAAATCTGGTGAACAAGGGAATCACAGCATGGGGCAATATCGGAAAAAAAGATCTCGGGAGCTTTGTAAATATCAGGAGAAAATTTAAATTAGAAAGATCAGAATTTTTCAGATATCTGCAGATGAGAGATTACTATATGAAGAAGATTAGGCATAACCTCCAAACAGATGTGAACGAGATTATACAACTTATTTTAAGCTCATATGCAGGAAATAAAATAAGAATTATTTCAAAACTATATCAGAAACTTATGACAAACAATCATACAAGTAACTATATAAAGGAGAAATGGGAGAAAGAGCTCAATTTAAACATAACAGAAGAAAGCTGGCAGGAAATATGGAAAACACAACACACATCAACAAATTCAAGGGCATGGAGGGAATTTGGATGGAAAAACCTGATTCGCTTTTTCATTACACCACAGATTCAAGGAAAATATACAAATACCTAATCTTTATGCTGGAGGGGATGTGGGGCTCAAAATGCAGACCACTCACATATGTTTTGGAAATGCTACAAAATATCATCATTTTGGAAATCTATGCATGTGACAATACAGAGGATATTAGGATATAATATACCAATGAACTGTAACCTGATGTACTTATGTGATCTTAAAAAAGACAATGTTATACAGGCTGAGGACAGATATCTAGTTAAAATCTTGTTGATTGCATGTAAAAAAACTATCACAAAAAAATGGCGATCAGAAGTTCTTCCTGCCCAAGAACAATGGACTGACATTGTTGAGGACATACGTATGATGGAAAAACTAACATATCGACGAAGAATGCAAGAAGGAATATGGGAGAAAAAATGGCGGAAATGGACACACTACAAAGTGCAACAACGAGGCAGAAATTGAAAGAATAACCAAAGACACTGAAAAAACCAGAAGAATTAAGAGATGGAAACTAAAAACTTGATGCTCCAACATTTGTCCCCCCCCTCTTTTATTTTTTTTATTTTTTATTTTTTATTTTTATTTTTTTTCTTTTTCCCTACCCTAACCCCTTTGTGTTTTAAATGTAGAATGTGATCTGAATGCATTATATATGATGAAAAATGAATAAAAATCTAAGTTACAAAAAGTTTGAAGAGAACTGTGAAAGGGTGTGCAAAAAGGGTCAGCAACATTTGCATTGCTTGAGAAAACTTGCACGCTTCCAAACTGACCGAACCATAATGACAATGTTTTATCGGGCTTTTATTGAATCTGTTTTATCCTTTTCTTTAGTGTCATGGTTTGGTCAGATAAAACTGAAACAGAGGAAATCCTTGGATTAGGTAGTTAGATGGTCCAGTCATTTGCTTGGTGAGCCACAGCTGAGCCTGACATCCCTGTACACCAGACAAGTACAAAGGATGGCTACCTCCACTTTAGATGATGACTCCCACCCTTTGCACTGCAACTTTCAGCTTCTTCCCTCAAGACGGAGGTTTGCTGTCCCAAAAAGTAGAACCCAGCGCTACAAAAACAGCTTTGTTCCTGCTGCTGTCAAAGAGTTGAACAAGCTGTAACAATATATTGCACACAATTTAGGTACCTATTTATTAACTCCATTTTATATTTACTTATTTTTGTAGGACGTTACTTGGGTTCTAAATATTTTATTGGGTTTTAGACCTTTGAGTTTTTAACCTCTTTGACTAGTTTTTAACTTTTAATATGACCCTTCTCTCTTACCTCTGGTTTTTCTCCCATCTCTTTGTCTTTTTATACCCTGATTGATGGAGCCTTGAGTATTTTTATCATGTTTATAGTCAGCTTCATGTGTGCCTGTGTTTGTGTCTATGTTGAATGTAAGTGGCTTGTAAATATGGATGTCACCAGACTGCAAAACAAATCTACCTACGGGTACAAATAAAGTAACCTGAACCTGAACCTGAGATGACTGTTGTTGTGAAATGGCGCTAAATAAATAAAGTTGAATTGAACTGAATTAAACCAAGACAAATTGGAAGAAAATTGACAAACTGAAAAAACAAATCCCTCCTTTACTCTGCACTGAAAATGATTAAAGCAACGCTATGTAAGATTTTTACCTTAAAATAATGTTTCCAGAATTATTTTGATGGTACATCAACCTTTGATTGGGTGAATGTGACTTTCCCATAGCCTGAGTGGGCCCACAATGCCTGTAACAGCTCTGCTCTTAGTAGGAACACTTAGAACCATCATTTCAGTCCTAACAGCCAATCACAGGGTGCTTTGTTACCTCTGTCAAGGAGGTAACGTAGTCTGGGTGGTTTGTCTGTCTGTTAGCAGGATTACACAAAAATTTCTGGACAGATTTTGATGAAATTTTCACCGGAGGTAGCCCTTGGGCCAAGGACAAACCCATTAAATTTTGGTGATGACCCGACAGTGCATACCTCCACCAAGGCCCTTGCAGCAGCCTTGGCAGAGGTATGCACTATGAGTGCTTTGCTTTTCTAGTTGCTGCGCTGCTTAGGTGCTACTTTAAAGCCTACAGCAGCAGCACTCACCTAAGCAGTGAATTGGTTTCTGCTACTTTGTTGATCACTGTCTCAACGTCTACAGACATGAGAATGTTCATAAGCAAGAAAGCCTCTAAATTGCTTTCTTGGGCAAATTGGGCTGCACGGTGGCGCAGTGGTTTAGCACTGTGGCAGCACAGTTTACCCTCGGCCAGGGGATCACGGGGATCATGAGACCGTGGGCTCGATCCCAGCCCCCGACCAACAGTGAGCTGTGTGGAGTTTGCATGTTGTCCCCGTGTTGCGTGGGTTTACTCCGGGATTTCTCCGGTTTCCTCCCGCATACCAAAAACATGTAGGTTTAGGGCGCTCGCGCACGCAGCGACCGGCAGCCGGTGGCTCGTCACCAGACTGCAAACCAAATCTACCTACGGGTCCAAATAAGTAAAAAAAAAAAAAAAAAAATGCTTCTGAGTCAGTGAGCTTCTCAGCCTGTTCTTCACAAACTTCAGAGTAGAAAAACTTCACTCACATGCAACTTCTTATATATTTACATAGCTTGCATTATAGCTATGCAACTCGTCCTTGTAAATTTAGTTTTCCATTAATTTGGTACATTTCTTGTAAATTTTATGATTTTTATCTCAAATTTATGTCTTGGTTAGCCTTCACCTTTTTGTTCCCCCATACATTACAAATTTAGTCATGCAAGTTGGTTACTGTCATCAAGTTGCTATTTTTTTTTTCTCTTGTAGATTTGTGAACCTTTTCTCCTAAATTAATTTGATATTAAAATCAGAACTGGGGTGGGGTGATAGTCCACTGTGTTTTATCAAGTCCAAGGTCAGCGTAAGCATCTACCATGAAATTTTAGAGCACTTTATGCTTCCTTCTGCTGACAAGCTTTATGGAGATGCCGATTTCACCTTCCAGCAGGACTTGCCACCTGCCCATACTGACAAGCCCTAATGAGTAATTCATGCAAAAGGAGCCCCGACCAAATACTGAGTATGCACATGGACATACTTTCCAATCCACATTTTTAAATTGATGTTATGTAATATTCTAATTTTTGAGAAACTGAATTTTGGGGTTTCATTAGCTGTAAGCCATAATCATCAAAATGAAAAGAAATAAACACATGAAATATATCACTCTGTGTGTAAGGAATCCATGAGTTTTACTTTTTGAATTACTGAAATAAATTAACTTTTCAATGATAGTCTAATTTACTGACATACACCTGTATATGTGCGAGTTTGTTTCTGGCCTCTGTCAAAGCTACATGGACCTTCTGGTTATGAATCAAAAGAGCCACAGATTGAAGTCCCCAATAACAATACAACAATGCAAAATGTTTCTCACTTGAATAGTGTGACAGCAGCACAATCAGCAGATAATGACTGTTCAATGATTAACTTTAATTAAATGTAGGGCAATCAGAGAGAAAGTTAAAAGCAACGTCTCTTCCACCATTCCTGCTCTGGTTCCCATTTTCTTTCTTGGTTATAAAGTCCAACAATTCTTCACAAGTGAGGGTGTTTATTAGTAACTGAAAAATGTTTTATTTTCTTGAATTAACTGCTTTTGAAAATGAAAATTATTGGGCGTCATACCTTCTCCATCATCTCCTTCTCTTTCTTCTCTCCTTCCTCCATCAGCTGTTTCTCCTCATCCTCCATCTCCTTAGTGATGATCACCTCGGATGTCCCAGGCTGCTCACAAACATCTTCAAAGAAGGGGGAAAAAAAAAAAAAAAAAACTATCTTGCAATCAAATGCAATTCGGGCTTGGGCCGTGCAACCTCAACATCACAGTTAATTCAGTAATTTACTTCAGTTTCTAAACTTAAGAGATTTTAATAAGTGTGGGGGGGCTAGGTGTTAGATTCTCTACCCAGAGAATGATGGCCCAGGAGAAGAGAGGCTGACGGGGGTTCCAGACAGAGCAGCAGAAGTGGAGATGCTGGCTACCAGGAGAAGGAAGAAGATGGCACCAGTGTACTGTTATGCTAATGCACCCTGGGGGCTTTGTCTTTTAACGTGTATTGATGTGTGAGCCCCAGGCTGCAAGGCAGGACATTAAAGGAATAAAAGGGAGATGCACTGTGGCCTGTGAGCTCTTTTTGTGAATGCAACTGTTGGAGAGAAAAAAAGTCTGTGCTGATTTAGCTCGTCGTCCCGCCTGTTCTATTCTCTCTACACTGGTGACCCTTGAAGTACAATGGAAGACGAGGCGAACACCCCGGAGACAAGACGGAGAGGCAGCGCCAGCACCGCGTGCGCTGTGTTATTCAAGCTCCCAGACTTTTGGCTGCATGACCAGACAGCGTGGTTCCTCCACACAGAGGCCCAGTTTGCTCTCCACGGGGTAATGGTGGACGACACCAAATATTACTACGTGACTGCCACGCTGGACGCATGCACAACGCAGCAGGTGGAACAAGACGCACGGGAAGGACACGATCTGCTTTTATCACTGCCGTTTTGGAGCAGACGCACGGCGATGCGTGCCACTGTGCCAATTCAAGCGGTCGGTAAATGCTAGGACCGGCAGTCGGTAGCAGCTGTGGCCGCCAGTGAGAGAGATAAGCTGCTCTACATCATGGACTCACGTTCGGGGAGACAGTTGTTGGTGGACTCCGGCTCCCAGAAGAGCTTCATCCTGCTGTTCAACCTGGACAGGCTGGCTGGAAGTAGCGGTCCCGAGCTGGCAGCCGCCAACGGCTCTGACATTAAGACATATGGTGAGAGGATTTTAATTATATGTTTGCATTGCCGTAACTTCCAGTGGACCTTTGTTATAGCAGGATGCAACTCCCCCATTTTGGGTGCAGACTTTCTGTGTGCGCACCGTTTGTTAGTTGATATTGCTAAAAGACACCTGGTTGATGCTCTTTCTTTTCATTCTCTGCCCTGTAAAGCTCAAGGAGCCGGGTCGACAACACTTGCCAACGTCACAGCTCCAGGGGGTAAGTTCCACAAACTGCTCACCCAGTTCCCAGCACTCACAGTCCTGACGTTTTCGGCGACCGTCACTAAACACGGGGTGGAGCACTTCATTACCACCAAGGGGCCGCCCATTTTCACACGACCTCGGCGCCTGGACGCAGCTAAACTGGCCAGCGCGCGCAAGGAGTTTGCCAATTCGGAGAGGTTAGGCATCATCAGGCACTTAAACAGCCCATGGGTGTCCCCGCTGCACATGGTGCCTAAAGCCGACGGGTCATGGTGACCATACATCGATTTCCGGCGATTAAACAACGCTATGGTGCACGATCGCTACCCGATCCCCCATATCCAAGATTTTTCCATCCACCTGACTGGGGCACACGTTTTTTCCAAGGTGGACCTGGTCCGCGGTTACCACCAGGTCCCGGTACACGCAGAAGACGTACCCAAAACAGCGGTAATAACTCTGTTCGGCCTTTTCGAGTTTCTGCGAATGCCGCTCAGGATAAAAGGCATGGCACAGACCTCCCAGCAGATGGACGCGGTGCTGCACGATCTGCCTTTTGTCTTCGTTTACCTGGATGACAACCTGGTGGCCAGCGCCTCCGAGGACGAGCACGTCGCCCACCTCAGGACGGTTTTCCAGAGGTTGGAAGCACACGGTTTAATAATCAACCCAGCAAAGTGCCAGTTCGGGGAAACAACGATCGACTTTTTGGGCCACTGCATCTCGCCGGAGGGCGCAATACCATTACCGGACAAGGTGCGCACGGTGGCAGAGTTTTCACGTCCTCAGATGGTAAGGGCGCTTCAAAAGTTTTTAGGGATGGTTAATTTTTACAACCGTTTTCTTCCCCACGCAGCCCAGCTGACGCAGCCATTGTACGCCGCGCTAAAAAAAACAAAACAAAAAAAAAAACAAAGGGACCTACGGACAGAGTCGACTGGACTCCCGAGCGGGGTCAGGCTTTTTTGGATGGCAAAACAGCGCTAGCGAGGGTCACATTACTGGCGCACCCAGACCCATCAGCACGACTAGCGCTCACTATGGATGCATCGGACGTGGCCATAGGGGCCGTAGTGGAGCAGTGCGTCACAGGTTCTTGACAGCCGCTCGCCTTTTTCAGCAGGTCTTTGCGTAACAATGAGCGCAAATACAGCACATTTGACAGAGTTGTTGGCTCTCCACCTGGCGATACGCCATTTCCAGTTCTGGCTGGAAGGGCACAGCTTCACCGCGTTTGTGGACCACAAGCCACTAACGTACGCCATGGCCAAGGTTTCGGCCTGCCAGCAACAGCAACTGGCCGCAATCTCGGAGTTTACAACCGACATGCAGCATGTGGGTGGTAAACTCAATGTGGTGGCAGACTGCCTCACACGCGCATTGGTGGCCCCTGTCTACGTAGGAATAGATTACACCACCAAGGCCGCGGAGCAAGCCGGGGATGCAGACGTTTGCGCGCTGCAGTCTGGACCAACAGCTTTAAGGCTGGAGAGCAGGGTACTGCAAGACGGGGGCCCTCCCCTGCTCTGTGATGTCTCCACAGGCCGCCCGCGCCCGGTGGTCCCACGTGCTTGGCGCCATCAAGTTTTCGAGTCGGTTCACTCCCTGGCGCACCCACGACTGTGCGCTTCAGTCAAACTGGTGGGGCCGAAGTTTGTCTGGCCGCGTTTGCATAAAGGGGTGAAAGAGTGGGCAGCAGCTTGTGTTGCGTGCCAACGAGACAAGGTGCACAGGCACACAAAGGCTCCCCTCGAACCATTCCACATCCCGGCTAAGAGGTTTGTCCACGTGGACCTGGTGGGGCCCCTCCCGCTGTCGCGAGGGTTTACGCATCTCTTGACAGTCGTGGACTGTACCACGCGCTGGCCCGAAGCGGTGCCACTAGCTTCTACCACGTCTGCGGAAGTAGCATGCGCTTTTTTGGGCAACTTGGGTGGCACACTTCGGCTCTCCATCAGACATCACGTCCAACAGGGGCCCTCAGTTCATCTCCAACCTCTGGTCTGTGATGGCCTGGAGCCTGGGGGTCAACATTCACCGCACTACCGCGTACAACCCCCAGGCCAACGGGTTATGCAAGCCGTGGGTTCTTTTAGGGTTGCGTTCCACACCGAAGGACGATTTGGCAGCATTCCCGGCAGAACTAGATTTTTTCTCAACCGCTGCGGATCCCCAGTGAATTTTTGCCCAACAACCCCGCGTCCGAGGCTGAGCCATCCCTGCATTCCCTATGTGGCGCAGAGGTGGGGAGTGTACCAGGCCCGGCCCACCACTGTTTTCCCCGCGCATTCGTCCCAAAAAGCTTGAGGAATGCATCGTTCGTGTTCGTCAGGCACGATGCACACTGGACCCTGTTGCGCCCACCATACGACGGGCCGTTCAGAGTGTTGGAACCTGGGGCGAAACATTTCATATTAGACATGGGGGGGACCCAGAGAAACCATCTGCATCGTCAGGCTCAAGCCCACGTTTGTGTTGGCAGGCAAACAGGTGGTGTTGGACTGAGCTCCCCGGCGTGGACGCCCCCCGTTGGCGGCTCCGCACGTTAGTGATTCGTCAGCAGGGACAGGAATTCTTGTTGAGGATGTGTTTTCTCTCCCTCCCATCGTCCCCCCACAGACGGACATGCCTCCCGGAGTGCCCCATCTGCAGAGCAGCACCTCAGAGCCGGCGACCCCCAGAGGTATTCCACCTCTGCTGCTTTGTCTGGACCCCCCGCCCCTTACAGCCGCTATGGATGGGGGTGGGGGAGCTAGGTGTTAGATTCTCCACCCAGAGAATGATGTCCCAGGAGAAGAGGGGTGGGGGTGGGGGTCCAGACAAAGCAGCAGAGGTGGAATACCTCCCGGGGATAAGTGGAGAGGCTGGCTGCTGGGAGAAGGAAGAAGACGGCACCAGCGTACTGTTATGCTAATGCACCGTGTGGCCTTTGTCTTTTAATGTGTACTGATGTGTGAGCCCCAGGCCGCTAGGCAGGACATTAAAGGTAATTAAAGGTATAAAAGGGACATGTACTGCGGCCTGTGAGCTCTTTTTGTGAATGCAACTGTTAGAGAGAATAAAGTCTGTGCTGATTCAGCTTGTTGTCCCACCTGTTCTATTCTCCCTACAAAGTCACTTTAATTGAAATCAAACAGGAGTAGATTTTAGTTTTAATTCATCCAGTGGAATATGGGTCATGACTCTGAAATTCATAATATGAAGCCTAAGCAGCTATTGCTAATAATAACACAGCTCAACATCATTAAGACTGATTTTCTGCTAACTGAGCATTGGCAATTTTTTAGCAGGACACAGTCAAGAGGAAAACACACACACACACACACACACACACACACACCAGTTGAGATTTAAAATGAGCTGCTGCTTCTTGACAGGAGGCATGAGAGGACTTACTTAAATATCAGCTGATTATTGCGCTCTTATTCACTGTCACAAAGCATTTATTTTGTAATTTTTTTTATTTTATTTTTTTTTTTTGGGGGGGGGGCATAAACATTTTCTCAAGAGTAAATACTAGAGGTGCAGAGGTGCTATTGTAGTCGGGACCCAATACAATGTCGTCTAGATCAGTGGTGTCAAACTCATTTTAGCTAGGGGGCCACAGAGAGCCCGACTCAATCTCAAGTGGGCTGGACCAGTAAAATAATACAATAATAACCTTGATGGAATAATTTTGTATCTGCTGGTATCTCAGAGTCTGTGTGAAGTGTACAAGGTCGTGGCAGCATGACACTTTATGTTTACATACGCATGTTCTGTAATGTCTGAGAAAGGAGACAGCTTGGAAGGACCAAACTGAACCAGATATTCTCTCATGGACAGTTTTGCGATAACAGGATGCTTAAAGGCTGAAAGTTGTGTATGTGATTCAGAACAATTTCCATAGGCGGCTCAGAGTGTACTGCTTATTGTTCTCCACTGATCAGTGCAAATTAAATTTACTGAAACTTTAATCCTGCCTAATTCTTTGACTACTGGTTAAAGAGAATTTTTCCAACAAACCTAAATGACAATTCCGAAACTGTTTCTTTGTCTTAATGAAACAAAGTACAACCACAGTATGAAATGTTTACATTGAATTTAAAGCTTTTAAGGCAAAAGTTATCCCCCTGACTTGTACATTTATAAAATTTATACATAAAAATCCATAAAAGCCATGTGCAATGGGGCATACACATTGCTGCCCTCTGCTGTTTAATTCTGGATCTCAGTGTTGTGTCTGCTACAACAGTGTGACCCCCAGTGTACAAATTGGAAATAACAGTTACTTTAGCCACACGGCCAGTGTCCTCCCTGTGCCGGTCCCAAGCCCAGATAAATGTGAAGGGTTGCATCAGGAAGGACATTCGGCATAAAAATCCTTGCCAAATAAAAATGCGGATCATTGCAATATCAGGTGATGATACACTGTGGTGACCCTGAAAGGGAGCAGAGGCAAGAGCACATGTCTTCACACTTTGCAAATTCGTCCTATAGGCTGGTATGGACCCTCTGTTGGGCCAGCTCTGGCCCATGGGTCATGTTTGACAGCTCTGGTCTTGATGAACAAACAAAATTTGTGCCAATACCTAGAATTTAAAAAAAAAAAACAAAAAAAAAAAAACAAACAGCACCCTTATGAATGTTGCAATTTTAAAAGGAAAAAAGGTCAAATTTTGTGAGGAGAAAAGTTGTACATTTACAGGATAAAGGTAGTAAATTCAAACTTAGTCAAAAGTCAATTTATGAGAAAAAAGTAGCAAGCTTACAAAGAACAAGTTGCAAACTTAGGAGAAGTGTTCCAGATTTACAAGCTTATTTTTTCTTCTTTTTTGCATTTAGCAAAGTCATTTTATTCTGTTATTCTGTAAAAGTTTATGATGACATTTGACAATAACTGGTGTCCTGTTCCTGGGGCTAGACAGTTATTTCATGACAGTGAAAGAGACACCCCTGAATTTGTTGTTGTTTCTCTAAAAATGCTCATTTAGACCACTGGCAGCCAGCTCAATATTTATTTGATGACTGTTTGCATTGTGTGTGTGTGTGTGTGTGTGTGTGTGTGCATGCGTGAGAAGTTCACTACCCTGAAATTCCTTTAGGATTAATAAAGTTTTATTCATTGACAGTATCTCACAAAAGTGAGTACACCCCTCTCATTTTTGTAAATATTTTATTACATCTTTCCATGGGACAACACTGAAGATATGACACTTTGATACAATGTAGTCAGTGTACAGCTTGTATAACAGTGTATATCTGCTGTCCCCTCAAAATAGCAACACAGCCATTAATGTCTAAACTGCTGGCAACAAAAGTGAGTACACCCCTAAGTGAAAATGTCCAAATTGTGCTCAAAGTGTCAAAGTTATGTGGCTGTAGAGAGGTGTAGAGACTGGGTGAACTATCTCAGACTGGATGCAGAGGGTAAAGAGAGGAGAACAATAGCTAGAGAGATCATGGGGAGATAGCAGGAAGAAGGAGTTGGGGGGAGAAAGGATGATGGTATTGTGATGTTAAATGTCATGCAATGTGATGTGAAATGTCATGCAAATGTGAGATGAGCGGTTGGGATAAAAGGAGAAACCATGGTTGATTGAGACATGCTTTTTCTGTGTATGACTGATGAGAGAGTGGAATAAAGTCGTCTGTTCATAAATCTGCCTCCGTTATTCATACTCTCCACATGGCCACCATTATTGGACACCATTGGTCTTTCTGCAACTGTGGGGGTCCTCCCTACAGTTGATAGTGCTATGAGATGACTGTTGTTGTGAAATGGCGCTATATAAATAAAGTTGAATTGAATTGAATTTTCCAGCACTGCCTTAACTCTCTTGGGCATGGAGTTCACTAGAGCTTCACAGGCTGCCACTGGAATCCTCTTCCACTCCTCCATGACAACATCATGGAGCTGGTGGATGTTAGAAACCTTGCACTCCTCCACCTTCCGTTTGAGGATGCCCCACAGATACTCAATACAGGGATGAGAATGGGGTTGGGGGGGGGGGGGGGGGAGAGAGAGGAAACTAAGCCGGGGGTCTTAGTTTGGCCTGCGTCCCCTAAGCCGGATCCAAGGCGGAGCCTTGGTGGGGGGTCAGAAGCTAACGAAATCTGGCGTTTTAGAATGCTCAAATGTGGTCTTATATTTAAAGTTAGAAGTAAGTACAAATGCATTTATAGTTTACCTTTTTAATCTGCTGCTGCATCACATGTGTAAATTTATGATATCTGAATGTATGTTGATGTAATAATACTAAATTATATTTTACTACTATTTAATATGTTTAGAATGGTAAATGGCATTCACTTATATAGCACTTTTTCTCATCTCTGGATGACCAAAGCGCTTTACAGATCCTGCTATCCACCCATTCACGCACACATTCACACACTGATGGCGGCAGAGCTGCCATACACACACAGGCGCTAGCCTGGCCACCAGGAGCAACAGGGGGTTCAGTGTCTTGCTCAAGGACACTTTGACATGCAGACTTCAGACAGAGTGGGAATCAAACCCATGACCCTCTGATCAGTAGTCGGTCACACTACACCTGCGCCACAGCTGCCCCTAGAACTGACACAGAATTACATTTACATAGTTCTAGAACAGGCAAAATAATTTAACCAAGTAAAATAAATTATAAATATTAACAAAATTCCATCACCAAGTCCATCACCCATTTATTAAAATATACTGACATTCTGCAAGCATTTTGATTTATTAATGTGTGCATTTGTTAGTGTTACTAGGAATATAAAAAAGTTGCATATTAGTATATTTTAATATTTGAAAGATAATCTAAGAAAGTAAGTAAAACCTAAAAGATGTTTAGTGTTTCAAATTATCAAGTGTTTCAAAACAGGCATGACGTCACAACTTACACATGCCATTTCATAACAAATTCATTACGCGAAAATTCTCAAGTACATTACTTATAACGAGAAAAAAATCTTACCTTGGAATGTGTCTAACGATCACTAATTGCTGTAATCGGGGCCGATTGTGATGAACTTTGACTGGCATCTGAATTTAACCGTGTCCATCGATCGTTTTGAACGCAGCACAAGCGAGTAACTTGATCTCCTTGTAGCCACAATTTTGAGATGTTTCTGGGGTTTTTTCGAGCCATTCCCAACGAAACTTGTTCCTTATCCCTTTGTCTTCTTTCTTTGTCTTTCGTGAGTTTTAGGTTCACCATTTTCACGAAATCGGGAAAACTCGGTTGATTGAATTGTCTGCCATTTGCATTTCGCTCCACGTGTGGGATATGACAAAGGAATAACAAAATCGTCGATTGGTTGCTTCAATAAGTATCAGCCAATCAGTGGCCTTGTTACATTACATTACTGATCTCGCTGGGTAGCGCGTTCTGCGCGGTGGATTTGAGCAGCCGATTGAAAATACGATTCGCCACTCATAACAGACCCCCCCCACCCCACCCCAAAATTTTCTCCTCGAATTTAGACGATTCACGAGAATGACCCTAGACATGATCAAATCCGAGGAATTCCTCGGATCCGCGGAGGATTCTCATCCCTGTCGATAGGGTTTAGGTGTGGAGACATGCCTGACCAGTCCATCACCTTTACCCTCAGTTTCTTTAGCAAGGCAGTGGTCGTCTTGGAGGTGTGTTTGGGGTCGTTATCATGTTGGAATACTGCCCTGCGGCCCAGTTTCCAAAGGAAGGGGATCATGCTCTGCTTCAGTATGTCACAATACATATTGGCATTCATTGTTCCCTCAATGAACTGTAGCTCTCCAGTGCCGGCAGCACTTATGCAGCCCCAAACCATGACATTCCCACCACCATGCTTGACTGTAGGCAAAACACACCTGTCTTTGTACTCCTCTCCTGGTTGCCGCCACACATGCTTGACACCATCTGAACCAAATAAGTGTATCTTGGTCTCATCAGACCACAGGACATGGTTCCAGTAATCCATGTCCTTAGTCTGCCTGTCTTCAGCTAACTGTTTGCGGGCTTTCTTGTGCATTAACTTTAAAAAGGCTTCCTTCTGTAGGCCTTTACAGAATTACAGAAGGCTTCCTTCCTTCTGTAATTTCCCAGTTTGGGATCAATAAAGTACATCTATCTATCCATTCTAGGATGACAGCCATGCAGACAAATTTGATGCAGTGTGCAGCATACGGTCTGAGCACTGACAGGCTGACCCCCCCACCCCTTCAACCTCTGCAGCAATGTTGGCAGCACTCATGTTGATTTTCAAAAGACAACCTCTGGATATGATACCGAACAAGTGGCGAGGCCTGTTCTGAGTGGAACCTGTCCTGTTAAACCACTGTATGGTCTTGGCCACCGTGCTGCAGCTCAGTTTCAGGGTGCTGGCAATCTTCTTATAGCCTAGGCCATCTTTATGTAGAGCAACAATTCTTTTTTCCAGATTCTCAGAGTTCTTTGCCATGGGGTGCCATGTTGAACTTCCAGTAACCAGTATGAGAGAGTGAGAGTGATAACACCAAATTTAACACACTTGCTCCCCATTCACACCTGAGATCTTGCAACACTAACGAGTCACATGACACAGGGGAGGGAAAATAGCCAGTTGGGCACAATTTGGACATTTTCACTTAGGGGTGTACTCACTTTTGTTGCCAGTGGTTTAGACATTAATGGCTGCGTGTTGAGTTATTTTGAGGGGATAGCAAATTTACACTGTTATACAAGCTGTACGCTGACTACTTTACATTGTATCAAAGTGTCATATCTTCAGTGCTGTCCCATGAAAAGATATAAAAATATTTACAAAAATCTGAGGGGTGTGCTCACCTGTGAGATACTGTAGCTCCATCTCTGTCTAGACCACAGTTGCTTTTAACTCACCGCTAGTCTCCATGGTTGTACCCAAGGGCTCCTCAGATTCATCAGGTTTGGGGCACTGAGGGGACACACTTCGAGTCTCTTCCTTCACACTGTCAGGATGACAACAATCATTGGAGGACATGATAAAAAATTTTAAAAGGCAAGGCAAACTTATTTGTATAGCACATTCCGTGTACATGACAATTCAAAGTTACAGCAAATTGCAAAAGGAATATAAGTATTTTAAAAGCTAACTAAACAGTAAATTAAAGAGAAAAAGACAAGCTAAAAATAGAATAAGACAGAAATATAAGATAACAGTACATTGCAGGAGATTAACAATTGTTCTACTGAAAGGCCATGGCAAAGAGGAGAGTTTTTAACATGGATTTAAAGCAGCTGTGAGTTTCAGCAGCCTTGATGCTTTCTGGGAGTTTGTTCTGTATGTGAGGAGCATCAAAACTGAACACTGCCTCACCATGTTTGGTTCTAACTCTGGGCACAGATAGTAGGCCTGACCCTAACGACCTGAGGGCTCTGGGTGGTTCATAATGGACTAGCAGATCTGAAACGTATTTTGGTCCTAAACGATTCAGAGCCTTATAAACCAACAGCAGTATTTTGAAATCTATTGACAGACAGGAAGCCAGTGTAAAGATCTGAGAACTGGAGTTATATGATCTACTCTCTTGGTCTTAGTGAGGACTGGAGCTGCAGAGTTCTGAACCAAATGCAGCTGTCTGATGGACTTTTTAGGCAAACTTGTGAGGACAGCGTTACAGTAGTCCAGTTTACTGAAGATAAATGCACAGACAAGTTTTTCTAGATCCTACTGAGACATCAGACCTTTAATCCTCACTGTTCTTTAAGTGATAATAGGCTGATTTCACTACTTTCTTAACGTGGCTGTTAAAATTCAGGTCTCAGTCCAGAACCACAGCCAGATTTCTGGCTTGGCTGTTGGTTTTAAGCATCATTGATTGAAGCTGAGCACTAACTTTGAGTCTTTCTTCTTAGGCTCCAAAAACTATTATTTTGGTTTTGTCTTTGTTTAACTAAAGAAAGTTCTGGCACATCCACTCTTTAATTTGACCAGTACATTTGAACAGAGTTTTAATTGGACCATAGTCTCCTGGTGAGACAGTTATGTAGATTTGTGTATCATCTGCATAATAATGGCAATATATTTTGTTGTTTTTTTATGATTTGAGCTAGTGGGAGCATACAGATGTTGAAAAGCAAAGGTCCCAAAATGGAACCTTGGGAAACTCCACAGGTTATTTTGTTCGCTCAGATCTGTAGTCACCTATAGACACAATATAGTCCCTGGCTTTTGAACAGGACTCAAACCAACTAAGTGCTGTACCAGAAAGTCCCACCCAGTTTTTCAGCTGGTCTAGTAAGATGTTATGGTCAACCGTGTCGAATGCAGCACTGAGGTCCAGTAAACCCAAGACTGAAATGTTGTCATTATCTGTATTGGAGTGGATGTCATTAAGGACCTCAACTAGAGCTGTCTCAGTGCTGTGGTGTGGCTGAAAACCTGACTAAAAACATCTTTTTTAAAAAAAATTATGGGGGAAAAAAAATCCCCATCACCAGAAACCTATATTGTACATTCCATAGTCTCCAAAAGATGAATTATCAAAATTACTGTACGTGACAATTTATAATTCTTCCTGCCAATGTTTGCCAACCACAGATGTTTATGATTAATTTAGACTTTTGATTAATTGTCGTTAAGAATTCAGTTGTCTAAACTAAATTAGTTGTCAATTTCTAACTCTGCAGTCCTTTTCAATGGGAGTTTATTCTATGAAGTGTAGTGGCGTCGCCGTCCAAGTGGGGGCACACGTGGTCATCCACTTCTGAATTCCAACATAAAAAGGAGAAAGAACAGAATATAACACCAAGCCGTACAGTGCATGCACTGTGAAGAGTGGAATGCCTCATCCTTTCGGCATACATCGTTGATGCGTGAGCTTGAACTTCCACCCACCTGCTTCAAATCAGCAAGGCGAGGAAACAGACCGAAGCAAGGAAAAAGACTACATAAGTAGGAAAACTCATCCCTGCTGCCTTCAAGTGATCGAGACTGCGCAAAAAAAAAAAAAAAAAAAAAAATCACTGGCTGTTCTCTCCCTCCTCTGGAAGAGATTTCCAGGTCTCTGTACCTCAACAGAGCTACTGCCATTATTAAAGACTGCACTCATCCAGGCCATGATTTCTTTCACTTGCTCCCCTCAGGAAAGCGGTACAGATCCCATAAAACCCGGACTACCAGGTTTAATAATAGTTTTTTCCCCAGCAGCAGTACGTATTTTGAACGAATTTATGCAACACATACAGACTGCTGATGTTATTTTATGTTATTTTGTGGCAATAACATTGTGTGTATAAGCTGATCTTATTTATTTATTGCTCAGTATGTTTTTATTATTGCTATGTACATATTGTATTCAACTTTTTAGGTATTATTGTTTCAAGCATTATTTATTGTTGTAATTATGAGAATGTTAAAGTAGAACTGAACTCACCTTTTTGCCAAAAAAGTAGAATAGCAGATTAATTCCTTATTACCTATTGTATTTTTCAACACATAAAAGAAATTTTTAGGCCATGCGATGGCCAAGCTATAAGCCGATAAACTTTTGCCTCTGGCTGGCAGTGCCAAACAAACCGGAAGTAGTGCAGACGATGCTGCGTGACGTCACGAGTGTGACCCTTATCAAAACAACAATGGCAGATGATAGCAGTTCCAGCAGTCAAGAACACCAGAGTTTTCAGAGTGAAGAGGCATTCAGGATCGGTGACGAGACAGAGGAGGATGCAGGAGTGTCAAGTGAACAGGAAGAGAGCGAGGGAGGCATCGAACCGTACAGATTAGAGCCAGAATTTTCGGGGGATTCCGGCACCGACTCAGACCGCAGCAGTGATGGGGAGGAGAGTCGCTTATTGAATACAGAATGGTGAGTCTTTACTTTGGCATGTTTGGGGTGTCAGGATAAGGAAAATTAACAAGAAAAAAGAAAGGGAAAAAAACCATCAGCATTTTTCCAACTTATTACAGTGATCCCTGACTTATCGCGTTTAATGGGGACCAGAACCGATCGTGAAAAGTGAAAAACCGCAAAGTAGCGTCCCCCCCCCCTCAAGGGCGTCACAAGCACTATTTTGCACAAAAAGGCACAAGAGAACAGCGAAAAGTGCCACTAAGCAACACGAGCGATGAAGAACAATGAATGCGGTCTTCCTTTGCTGGGTATAGGCGCTCGGCAGGGAGCGAAGCTGGGTAAAACGTCTCGGCCAATCAGCTTGCGAGATTCCCGAGCGGTGAAGAGGTGGGCGGAGAGGAGTGGAGCGGTGGTCAGAGAGGTAGATTTTGAGTTGTGCGGGCTCTCCGTGTTGATACCTGATGTTCTAATGTAGAAGGCACTAATGTAGAAGGCACTAATGTAGAAGGCACTACATTAGAACATCAGGTATCAACACGGAGAGCCCGCACAACTCAAAACCTACCTCTCTGACCACCGCTCCACTCCTCTCCGCCCACCTCTTCACCGCTCGGGAATCTCGCAAGCTGATTGGCCGAGACGTTTTACCTCGCAAGCTGATTGGCCGAGACGTTTTACCCAGCGAAGGAAGACCGCATTCATTGTTCTTTATCGCTCGTGTTGCTTAGTGGCACTTTTCGCTGTTCTCTTGTGCCTTTTTGTGCAAAATAGTGCTTGTGACGCCCTTGGGGGGGGGGGGGGGGGTGACGCTACTTCGCGGTTTTTCACTTTTCGCGGTCGGTTCTGGTCCCCATTAAACGCGGTAAGTGAGGGATCACTGTATATCTAGAAACGCATCGCTTCCCGGTCGCTTTTCCTCCCCCTTTCTTTTCTTTCGTCGCCATGACAGCTTTCCTTGGCCACTGAAGAGATCTTCCCAGGTGTTGGAAGTGTTTTGCAGTCGACTATCATGACAAAATGCACCAAAAACAACCAGTGTCGACGTGCTCGCAATGGTAAACATGAGGACTGGGTCACACTCGTGACGTCACGCGGAACTCCGGCTGCACTTCCGGTTAATCGGCGGATTCGTCTGATTTTTCAGGGCGGGAAATTCAAAATCGCGATTTTCTCCAAGATTCCGGGATTTGTGGAGGGGGTGCCAATGATAAATTATCTTTATAATTGTATGTACTATCACCCAGTGCCGTTCAGTTCAGTTCTACTTTAAATGCATGAGTGAACTGTGAGTATGATAGTTTGTTTTAGGAAGTAGTATCTCAATTTCATTGCATTGTTTTTTTAGCAATGGAATGGCAATAAAGGCACTTTGACTTTGACTTCAAGCTGCTAGACCCGAAAGCAGACCGGACTCAAGTTACCACTGAGGTAAAGGTATTTGCATTTCAACACACAGCAGCAGAGAAGCCCAGCTTGGACTAACAGGACAGGCTGGTGTCGGCTCCACAGCAGCCAGAGATGGTCAGGCTCTGCAAAAGTAAGTGAAAAAATACTGGCAGCTGCTAGTAGTACCCCGCAGCCTGTGTGTTAAGTTGTAGTTTATATGGCATTCTGACCTTGATCTTTGAGACTGCAATCCGAAAACCATAGGCAGATGTCAGGGTGAACCTGTGTACAAAGTTTGATGACCCTAGCTTTACTCGTTCTGTAGTAATAGTGCAAAGGGTGGTGTGTGGTGGCTTGATGGTTAGGGATGTGGACTGGTGTACGGAGGGTTGCTGGTTCAATCCCAGGACCAGTAGGATCAGATCTGGGTGAGACAGATAACATAGCAATGTTTGTCCCACTCTCATTAACCCCACTGTGGTGCCCTTGAGCAAGGCCCTTAATGCCAACTGCTCCAGTGGAGCTGCTCAGTGGCCATAGGTCAGTCTGTGGTTGTACTGGGCAGCTTCCAGGTGTGAGCGTGAAAAGGGCATCTTTGAAAAAGAGAGGCTGCCTCTCAATTGAACTACCCTCTATAAATAAAGGTTAAATAAATAAATGTTAACATTGACCTTTTCACCCCAAACCCAAAGTCACAGGGCAGGGTCTAAGACATCCAAGATTTTTCATAGATACAACTATGATATAGAATAGAACTTTGTCAGTGTCATATATACAACGAAATTTAAAGTGCCAGCCAGTCAGAGCATCATTTATAAAATACAGCTCAATATAACAATGAGCTCAAAGGTCATTTCTTTCTCTAGTTATTGCATTCACAAGATTTTGAAAAAAAAATGCCCTCTGACCTTGACCTAAAGATCAGAGGTCTTTCTCACTCTCAACCGCTGTGATATTTGCGTAATTGTGGCACACAGTTGTCTGCTGCAGCTTTGAAATTCCTATAATCTGTCAGAATAATGACAGACAACCTTCTGATTCATTTCCACGCTGTTATTGTGTTGTGCTGTGATGTGGTGAAGGTGACACCTACTTCGTGTGTTTATCCACGTTTCCTATTCAAATATCCACCAAGCTGAGGTGGGGTGGCCAACAACCCATGTCATCTGCAGGGTCATTTGGCCCGTGTCAAGTAGTGCGAGAGGGAGCCTAGATCATACTGGGTTTGCCAGGGTACTATGAAAGAGGCTCAAGTTTAACATGCAGCAGATGAAGCAGCTCACAATTTATTTTCCTGTTAAAAACAGTCTACTCATGCTTCTCAGTAAATTAGAACACTAAAAGTTCATTTTTACCTCTGCCAAGGAGGTTATGTTTTTATGGCGCTGGTTTGTCTGTTAGCAAGATATTTGTGCAGCAGGATTACATAAAAACTACAGGATGGATTTGGATGAAACTTTCACCAGAGGTGGTCCTTGGGCTACAGAGAAACCCATTACATTTTGCTGATGATCCGAGAGCACATACCTCTACCAAGGCTCCATATTCTCATAATTCTCATAATCTGTTAGCAACATTACTCCAAAACTACTGAACAGTTTGATGGAATTTTCACCACAGGTGGCTCTTGGGCTACACGCAAGCCCATTCCATTTTGAAGATGATCCATGAATGCATATCTCCAAGGCTCAATGTCCTAGCAATGGTTTGGCAGGATTAAACAAAAACTACTGGATGGATTTTTACCTCTGCAAAGATTTTGGCCTGAGGCCGATATCGAAGCAGTTTGGGTGAACAACAGCCTTGGTGGAGGTGTACACTGAGTGCCCTCTAATTTTGAAATATAACTAAAAATTATAAACTGATATATTCATGACACAAAAGGAAAAAATTTGAGAGGCTGCGCACCAAGGGGGATGTTTAATGAGATCAAAGTCTTACGGGGGGACTCCCCATTGTATGACATCAAGCACCGGCATCGACAGTTCAAGTGTAGTTACACTGGTGGAAATGGTACCCATTCTTGGGCAACCACTGGAGATACCATCCAACAAGTGGAAGCCAAAATCTTTGAGGATCGCCACATAACCTTTAGCTAATTAGCCAAGATATCAAGATCAGTGTGGGGGGTTTGGGGAAAAAAAAAAAATCATTGTGACCATTTGCACATGTGGAAGGTGTCTGTGTCACAATGGATTTCCCAGTTGCTCACATCTTTCCAGAAGCAGCAATGAGTCACCTGCTCCCAGGCTCTTTTGGCCATGTGCCCAGAAAACCAGGAGGACTTCTTCAACAGACTAATCAAGCAGGATGAAACATGGGGCCATCACTATGATGCAGACACCAAAGCCCAGTACAAGCAATGGAAGCATTATGCAGGGTTTTCTCTGGTAACATTTCTGGGTGGCGGCCCACTACGCCAGAAAAATTTCCACCGTGCTTATGAGGAGGTATAAATTTAAGAAAAATATATGAAGCAATGACTTTCCGCAAGCGTGCACACGAACAATGTGCATGACCGTCATCTGCACGGAGTTACGCGCCCCGCCCATGCGAGCGTTCCAGTCAATCACCAGGCAGTGTCTCACTAGCATGACTGTCCGAGAGAAACATGAATTTATTAAAGTACTTTAAACGCGGAAAAAAAAAAAAATTAAAAAAAAAAAATAATCAGAAGAGGTATGTAAGCACTGGCTTACAGACCAAAAGTCCATGTTACTTCCTGAGATTAAAGGCTCCATGATGACTCCTCCTGAGTTTAAAAGCTCCATGTTGTCATTTTCTAAGTGTAAGAGTTCTGTGGGCAGTGCCGTGGCGGAGTGGTTAGCACTGCGGCAGCACAGCAATTCACACTTAGCCGGGGGATCCTGGGTTCGATCCCAGCCTCCGACCAACAGTGATCTGTGTGGAGTTTGCATGTTCTCCCCGTGTTTGCTTGGGTTTACCCCGGGATTTCTCCGGTTCCCTCCCACGTGTCAAAAACATGCAGGTTAGGTTAATTGGCATCAAAAACTGGGGATTCTAAATTGTCCTTAGGTATGATTGTGAGAGTGAATGGTTGTTTGTCTCTCTGTGTTGGCCCTGCGATGGACTGGTGCTCTGTCCAGGGTGTACCCTGCCTCTCGCCCTAAGATGCTGGGATAGGCTCCAGCCCCCCCGCGACCCGAAAAGGATTAAGTGGAAGAAGATGGATGGATAGAGGTATGTAAGCACTGGCATTTATTATGGTTTTAACAAGCTGGAAACGAAAGCAATAATGGAAGCGTCGCTTAGCTAAGAGATGTGGTTAGAATTCCTATGCAGCCGGCTTCATATGAAGGGAAAGGCAACGAGGATTGATGAATTGCTGAGGATATATTTCACCAGCCACTACAGCATTAAATTATGTTCCATATTATGTACCTGGCCAGTTTAAGATGACTGAAATTCACTAAGTCAATGACTAATCCGTCAGCAGCCTTCAGACAAACTAAACGTGCCAACATTTGGATTTCAAAATATGGGAGGTTTTTCCTGCTGTCTGGGTGGTGTGGAGATTATATTTATAGTTTTTTTTTTTTTTTTAAAGAAATATAACAGAAATAACAGCATCCTTGGCCATTTAAGTTAATTTCACTAAATACAATTTTATTTTTTTTCTTTGTAATTAAGAGTTAAATTATTGTTCTGTTCTGACTACAGTTATGGTCAAAAATGTAAATTGTTATAAGTTTAAAAAAAAAATAGTTTCAAATTTATTTAAAAAAACAGCAATTTTATTTTTAAAAAAACAGACAAAAATAAGCCATAAAATAATACAAATTTATAATAAAGTTTCAAATGTACAAGAAAAGTTAATTTTACAAGAGGAAATTACAAATTTGAGGAAAATGGTTTCAAATTTAGATTAATTTACAGAGAAACGTAGGAAACTAAGAAAATTGTTACAATTTTTTTTTTTTTTTTAGAAAAACCTCAAAGCTTCAAGACTGAAGTCATTACTCAAGTTTTTTTTTTTTTTTTAATATTTCAAGTGTTTATTTTAATTTTGATGATTATGGCTCAGAGCCCATGAAAACCCCAAATTCATTTTCTCAAAAAATTAGAATATTAGATAAAATTAATTTTAAAAAATAGTTTTTTAATAGAAATGTTGGCCGACTGAAAAGCATGTCCATGCACACACCCAACACCCGGTCGCCCCCCCCCCCCCCCGGACCAATCACTGCATCAATGCGGCGCGGCACGGAGGCGACCAAAACCTGCGGCACTGCCGAGGTGCCACGAAGGCCCAGGCCGCCCCGACAGTGACCTTCAGCTCATCCGCACTGTCGGGTCCGGTGTCCCCCATCCCCCTCCCGACAACACTCCACAGACTCGCCACGGGGTCCAGGTCAGGAGAGTCCGCTGGCCAATCAAACACAGCGACGCCACGGTCACCAAACCAGGCCCTGACACCTCTGGCAGCGCGGGGGGGGGGGGCAAGTCCTGCTGGAAAACAAAACCAGCCCCTCCACAAAGCCCGTCAGCAAAGGGAAGCATGAAGTGCTCCAAAACCTCCCGGCAGACGACCGCGCCGACCCCGGTCCCGACAAAACACAGTGGACAAACACCAGCAGATGACCTCTGTTCAGATAAAAGTAAATTTACATTTCATTTGGAAATCAAAGTCCCAGAGTCTGGAGAAAGAGTGGAGTTCTTCCGGCTTTCAGAGAGAGCAGACGCTTTTCTCTCCCTCTCCCACCTCCCATTCCCTTACTGATCCCAGCTTGCTGTGTTCCGCCTGTGTCGCTCTTCTTCTGGCTGAATCTTATTCAAAATGGAAAACTATGGATTTGGTGGGATTTGGTGGGCTTTATATGCGATTGACACCACTTCAAAAGAAGATCGGGCTAGGGGGAGCCCAAGTGGACTCATGGACAATTGGGAATTCATGTGTCTCTGTGATTCGACTGAGATGCGGAAGTCATCTCTATTTGTTTGGCTTGATCACAAGATTTCTATTTTGGCTCTGGAGTTTCCTGATGTATCAGAAATTAAAGAAGTTGGGAGAGCTGATCAAAATGAGGACCCGGCAAAGCTCCTTCAACAACAAATTCGACCAGTTGGGGAGTGCACTGATAGAGGCAATGGTGAACTGAATGGTGGCTGATTCAGTAGGTGGTATACATCTGGAGTCGCTGGTGCTCTCCAGGGAATGATTTTAAAGCCTGTATATGGAAATTATGAAGCACAGAATCGCAAGGGAGATGGAAATTCTATGCTCTGAGTGAACTGTGCCTTTGACCTTGATTCGGCACCCTCTCTTCCTGGATGAAGACAAAACGGAAGAGAGTTTGGCTTCTTCTTAACCCAAACAATTAACATCAATTGCTGTTGTTCAGCAGACCGGACTCTTCAAGGACAGCGCTATCATGTGTCTAATACAGAACTTTGCCATCTGGCATGCACGAAGAGAGAGACACTCTGGGACATGCTTATCTGTGTTTTGAATACATGAACATAACAACTATCCGTTGCCAGGAGGCGCCCCCCTTTGTTGTACATCAGCAACTGATACATTCAACACTGCACTCACACTGATTATTATTTACATGCTGACTACACACACACTGGTCTCTCTCCGCTCCTTTGTATTGTGTGATCTGTATTAGTCTGCTAATTGTGCTTAGAGGTTTTTTTTTCTATGTAATCACAATTTGGATCATCTATGTAATCTTTATTTTGATTAACTATGTTTTTTCTCTCAGCCTATTGTGTCATTCCCCCCCCCCATTCCCCCTCTTTACCCTCCACTGATGACAGGCGCCCTCATGGCAGCCGCGTCATTGGAGGCGCTTATCGCACGCCCAATGTCAAGTCAAATTCCTCGTTTGTTTACACTGTAAACATGCTTGGCAATAAAGCTTTCTGATTCTGAGGCACAGAATCTAAGTTGCTTGAGGTTTAGTGTGAAGTTTCCACAGTCAGTGATGATTTGAGGAACCATGTCATCAGCTGTTGTTGGTCCAATGTGTCTCACCAAGACCAAAGTCAGCGCAGTCGTCCACCAGGAAACCCTAGAGCACCCCATGCCTCCCTGTGCTGACAAGACCCATGGAGAAGCCGACTTCACCCTCCAGCAGGACCTGGAACCCCCCCACACTGCCAAAAGAACCAAAACCCGGTTCAATGACCATGGCACCACTATGCCCGACTGGCCAGCAAACTCCCCCGACCCAAACCCCACAGAGAATCCACGGAGCATCGTCAAGAGGAAGATGAGAGACACCAGACCCAACAATGCAGACGAGCCGAAGGCCACCACCAAAGCAACCTGGGACCCCACAACACCCCAGCAGCGCCACAGGCCTGACTGGGCCCTTTCCAAATCCTCCTTTTTAAGTATTTTGTTTATGTGGTGTCTAAGCTGAAAGAACCTGTAAAGGTCTTGATTTATTAGACCTTGTTTTTTCAAATCTTCAAAACTTCTTAAAATTCGCCCTTTAAAAAAAATCGTAATATTTTATCAGTCCGTTCTCTTTCCACTTTTTAAATCTAGTGTCTGTTTTACTAGGAGTAAAGTCTTGAACATAGGCAATCCATTGCAGAAATCGATAGGGTTCTTTAGTTTGATTCTCTCTGACTATCTTAAACCAAATTTTTAGCGGGGTCTCTATCCACGGGTTAGTGTTATTCAAAAGTTTAGGTAAGGCATTGTTCCCCATTATCGCCTGTAGGGGGATGTCACTTGTTATTTGGCATTCCATCTCCTTCCATTGTGCAGTGTAGACTGGGTTACATATCTCTACTAAAGTTTTCATTTGTGCGGCTTAAAATAGTCCCTGATATTTGGCAGCGCGAGCCCACCTTTGTCTTTGTTTAGCTGTAGGGTTCTATATCTGATTCTAGGTCTCTTGCCCTGCCATATGAATCTTGAGATCCTTCTGTCCAGTTCTTGCCATATTTTTTGGAGAGGTTCTACCGGTATTGTTTGGAAAAGGTATAGAAGACGTGGAAGTATATTCATTTTGACTGCTTCAATTCTTTGTGCAGTACCCAAGAATGGTATCATATTCCATCTTGCTAGATCAGATTTTACTTTTGCCACCAGTGGATCATAGTTTAGTGTTATAATTTTGTTGAGTTGTTTCGGGATATTGACCCCCAGATATTTCATAGATTCCATCTCCCAGTTAGTTTTGAGTTTGCTTAGTAAATATTGATTTGGGTCATAGTTGAATGTTAAAACTTGGGTTTTATGCATGTTTAATTCGTACCCCGATAAATCTCCATACTCTGAAAAAACTGAGATTAGTTCTGGAAAAGAGGTGTCCGGCTGCCCCAGGTATATTAAAATGTCATCAGCAAAGAGTGCTATTTTATGTTCCTTCTGACCAAGTGTAATACCTTGAATTTTTTGATTCTGTCTTATCCACTGGCTCAGAGGTTCTATGAAGATTGCAAAGAGCAGTGGAGACAAGGGGCAGCCCTGACGACATCCTCTTTCCAGCTCAAAAGATGATGATAATTTACCGTTAATCCTTATTTTAGCTGCTGTTTTTTTTATATAATGCCTGGATAGTTCTAATGAAGTTGTTATGAAAATTGAAACTGGATAAGATTCTATATAGGAAAGACCAGTTAACCGAATCAAATGCTTTTTCAGCATCTAATCCCAATATGGCTGCATTTAAGTTATATTTTTTTATATGATGAATTATGTGTAAAGTGTGTCTAATGTTGTCTTGTGTCTGTCTTTGTCTTATAAAACCTGTTTGGTCTAAATGAATTAAGTCTGTCAGTATATTTTCTAACCTTTTGGCAAGGATAATGGTAAAAAGCTTATAGTCCTGATTTAACACACTGATTGGTCTGTAATTGGAGCATTCTAGTTTATCCTTTTCAGGTTTAGGTATGACTGCAATGACCCCTTCTCTCCAGGAGGGGGGAATTTCCCCTGTGTGGAGGACATAGTTAAATGTTTTCCAGAGGAGAGGAGATAGTTGCTGTTTAAAGGTTTTGTACCACTCTGCTGTATAGCCATCTGCTCCTGGGGATTTGTTAGCTTTAAGTTTCATCATTGCTTTTTCTAATTCTTTAGGTTGTATTTCTGACAGTAGTGTTTTATTTTGTGACTCAGTAAGTTGGGGAAGGTTTAATGTGTTTAGGAATGCTTCGGATGCGTTTTTATGTTTTTTGAGGGAGTACAAGTTCTTATAGTAGTTCTCGAAGCTTTTAAGAATATCCTGAATTCTGAATTTTATTTCCTTTGATACTGGGTCTCTGATTTTGTAGATTGCTCTCTCCGTTTGTTGTTTCCTCAATTTATAGGCGAGTAATTTTGCCGATTTGCTGCCTGCTTCATAGTATTTTTGTTTCAGAAATGTAAGTTTCTTCTGGATTTCTATTGTGTAGATCTCATTTGTTTTTTTAATTTCCTTAATTTTGAGCGAGTCATTAGAATGAGTGTTGTCTTTGTGCTCTTTTTCTAGGTTCTTAAGTTCTGACTCTAATGTGGATAGTTTTTCTTGTCTCAGTTTCTTTTGGATTGCCAGTTTTGCGATAATCTTTCGCCTTATTACAGCTTTGCATGCGTCCCACAGTATTAAAGGGGATACTTCTCCATTATCATTTTCTTCCAAATATCTGAGAATATCTGATTCCAATTCATCTTTCAGTGGTCCTTTCAGCACATTTGAATTTAACCTCCAAGAAAATGTATTATTTGTGTATTTTTGGATACTTAAGACCATATAGATCGGACTGTGGTCAGAGAGATCCATCAGTCCTATTTTACATGTTTTTACTCTTCCAATGTCTCTATTAAACATAAAAAAATAGTCAATCCTTGAGTATGAATGTGGTGCTGAGTAAAATGTATAATCTTTAACACTGGGGTTGAATTCCCTCCACACGTCACAGATTCCCAATTCTTTTAGTAGCATCCGAGTTTTCCTACTTTGAGTGTTATTTTGATGTGGAGAATTACCTGATGCATCCCAGTATGGATTCAGTCTTAGATTGAAGTCTCCACCACATATCACCAAACATTGGGCTTTAGTTATCATTAGGTCAAATACATTTTTATAAAATTTCCAGTTAGCCCCTGGAGGTGCATATACATTCAGCAGGGTGATATCTTCTCCCTCTAGTCGCCCTAGTACCATACTGTATCTCCCTTCTTTATCTTTGTGTTCTGATTTTTTTTCAAATATAATTTTGGTTGAGATCAATGTCTCTACCCCCCTCCTCCTCCCTGACTTATATGAAGATGAAGAGATCATTTTAAACCCTTGTCTATTGAGTTTAGTGTGCTCCACGTCTGTTAGGTGGGTTTCCTGTAAAAATATTATTCCTGCTTTGTCTTTTTTCATTTTGCCTAGAATCTTGGATCTTTTAACTGGATTCAGGATCCCTTTTACATTTTATGAGATTATTTTGGTGACACCCCGTTTCTCCATTGTGTTGTCTTATTTAGTATAACAGTGTGGTGGCCCTCTTCTATGCTACTCAGAAACTGAAAGAACATTAAGAACATAGTATATAAAACTTTAAAACAAAAAACTGACAAAAGATCTTCCTGAGCTGAGGTCTTTTTAGTGACCTTAGAAGAGCCTTGATGGTGTGTTGGCTCTGAGGGAAATTCCTCAGATTCCGTTACGTGCTGAGGGCCCTCCCTTACCTCTGTAAGTTGTCCCATGTTTTTAACGTGAATTTCAGATCCCAATCCGAACTTGTAATGATTTTTTTTTTTATGCCTATACCCTATGAAATTGTGCACAACCTCCCACCACCATCACAGCAAACATTCACGTTAATACAGTATTTGTTAGTGTGGAGAGATCATGTGGTTCATTGTCACATTTCTATTTTAACAAGTTTTTGTTTTGTTTTTGTTTTTTTTTAAAAAAAGACTTATTTGTTTCTAATATTATGTCTGTTCCATGAAATGTTTTACCACTTGCTGATTCTGCATCTCCTTTAATGTTTGTTACCTTGTAGGAGGGGGGTTGGATGTGCAGATTGACTAAAAATATCGTTATTCCCTCCTGTAAACGGCCAGTTTTTCCTTGTAGCTCTGGTGCTGGGTTTCCCGCTGCTGGCCCGTGGATTTTGAGGGTCTCTTTGTGGACCACGTTTGAGCCTTGATTCTTTCGATCAGGTCTGCTGCGGGTTTATACACCGTTACCGGGAGCCCTCTTCTCGCCATATCCGTGGTTGCTTCTTCCGCCGAGTTGTAGAGACACGTCTCATCCCCGTAAAAAAACCACAGCTTCGCCGGAAATGGCATCTGGAAGCGCAGTTTTTTTCTCTCGTAATACCTTTTTAGCGTCGTTGTATTCCCGACGCTTTTTAAGGACCTCCGGGGCGTAATCGTGTTCCACGAAAACTTCTCTCTTGGTGCATAAATCCTTTTTTCTGCCAAGCCAGTCTTACAACCTCTTCTTTTATTCTGGAGTCGGAGAACTTCACCACCACCGATCGTGGAGGCGCTTCCGCCGCCGGCCTAGGGGCTAATGTACGGTGCGCCCTTTCCATCTTCAAGTCGGTGGTTTGGGGAATATCCAACTTCTCTCTCAGTAAGGATTCCACGCATGCCGCCATTGTGGTGAAACCATCCTCGACTCCTTCTTTCAGACAATGAATTCTTATGTTGTCTCTTCTTAGTCTTCCTTCTTGGTCGGTTAGCTTAGCCTCCAGTCTTGACTGTCTTTTGTGTAGTTCCAGCACGGTATCTTCCAGCCCTTTTATTCTTTCCTCTGCTTCCAAGATTCGGTCCTCGGCCTGGTCCACTCTGCTGTTTGTCCTTTTTATTTCGTCTTTGATTTCATGAAATTCGGCCCAACACTCGCGGCGAAATCGTCTTAATTCTTTAAGTACCATTTTTAAGCTAACCTTTTTGCTAGCTTCATTCAGCTCCCCGTCTTCTGAATGGAAATCCTCCGGCTCAGATTCTCCGGCCGATGCATGTCCTGGCCTGGTAAATGTCGATTTCTTCTGTTTTCCTTTAGGCATGTCTTTTGATCTTCACTCTTCCAAAAATCCGTTAAATCTGATTTTCAAGGTATTTTCCTGGATCGGGTCTGGGAGCTTCAGCGTTAAGCTGCTATCACCATGGTGTCCAGACCAGAAGTCACATTACTCAAGTTTTTAAGTGGGTGCTCTTTGTACCCTTAACTACAAATTTTGGTTGTCTTTTAATTATTAATTTCAAAGCACTGTTTTTACATGAGTAATTACTGTTATGAATGTTTTTTTCCCCCTTCCCTACTCTCTCAGTGGAAAAAAAAGAAACACTAGAATAAAAATACAAAAAATACACATATTTTTGTCATTTATGTAAACCATGACAAAAAAAAAAAAAAAAATTCCTGCAGGACAAAACATGACACTTCATATTTTCTAACCTGTATGTATACCACCATAGACAGAGAGAGAACCTGAATTAGGCAGAGCTCAGAGACGGCAAGATGAGAGAAGAGAGGAGCAAAGGAGAGGAAAGTGTTCAGGCAGAGGGTCCAGGAGAGGTGAGAGCAGAATAACATCATCACTCTATATCTTTGTATCCCACTAAAAAGTCTAAACACAGGACGTCTGGGTGGGACCCCAACTGGCCCAATATTCCAATATTCAAGCCTCGGTTGTACAATACTTCAAATGGTAAGTTCCATATGCAAAGTTACTGTACAAAATTTAAAAAAAGAAAAACAGTATAGAATTAACATATTCCGGTAACAATCGTGTCATATGTTTACTGCTGCCCCCCACCAGAAAAATATGTTGCCACCGTGCCAAGATCTTTAAGCCAGAGAAAACACTGTTATGACCACCTCCAAAGGCAGCACATGTCCAACCATTGGCGGTTCATGAGTATTTGGGCCTACTCTCACTATAGTGGCAGTTCTGTGATGACTGAAGTTTGACCTCTAAAGTATGGAACCTTTGTTAGTGCGATTGTTCCCTACTGTTCTGCAGAACTGCATCGTCCTCCAGCTTTGGAACGATTGGAAGAGGTGGCCTGTGGAACAGAACAAATGCAAATGTTTCCTCATGTATGAGCATGTGCCGACCAGAGGTTGCCAAGCAACCCCAATAGTTGTAGCCGGCTTGTCCTATTTTTTTTTTTTCCCTGTGAATGGGCATTCCTACACATCCCCCACCCCGCAAATCTAGAGCTCTTTGACTGGCTGTTCCTGACACAGTGGCCTCAGCCGGTGTGCCTGTATTTTATTATAAACTAAAAAGTTTGGCAGAATCCCCCCCCCCCCAGCCAAAGCTATTTGTGTCCGTTCATTAAATGTAGGATATTTTCCAAAGAAAGAATTGAAAACAACGGACAACCGTGCTGGAACTCTGCAGACGGGCTGTTTCTCTGCCGACAGCCTGGATGATGAGCTACGGCGACCGGCCACATGAAAGCAGTGAAGGCATCTGCCTCGACTTCACAGAGCCCCATCGCTGTAGTGTGGGTAAGCCGTTTCAACTATCCAATTGTAGGCTGCATAAATTTGAGGATATTTTCCACACTATTAATTATTTTGTTGCTATTCGTCACCAATTAACTACAAACCTTTTATTTTTAAAATGCATGCCTCTGCAGCTGCCAGAAAGTTAGTGACAAAGTTATTAGGAACTAGAAAAGCACTCGGAGAGCGCAGACCTCCGCCAAGTGCCACAGTTCCCCCCCCATACAGTGTTTGTGTGTACGTTTTCAGGTTCCTTGACCATGAAAACATATGACTAGCAATTGGATTGACAATGATAGGATTAGTGGTTCAGTAGTAAAAGCATTACCTCCTTGGCGGAGGTAATAAACTGAAGTGTTGCTGTTGTGTCCATCTGCAAACTCCCAGGCTGCGGGCGTTGTAATTCGTCGCACAACCGCGTACAACCCACAGGCCAATGGGTTATGCGAGCGTTTTCATAGATCACTGAAAGCAGCACTCAGGGCTTCACTGACGGATGCAAATTGGGTAGACAGGTTGCCGTGGGTTTTATATTGGGGTTGCGCTCCGCGGCAAAAGAGGATTTGGAAGCTTCCCCGGTAGAGAGCTTGTTTTTGTGCAGCCACTATGGCTGCCCGGGGAATTTCTGCCAAATAATCCCGCGCCGGACAGCTGCCCGTCTCAGCTTTTGCAGCGTAGCGCAAACACAGGCACGCTGCCAGGCCCGGCCCACCACTGTTTTCCGCGTGCTTTTGTGCCTAAAACTTTGAAGAACGCGGAGTTCGTGTTCGTCAGACACGACGACCAGCGCCCTCCATTGCGCCTGCACACATGTTGAAAATGGCCGTATCTCACAATGTTCAAGAATCCTTTAAAAAATGCCTGTATCCAGACGGTGATCCGGATCATCCCCAAAATTTAATCAGTTCTTCCTTGTACCATTTCCAACAACGCCTGAAAGTTTCATCGAAATCCATCCAAAACTTTTTGAGTTATCTTGCTAACCAACAGACAGACAGACAGACAAACGCTGGCAAAAACATAACCTCCTGCGGCCTGGCGGAGGTAATAAATTTAAATCAAAACTCACCACTGGTGCCAAAATGGTCTCCATGTTTTTGAACTCTAGCTCTCTTCTACGCTTTTTTCTTGTCAATGTGACCCCCCCCCCACCACCCCAATTTAATACGTTTTACTGCAAATTTACAGCTTTCTGGTAAATTTCTGACATTTTCCACTTATGGCTCTAGTAGACTTTTTTCTTGTAAATGTGAGACTTTTTCATGTAAATTTGAGGCTTTTTTTCCTCATCAATTTTATTTTTCGGTGGAAGGTCGTCTATTTACCTTGAGGCCAAGATGCAATGCAGCACTGAAGGGGTGTCCCATGCTCCTCAATTTAATGTAGGCTACGAAATATATCTACAATTCAAGAAATCTGTCTGTCATGACCATAGGACTCGCTAAAAGATCACAGGATCGCCTATGACGTGCCTATGATGTCTATATGATGTCTATATGTCATACAGATCGCTAAAGGAGGAGTAATATAGGAGTCATATAGGAGTAAAAGATCATAGGACTCACTACATATAGATACAGTGGGGCAAAAAAGTATTTAGTCAGCCACCAATTGTGCAAGTTCTCCCACTTAAAAGATGAGAGAGGTCTCCAATTTTCATCATAGGTATACCTCAACTATGAGAGACAAAATGAGAAAACAAAAATCCAGAAAATCACATTGAAGGATTTTTAATGAATTAATTGGTAAATTCCTCGGTAAAATAAGTATTTGGTCACCTACAAACAAGAAAGATTTCTGGCTCTCACAGACTTGCAACTTCTTCTTTAAGAGGCTCCTCTGTCCTCCACTCGTTACCTGTATTAATGGCGCCTGTTTGAACTCATTATCAGTATAAAAGACACCTGTCCACAACCTCAGACAGTCAGACTCCAAACTCCACTATGGCCAAGACCAAAGAGCTGTCAAAGGACACCAGAAACAAAATTGGAGACCTGCACCAGGCTGGGAAGACTGAATCTGCAATAGGTAAGCAGCTTGGTGTGAAGAAGTCAACTGTGGGCGCAATTATTAGAAAATGGAAGACATACAAGACCACTGATAATCTCCCTCCATCTGGCGCTCCACGCAAGACCTCACCCCGTGGGGTCAAAATGATCACGAGAACGGTGAGCAAAAATCTCAGAACCACATGGGGGGACCTAGTGAATGACCTGCAGAGAGCTGGGACCAAAGTAACAAAGGCTACATCAGTAACACACTACGCCGCCAGGGACTCAAATCCTGCAGTGCCAGATGTGTCCCCCTGCTTAAGCCAGTACATGTCCAGGCCCGTCTGAAGTTTGCTAGAGAGCATTTGGATGATCCAGAAGAGGATTGGGAGAATGTCATATGGTCAGATGAAAGCAAAATAAAACTTTTTGGTAAAAACTCAACTTGTCGTGTTTGGAGGAAAAAGAACACCATACCTACTGTGAAGCATGGGGGTGGAAACGTCATGCTTTGGGGCCGTTTTTCTGCAAAGGGACCAGGACGACTGATCCGTGTAAAGGAAAGAATGAATGGGGCCATGTATCGTGAGATTTTGAGTGAAAACCTCCTTCCATCAGCAAGGGCATTGAAGATGAATCATGTCTGGATCTTTCAGCATGAATATGAGCCCAAACACACCACCCGGGCAACGAAGGAGTGGCTTCGTAAGAAGCATTTCAAGGTCCTGGAGTGGCCTAGCCAGTCTCCAGATCTCAACCCCATAGAAAATCTTTGGAGGGAGTTGAAAGTCCGTGTTGCCCAGCGACAGCCCCAAAACATCACTGCTCTAGAGGAGATCTGCATGGAGGAATGGGCCAAAATACCAGCAACAGTGTGTGAAAACCTTGTGAAGACTTACAGAAAACGTTTGACTTCTGTCATTGCCAGCGAAGGGTATATAACAAAGTATTGAGATAAACCTTTGTTATTGACCAAATACTTATTTTACCGAGGAATTTACCAATTAATTCATTAAAAATCCTTCAATGTGATTTTCTGGATTTTTTTTTTTCTTATTTTGTCTCTCATAGTTGAGGTATACCTATGATGAAAATTGGAGACCTCTCATCTTTTAAGTGGGAGAACTTGCACAATTTTTGGCTGACTAAATACTTTTTTGCCCCACTGTATATGGTGTTTATATGATGTCATATAGACATTGTACAGGCATGCATAGGTAGGCACTAGTTTTTTAATTTTTAAAACCAGTGCATGCCTCTGCATGTCCGTGCATACCTGTGCATATCCATAGAAACCAAGTATAAGCAAGTATCTCTGCATGCCTGTAGAAAGCAGGTGTAAGCAAGAACGTCAGCACTCGTTCAGTGATGCCTGCCTTTGATCTTTGATGGTGTCACAGCAAGTCCTATGATCTTTGATGATGTCATAGCGAGTCCTATGATCTTTGATGATGGCACAGCGAGTCCTATGATGCCTGCATATGATCTTTGATGATTCAATTCAACTTTATTTATATAACGCCATTTTACAACAATAGTCATCTCATAGCACTTTCAAATGTGGGGGAAACCCCCACAATTGCAGAAAGACCCCAGCAATCAGGCGATCCCCTGTGAGCAAGCGCTTGGCGATGGTGGAAAGGAAAAAGTCCCTTTAAACAGGAAGAAACATCTAGCAGAACCAGGCTCAGGGAGGGGCTGTCATCTGCTGCAACTGGCTGGGGGGTGAGGGGATAGAGAAGATGAAAAGAACAGACATATAGACAGCAAACATTAAAGGAGTGAAGCCAAGTACATTATTGGAGGTCCCCCAGCAGTCTAAATCTATTAGCAGCAGAACTAAGGGAGGGTTTAGAGACACATGATCCCTCCCTAATCGTAGGCTATATCAAAAAGGAAGGTTTGTCATATGACATCATATGATGTCATAAGATGCCTGTTTGATCTTCGATGATGTCATAGCGAGTCCTATGAATGTGAGTGATGCCTGCCTTTGATCACACAGATTTTCTTTAACCAAGCTATACTAAGGTGTCTATATGACATCATGTAGACATCATAGGCAATCCTATGATCTTTTAGCAAGTCCTATAGTCGTGACAGTCACATCGTCTGAGAGTTCTTGAATTATATATAGTGACGAATGCTGTGTTGAGCTGTCAGCACACCCTGCAGTGAAAATGTAAGCCACTTCAAGTCTGTGCTCCGCTTGCGTGCGTGACATACACTGCCTGCGCGTGACAAGAACAGGGAGAACTGTGCTAAACAAAATACAATGCGAGTACGGCCAATGTTGACTGGCGCTCACCTCAGCATGGAACAAGGCAAATGACACCAGTGAGAGTGTGACCTTAGTAAATTGTGTGGCAAAGGGTGCCACAACTACCGGGGTTTACTACGCTTGCAGAAGGCCATCAAAACTGAGATGTGGCATGCTGACCAAAGGGGTCCACCTCCTGCAAGGCAACACCCCAGTGCACAAACGGCATTTTGCACAGATGGAAGCATGGTCCTGCAGCTATGAAATCCTTCCTCACCCACCACCACCCCCAAAAAAAAATCTGACTTCCACCTCTTTCCAACCATTAAGTCATTTTTGAAGGGCAAGCACTTTCAAGATGATGAAACACTTGATTACCAAGGTCAAGCCGTGGCTTCTGGTGCAACCTGAAGACTTCTACAGGTGAGGTCTCCACAGCTGCATAAAGCAATGGGAGAAGTGTGTGACCTTTGGTGGTACCAACCTATGTGGAGAAAGACTAATAGCTGTGCCAAGTTTGGTTCCCCTCAGTCCATGGGAAATGGGTCGGGGGTCGGAAATGGGTCGGGAAATGGGTCTTTAACAGCCCTCAAAAGTGGTGAAATCACAATAAGTTTAATAGAAAATGAAAAGGCAGACAAGTTGCAAATTTATGAGAAGGCCAAATCACACATTCAACAGGTAAAACTGCCCATTTGTGGGGTTTTGTGTGTGTGGGGGGGGAGGGGGTAATACCAACACAATAGCAAGGGAAACATTGTTCAACCACGGAAACTTAATGCGTGTTTTCCTTACATCGTTTAAAACAAGAGACGTTACTGACTTTTTGTGGTCGCTCATGTGGATATGTTCATTTTTCCCCTGAATATCACTCAATATAATGAACGAAACAACGTGGACCCATACTACACACCCCACAGCTCCATTCTCTACCAGCATTATTTAAGAAAAAAGAACCGAAGAGAACTTCATGAACTCACCAGCTCATAGTTGACAGCAGTCACTCTGACGGTACAACTTCTGCAGCTTCGTTGAAGTTAATAAATGCGTTTTTAAACCGAACACCTCACCGTCCCCGGTTACACGTTACGCAAGCACGTTATTCAAGCAAACACACGCATAACTTGGTTTACAGGAGACAACAGCTCACACTGACTAATTTAGCTAGTTCCTCTGTGTGCAAAGTGCAAACTAACCGCAATATCCACTAAAGATAAGGTTTCATCAAACAGTGCAAAGAAACAAGCAACAAGCGTGCAGACCCGACCCACAGTGTGCCCGACTCTGAAAAGAACAGCGTAAATTTCGCTCAGCAACGAGCAGTGTTAAATCTGTATCCGGCCTTCCGGTTTCAAAATAAAAACATTGACGCAAAACACAACGGAGGGCGAACTTTAGCGTGGTATCGACGCTTTATTGCGAATGCAGAAATTGCCTACCTTTCGTTTTTGTGCGCATGTACCGCCTCTCACTTGACGTAGTGGTGGTTGGCTCGTGTGGCTCCTGATTGGGCGTCTTCCATTTCGCGCCACTTCAGGCGAAACCACTGTACAATAGGGGGAAGAGCGATTTAGGACAGCAGTTAAACAGTGTGTCTGGGAGTAATGCGAATAGAGAGATATGCGTAATAAAGACGTTATTTATTAATTAATCTAATAAAGAATTCACGGTCAAAAACGTATTTCATGTACAAACAAAATAATGTGACAACCCCTCTGAGGACAAACATGCACCTTACCCAGACCGATATTTCCCGCGAAGGAAGCGCGGCGGTGGGCGCGTGAGGTGTGATGTTTAATCTGTGCACGAGTGAATGAATCTTTTATTTTCGGATAGTACAGGTTAAAAGAAACTGAATAATATAACAAAGGGGGAAAGAAAATCCAACAAAGTCAAATTAGACAATAACTCCTCTGATTATACAATTCAACATAAGTTATCCGAAACGGGTGATGGCTGAAGCCGCAGCTTATATTGCCCACCCATATTCCATCCAAGAATTCAAAAGAAAAAAAACAAGACAAGAGCGATTACAATTCAAAAACGAAGCTAAGACAAAATGTGACAGAAAAAACCTAAGCTACAACACAACACAGGCTGGATATGACAATCCTTATGTGATTTTACATGTCATCTTGTATATATGTTTGGAGTATTTCTTCCTTTAGTTTTTGTTTAAATTGTCCAAGCATTGTACATGATTTTAATTCAGGTCCAAAATCGTTCCATAATCTGACTCCTTGCACTGAAACAAAGTGTTGCTTGGTGGTAGTTCTCACTGAAGGTTTTTGAAATATACATGTTCCTCTGAAGTGATATAGTTTCTCCCTTGTTTGGAACAACTTTTGGGTGTGTGGTGGCTCTAGAGTTATCTCGTCTTAATATAAGTGTGGCTCATTTATGCGCGTTAAAGAAAAGCAAAGAGCCAAAATATTAACTGGTGCTATAATCATTTTGCAGCAACATCACGAAATCATCCATCAGATCTAGCTCGGAGAGCCAAGCGTTCAGGCAGACGGAAGGTTGCCAGCAACCCACAACATGGGTTAAATCTGCAGCCGTAATTTTTTTAATGACATGCACAAATGATGACCCAGGGATAGCGATGGTGGGGCTCAGATTTATATTTGGTGTTTTCTTATGCAGGGAAACGATGTCTCCCAACTGTACGCTTACGTCACGATCTCATGAACTGGCAGAAAGATGCCTGGAGGTATCAAAAATGACGATTTCAATGCATTTCTATGGAAATATTAGCTAAATTTAAACAAAAAGTGGTGTGCAAATGGCTCATGTGGCCATCACCAGTGAATCAGAATACAAGTTTTTTTGATTCATATCAGCCAGCAGAGATTGTGGCAATGCATATTGTAGAGGAGTCAGCAGACAGCGTCTCACCAGGGGGCAGTGGTTAAACTAGGAGAATAATAGACAGGGACGAGTTGGCAGGAAGAGGGAGCTGGGGGGTTAAGGGAAATGTATTGTGGGGTTAGATGTCATGCAGATGTGAGATGATCTGTTGAGTAATAAGGAGAAACCTGGCCTGGCTGGGTCATTGCTTTTCTGTGTATGAATGATGTGAGAGTGTTAATAAAACTTCGTCTGTTCGTAAACTGGCCTCATCATTTCCCACAGTCTCCACAAGATTACCAAAGGAGAATTTTGTGGGCTGCCTTTTCATATGCATTGGCTGAGGGATGATATGACCCACGTCTCCCTCTGGCCACAAATGGAGATTGTTCCTGCTGCAGGTATGTCTGTTTACCTAACTATGACTCTTATTTAACATAAAAAGTAACTTGCCTACACTTAAAGTTTATGCAAGCAAGTGAGAAACACCCGAATTTGCATCAGAGGGAGTTAATAGCTAAAATAGCATTAGCCTAAAAATGCGTCGGCTTGGTAGAAATATTAATTCCAATTTGAGCTGCTTATCAGGCTAAGAGTAAACATATTAACACTGTGTAAAATTACTTTTTTCTTCTCTCGGTAAAAATGTGTTCAAGAATTGGTTAGTCGGCACAAAACCATTTTAAATGCATCAGAGATTTAAGAATCACTAGAGAAATGCCAAGTCACACTTACTGTTTATTCTTCTTGAATCATGCAGAGAATATCACAGCTGTGGTCTGTTTCAGCACGACCTGCCAACAGCCACGAAAAACAATAAATTCAAGTACATATTTCTTCTGGTCAGGGGCGTTCCCCAAACCTTCCGACAATAGCTCCCTCCTTCAGGAATGCTGACTCCATCAGTTGTTTTCTCCCCCAAGGTCAGCTAGCCAAGTGCGTCATGCTGAACAATGGCTCTCTTCTTCAAGATTGCTGACTCCATCAGATGTCTTCTCCAAACAATGGCTGTCTTTTCCTCAGCAAGGTCGCCTGGCCAGGTGCATCCTGCTGATACTCCTATCTCTTATCGCAACCCTGAACACAAGCTAACCTCCCCCCTGCTATGTGTGAGCAAAAAGCAGCCCGTTGTTTGCTAAGCAATAAGGGATGTGTGTGTGCGTAACTAACCCACATCTTTTATGTTCAGCGTGAAGCAGTGCAGAGACTTTAAACAGCAAAAGCACATTTGTTTAAACAATATTTAATATCCTAGCTTATCTAAACATTTCTACCTCTTTCGGCTCTAAAGCAGGCACATTAACACACAGACCCTGGATATGCTTTATTCATTGATTATGGCACAAGCGAAAAACCTGTTGGCAGATATATGTCATTAAGCAATCATATTTATGCATTTCTTTTATTCATTGATGCATATTTACAGGCAAAAATTCTCATGCCGGCCCCTCTGCCTGGCAACCTTTAGCATAGCTTTTATCAATGAATTAAGACACAGCAAAATGGATAAATGATAAATGAGCAAAGCAAAACATTTCAAGTCAGAAGATATTACTGTCCATGTATGCTGTATCTGAGCCTCAAGACCTGCCGTACAACAGAGCTTTAAACCTTCACATCTATTCTGACTACATGACCGTAAATAGCACAATATTTTGATGATACCTGTAAAAAACACAAGAAATAAGAAGGGGCCAGAGGTTACTAGCACATAGCCCACTGTAGAGGGGTACCTTCAGCACAGCCCCTTTTCATGCAGATTCATATGCATGTGTGTGGTGTTGGAAGTGTGTACAGTGGACAGAACAGTGGATAGCAGAAAAACATAATATATACATTTCAAACAATAGCCTCTCCTTCTTCACTGTCATTCCCAGATTCACAATGGTCATTGTTGTGGAGAAGAGACTTAGGCTCCACTTGGGAGTGGACTTGAGCCATCATCCTTTGGGCTGGCTCTTTAGACAGGGTTATAACTATACATCTTTTCCAGCAGCGCTCTCAGACATGGGATACAGCCACAACCTACTATGAGTATCACTGCTAGCGAGATGACTTTAATCAGAATTACTGAGCGTACTACTCCTGCCCAATGCCCAAAGATAGACTGCAACCATGCAGTAAACGCATCTTCTTCATAACCGGTATTTTGACCAAACTCTATTCTCAGGCCTTCTAAAGCCTCTATAGCACATGTAATACTGCCATCTGGTCTCAGTTAAGCAGTATAGGTGGCATCACTGCTACCTGCACTGACTATGTCAGCAACAGTCTGCAGTAGAGGTCAATTTGGGCGGGGCGGTGGCGCAGTGGTTAGCACTGCGGCAGCACAGCAACTCACCCTTGGCCATGGGATCCCTGGTTCGATCCCAGCCCCTGACCAACAGTGATCTGTGTGGAGTTTGCATGTTCTCCCCGTGTCTGCATGGGTTTACTCCGGGAGTTCTCCGGATTCCTCCCACAGGCCAAAAACATGCAGGTTAGGTTAATTGGAGACTCTAAAGTGGCCCTAGGTGTGAATGTGTGTGTGAATGGTAAAGGGATAGCGCCGTACCATGGCTGCTTCATCCATCCAGGTGGATGCCCTCAATTTCCCCTCTGGGGATCAATAAAGTATACAAAATTAAAAAAAATCAAAAAATTTGGCTCAACAGCTCTAGCACAATGAGTCACATGAATCCTATTACTGAGCTTTCCTCTTTTCCACACTTGTACTGCATGTGAAGTGGCTTTTATTACTTTAAAAGGTCCTTGCCACTTAGTTGAGTCCCAATGTGGTCTCACTAATTTTTGCCACACCCACTTACTAGGTTCCAATGGGACGGTGTCTCCTTGTTGAGCATGTCCGAAACCTGTTGAGAGAGCTTCAGATATTTTCTTTAGACTCCTGATATACTGTGTCAGTTTTACAGCTTAACTGTTTCTAGAAGTCAAAAGTGAATCAACAAATGGCCTTGGCATCTTTCTCCCTGTTAGCAGCTCATGAGGAGTCAGGTAGAGCGTCGTGTTGGGGGTAGATCGCAGTGTCATCAGCGCTAATGGCAGTGCATCAACCCATATACATGCCTGTCCTCATGCATTGTTTGGCTAGTATTCTTTTCAGTGTACCATTTGCTCTTTCAACTAGCCCTTGGGAGGATGGATGCACCACTGAACCAAACTCATGCCTTAAGCCTAAGGCACATTCAATTTCCTTCAAATGTTTATTTGCAAAATGTCTGCCATTGTCTGATCTGATCACTCTTGGAAACCCATGCCTAGGAATCACTTCCTCACTCAGCCATTTAATCACTTCCTCATCCTTCTGTCATACATGCTTTAGCCTCAACCCATCTTGAAAATGTGTCCACATACACTAATAGACACCTGTAGCCTCTGCATCTGTTTTCTGGGCCCATGTCTGTAAAATCAATCACAATGTCTTTCCAAGGCCCTTCAGGGGCTGGAAAAACTCCCATAGAAGCCTTTAACATGTGTTTGGGATTGAACTGTTGGCATGCTTCACATTCAGAAACAACTAGTTCTGCAACTTCAGTCAAATGTGGATGCCACCAATGTGCTGCAGTCAAAGCAGAGATTTTTGTTTTTGAGACATGGCCTTTCAAGTGTGCTTCTTTACACAGCAACAACAACTCCTTAGCTGGGGCTACTAGCCTTCCATCAACTGATCTCCATAAACCTTCTTCGTCCTTCTTTGCTCCTTTCTCTATCCACCTACTTTTTCTTCAGGACTTGCTCTCTCCTGTAACTGCTTATTTTCTTCTGTGCTTAGTTTCATGTACTCCTGATCTTCTTTCTGTACCATCATATTTGCCTGGGTAGCATAGCCACCTGCTTGCTTAGCAGCCAAATCAGCAGCTTCATTTCCTTTAGCTACAATGGCATTTCCTTTTTGATGTCCTTTGCACTTCAAAATTACAACCCTCTTTGGTTGACCCATGGCCTCCAACAGCTCAACCATTTCAGTTAGGTGTCTAATCAGTGTGTTAGTTGAAGTGAGGAATCTTTTTCTTTTCCAATGTGGCAAATCAACATGTGCAACCTGGTGAGCATAAGCTGAATCAGTGTATATGTTTGCCTCTTGTTGTTTTGCATATTGGCATGCTTTAGTGAGAGCTACAATTTCAGCTTTTTGAGCAGAGGCAGGCTGGTCTACCATTCCTGCCTCTACAATTTGAAATACACCTGTCTCTTCATCATATTTTACAACTGCAAATGAAGCACTCAAAGATCCATCTGTTTTCCTATAACTGTCACGCGGTGGCCCTCGCGAGCCACCATAAGACGCCAACACTCGCTGGTGAGGTTTGCATGATGTTTTATTAAGGACAAAGGATAACACAAAGTAACAAAGTAATGAGCCACGATGGGCTAAAACACACTATACAAGGAACAGAGACTGTAAGGCTGAACAAGCACACTTACAATACCAGATAAGGAGGGAAGATAGTAGACAAGGAATCAATAAGGAAAACTGATGTCTGAGACGAGGAACGCTCGCTCAACGTCAGAGCCCAGGAATGTTTGACGAGACTGCTGCATTGGGCTGCATTCAGCGTCCACTTAAATGCCGGCCACTGATGAGCCGCGAATGCAACACAGCTGTTCGGCTTTGACAGCAGGAAGCTCCTCCGAGTGCTGTCACAATAAGAGCTCAGGGAGCCAGAAGGTAAACACTGCTGTCAAGCCTGAAGGGGATGATGTATGGCCCGAGCGTGGACGAGATCGGCGCTCGGACCATGACAATAACAACATCCATCACAAAAAAGATTCAAATTTGGATGTTCAATTTCATTTGCTTGAAGATTTGGCACAGCTTTCATGTCTGTTTCCACAATTGCACAACAGTCATGGGGTTCACTTGTGAGCATGTCCTCTGCCATGTTTGTGCCTTCACTTGTGTAAATGACATTTGGTACTTGTGGTATTCTTTTCAACCTTTGTGTTCTTTTGGCTGAGAGTGTGAACAACACACTTTGTAGATATGAAACTACTCCGTGCATTGTGTACACAATCACAGTGTGTTGCATGGTAATGTGAGAAGTTTTCTCCAATGCTTTGGCTATCGCGGCAACATGAAGTGTGCACGGTGGATGTCCTTCTATGTTATCTAATGTTGAACTGTAGTACATTAGAACTGACCTTGACCCTGTTCCTTTCCCCTTCTGATACAGCACAGCATTTGTAATTCCGTGCTGTTCAGAAATGTCCAAATGAAATAGGGAAGCGTAATCAGGTGGTTTGAATGAATACATATGTGACATCAGTTGTTTTAGTTCAATGAACGCACTCTCAGCTGAAGTAGTCCATTGCAACGGTGATGTGAGATTTTTGTGTCCAGTTCTTTAAGAAGATTGTGCAGGGGTTGAATGAGTGCAGTGTAATTTGGGACAAAATTTCTGCTGTATCCGGTAAGACCCAAAAATGACATCATTTCCCTCACAGTGCGCAGTTTGGGGTGTGAGAGAATTGATGACCCTTGTGATGGAGACATCGCGGAATCGCTAGATAAAATTAGCCTGCCCAAATAATGAACTCTGGGGTGACAAACACTGTACCTTTTTGCGGCTTAGTTTGTAGCCTTTCTGGTAAAGATGTTTCAAGAGGATCTCCATGGCTGAAAGCACAGAGGCAGCAGTAGGGTCTGCTAATAGCAGATCATCAACATACTGTAACAACAATGTATTAGAGGGCAGGAATAAATCCTGCAAATTTTGACGCAGTATGTAATTAAAAATGCCTGGTGAGTCAACAAAACCTTGTGGTTGCCTGCTGTATGTGTACTGTTGACCCTGATCGGTAAATGCAAAAAGAAAAAAGCCTGCTGTCTGCATGTAGAGGAATGCTGAAAAAAGCATTATAAATGTCCACCACAGTAAAAAATTTGTACTGTGGTGTAATGCTATTCAGGAACAGGTAAGAATTTGGAACAGTGTAGTTCGTCATGGACTATCCTGTAGTCCGTTTTGCCAGGCTTCTCTACAGGACGAATTGGTGTGTTTTATAGGGACTGTGTTGGCACTAGAACCCCTGCCTGAAGAAGACCCTTTATTGTTCCTGCTATGCCTGTCTCCTTCTCTTTTGTGAGAGGATACTGTGCTCTCTATACTGGATGAGCATTTGCTTTCAATGAGATTTTGAGTGGTGAACAGGTAATCAGACCAACGTCTGCAGAGCCGTCTGACTACAGAGTGGGGCCAGAGCATCCAAAAGTGCACCAGAATCTGGATGGTCAGTGTTTTCTCTGCCATGTGTTCTGTCCAGGTGCAATGTTTGTGGAGTGGCCTGAATTGTGGCATTGCATGAGATGCAATAGCAAGCAGTAGATGGTGAGTAATGTAGGTCCCTACATTGTGTGACAACCTAGTCAGTCAGCCTAAAACAGTTTTTCACCATTGATCCCAGTGCCCTTGCCTCCTCCCTTGCGGACACCCCCAGCGTAATATGGGGTGCAGCAGTGTCCGAGAGGGCATACAGAGGCAACAAGTCTTTGTCCAGATAAACTGCAGCAGTGACTTCTTGTGGACCCACATAAATGTCTTTACACACCAAGTCCTGTACCCCCACCAAAGTCTCCCACTGATCATCATACAGTTCCTGATCATCATGTGAATAGTTCATTGTGCAGTGGAGTGGATCATGTGGGGGGTCATAAGGTCGAACAGAGTCAATCCATGGAGCCCATGAAATATATTTGTCCACCACACAGTTGCAAAAGAGGTTTGATCTTCCTCTGTGTCTGCTTCCTGTATTTGCAGCTGTGGAGCATTTAGGGAAGTAGACAAATCTGATGTGCACCGGAGCATAGTCCCATCTGGTAGACACACAACAGTTCCAGTAGAAGCAAAATAGATGTGTGCCGTCACTTTCAAAAGCACATCTCTTCCTAGAAGGTTTACAGGACAGTCTGGTAAATACAGAAAAGAGTGGACAAAATCCAGTCCAGCCAGTGAACAGTTCAGTGGTACTGTCCCAGAGATGCCAACCACCGATGTATAACACAGGGTTACAAAAATAATTTTTTGTAAATTGTCTGTGTTTTTTCAACTGATTTAAGACATTTTTGCACCGCTGAAGCCAAAAATGACATCCGTTTCTCTCGATCAGGTGCTAAGTAAAAACCTGTACTTACTTAGTACAGTGCATGTACTAAAGGTAAGTACATATAAATTGAATGTTACATCATCACTGTTCGAGAATTTCAAGACATAAAAAAGAATTTTGCATCATATAAAGCAAAAATACCCGTACATGCAAACAAAAATGCATAAAACAACATATGGCCATAATTCAAAAGTTGACCTGATTGAGCAAAACCAATGTGATTTTTGGATTCAGCACATCAAAATTGTGCTAAATCAGTTAAAAAAACCCTTAGACAATACATTTGGCATTGACCAGTGTAGTTAGTAGACAGGGGTACAGAAGTTGATATTGATGAAAAGCGATCCTGTGTTCACCATAACTTCATAAGTCTTGTCTCCCAGCGTGCATGCTGTGGTTGGGAGCCATGTGTGATTGCTGAGGCAGCTGTGTCTGCTGTGGCTGATCTGACCACACCCCGGGTGCTGGAGGTGGGGTGAGTGCATAGTTTATCCAGACAGTTCCTCTGCCAGTAGATGGAGCTCTACAATCACGAGCCCAATGGCCTCTTTTGCCACACCGCAGGCACATGTCCCGTGGCAGGCCAGGTGGTTTTCTATTTCCTCTGTATACACCTCTCCCACTCCCTCTTTGTGGTGGGCGGGACCATTGTTGTTGGGATGTCAACACAAAGGGCTCAGCCGGGACAGGACCAATAATGGCCTGAGGGGTTGCCACTATAATGGCTGGAGCCTGTACAGTATTGTTTTGTTTTTATCCTTTTTTTTTAACCTCATCTCCAGCTGCTTTTAGCTGGGCTTTTACCAACTGATTAGATAAATCTGCTGTTTCTGTCTCTTTTTCATCTTGTTTTTTATTGTATTCTCTCACATAGTGATGCACATGGGACAGCCATTCTGCCCAGGGGCGGGTGTTTAAACCCACAACCGCTTCCAGAGCGGCTCTAACAGGTTGTGGGACTGATGTCTGAACATCCTTGTGGAATACCACCCGTGTAGTTGTGTTATTGCATGGATTTTCTCCAGTCACATCAATCCAAAGTGCCAAACACCTGTCCACATAGGCTCCTGCTTCCTCACCTTTTTTCATAGGAATGTCTGTTAGTTCAGCACTAGTGAGATCTACAGGGAGCATTCCTCTCATTACTGCAAAAATGTTATCACTGTGTTGTCTAAATGGAGCCTCATCAGGCTCATTTGTGGTGCCAGCCTCTTCCTCTATGTGTTTGAGCACAGAGGCTGAGGTGTGTGTGGCTACTATTCTCCTGATATCTGCTAAACACAAACGGCAACCAACTGTGGCCTTCTGCATGGCTCTGATCCAGGGGGATGCTCCCGAGGTCAGTGGAGGCAATGTATCACAAATGCCTTTAAGGTCCTTAAAGGACCATTCTGAATATCTGTGCTGCCCCAGTTTCAGTAGCTATCATGGGTATGTTCCTATAATCTACTTTAGATATGGTTCCTACTTGTAAACACGTACGCTGTGGTGCTTTTTTGGTCAAATTCGCAATTGTTAAACCATAATCATCATATGTCCACTGTTTTGATTTGCCTCTGGGTGGTGGTGCATGTTTGTCTGTGTAGTCAGTGATTTTCTTAGGGGTGTTTCTGTCATGACTCGCTCTGGGTCATCACCTGCTACAGCTGCACGCACACCTGCTCCCAGTCGTCCACGGGCTTTATAGCCTGCTCTGCCTGGGATCTGGCACGGAGCCGTCTGTTGTCCTGTCTACAGAATCACTCCTCTCATCTTACAGCCTACGTCCAGGCCTCTTCTGTCCTGACTAGGATCGTTTCTTCATCGCAAGTAAGCCTAATTGCTACTCACCTTTCTAGCCTTTTCCCCTGTGCACAGGTGGATTCCTCCGGCGGCGGAATCTGTTCCCCTTGGCGGTGGAACAAGCCCTCATCACTCCAATGGGGCCACCTGTCCATCTCTGGTGTGTGCAGAGGACGCTGTCTTCCTGGCTTTAGCCTCCAGGCCAACCTGAGCATTCCTCGTCCACCTACAAAGTAAGCCCCAGTCATTATCTCGTTCATTCATTGGTGGACAGTGCTAACATCTGTGCTTTGGTTCTATTATAGGGTTGCCAGGCTGAACAGCGCTCTGCTGTCCCCCGGCCATGACATCACAACTATCACTACATACACCACACATACACGCACTCATACATTCACACGTTACAAATGAAGATTATTGAATTCACTCGAGCCTGTGTGTGTGTTCCCTGGGTCTAGAAAATATGTCAGTACGGCTCTGTCAAAGTGACCCAGCGTACAGCGTGCTAGCATGCCAAATTAACAACTTAGATGCTCGAGTGGACCAAATAGCTTACCAGCAGCAGGTTATTCTTAACCAACTAGCTCAAATTAACAGCCAGTTGGATCGTCTGGTTGGGCAGCAGGCGTTTCCTCCGGTCCCCAGTAGTGTGCCAGCTCCCGTTAGCTCCTCTCTTAGCCAGGCTAGTCAGGCCCCCTTAACCCGACTCACTCCAGTTCCCACGCCCGCTCGTTTCGGGGGTAAACTTGGGGAGGCCCATGGGTTCATACTCCAGTGTGAGACAGTTTTTCAGCGGGTTCTGGGGGATTTTCCTACTGATCATAGCCGCATAGGCTACGTAGCTAATTTGTCGGAGGGGTGAGCGCTAGCTTGGGCATATGCCGTCATGGCTAAACCGAGTTATGCTAACTTAATGTACAGGCAGTTCGTTCAGGATTCAACGAGGTATTCGACCATTCCGGCCACGATAATGTGCTCACCACTTGGTTCTTAAATCTTCGACAGGGGGGCAGGTCTGTCGCGGACTATGCTGTCGATTTCCGAGTGGTAGCAGCGGAGGTGGGATGGGAGGATGCCTCGCTGTGTAGCATCTTTATTAGAAGCCTGAGCCCTAGCCTGCGGGATGAGCTGGCCCGCCTAGACAAGCCTGAGAAACTCATGGAGCTAATTTCCTTGACTATTAATTTGGATAACAGGCTGAGGGAGCGTGCAGCCAAACGGAGCACTTCCGGACGCTCGGGTGCCCAGTTTCATCGCTCCTCCAAGCCACCCCTTTTGGCCTTGCCTTCGCTAGAATCCTCAGACGGACTGGAAGCTATGGTAGTGGGGCGGACCAAGCTCTCGTTAGCCGAGAAGCAGCGCCGCAGGGAATTAGGCCTGTGTATGTATTGTGGGAGTGATGAGCACGAGGTAGAGTCATGCCCCGTTCGGCCAAAAGAGGGGGTCCGTGCGTCGCAGTAGGGGGACTCACGGACACGTCTCGGCCTAACTCCCTCACCAAATATCTCCTGCCTATTAGATTCATTTTCAAACAGTCAGAATTCCTCACACATGCACTGATTGACTCGGGGGCTGAGCAGAGCTTCATCTCAGGGGAACTGGCAACCCGACTGGGTCTCCCTTGCCATCCACTTCAGTCCCCCCTTAAGGTCGTTGCTCTGCCCAAGGCCCCTCTGGCGACGGTGTCGCAGCAAACGGTCCCGGTGTCAGTCATCATTTCCGGCAACTATTGGGAGGACCTGTGCCTGTTTGTTTTTACCACGTCGGCCTCTCCTGTCATCCTGGGCTACTCCTGGCTTCGGCTACACAACCCCACCTTTGATTGGTGTACGGGGAGTGTCGTCTCATGGAGCTCTTTTTGCCTTAGTGCCTGCTTGCAGTCTGCAGCATGCTCTCCTTCTGTGTCTCTGTCCTCGCCCGCCCGCCCTCCCTCGTCCTGACCTGTCCAGGGTGCCGCCCGAATATCACGACCTGGAGGCTGTGTTCAGCAAGTCACAGGCGCTGTCTCCCCCCCCCCCCCCCACCGCCCTTATGACTGTGCCATCAATCTCTGGGCTGGAGCTCCGCTGCCGTCAAGCCGCCTCTACAGCCTATCGGCTTCGGAGCGGGAGGCAATGGACGCCTACATTAAGGAGTCTCTTAGCTCAGGCATCATTCGGCCTTCTTCCTTGGCGGTGGGGGCGGGGTTCTTCTTCGTTGGCAAAAAGGATGGCTCCCTGTGGCCATGTATTGACTTCAGGGCTCTTAATGACATTACTACTAAGGATAAGTACACTCTTCCGCTCATGGACACGGTGTTTGACTCCCTCCAGGGGGCCTCCTGGTTCACTAAGTTAGATTTCCGCAACGCCTACCACCTTGTGCGGATCAGGGAGGGGGACGAGTGGAAGACGGGATTCCAGACCCCAAGTGGCCACTTCGAGTACCTGGTGATGCCGTTTGGGTTGACCAACGCTCCGGCCGTCTTCCAGTGCCTTATTAATGACGTCCTCCGGGACTTCCTTGGGTCTTTTGTCTTCGTGTACCTGGACGACATCCTGATCTTCTCCCAGTCATTGGACGAACATCAGGTCCACGTGAGACGGATCCTCCAACGGCTCCTGGAGAACAAACTGTTGTGTGAAGGCTGAGAAGTGTGAGTGTGAGTTCCACGCCAGCAAGACCTCATTTCTCGGCTTCATCATCTCACACAACCAGATCATCCCTGACCCCGAGAAGGTTAAGGCGGTGGTGGATTGGCCCCCTCCTCGTCAAGGAAGCAGCTTCAGCAGTTCCTGGGGTTTGCCAATTTCTACCGCCGGTTTGTCCTGAATTACAGTATGATCGCCCTCCCCTTGACCCGGCTCACTTCCCCCAAAGTGGCATTCCAGTAGACGGAGGAGGCTGCAGCAGCGTTCGCCGCTCTAAGACTGAATTCTCGTCCTCTCGCGTCCTGACGCAGGTGGATCCCTCTCTCCAGTGCCTGGTCGAGGTGGATGCCTCTGATTCTGGGGTGGGGGCGGTCCTTTCGCAGTGCTCCCTAGTGGATGGGGTGGTCCGTCCCTACGCGTTCTTCTCCCGTCATCTGTCCGCGGTGGAGAAGAATTATGACATCGGTGACAGGGAGCTCCTGGTGGTGAAGCTTGCCCTGGAGGAGTGGCGTCACTGGTTGGAGGGGGCCACTCAACCTTTTATTGTGTGGACTGATCATAAGAATTTGGAGTACCTGAGGACAGTGAGACGTCTGAATGCCCGTCAGGCCCGTTGGTCCCTGTTCTTCGGGCGCTTCAATTTCACTATCACTTATCGCCCCGGGGCTAAGAACGCCAAACCTGACGCCCTGTCCAGGCAGTTTGCTCCGGATGTTGCGGAGGGGTGTGAGCACACCATTCTCCCTCCCTCTTGTATCGTTGGCGCCCTCTCGTGGGGCATCAGGGAAAAGGTCCTGAGGGCACAGGAGACTGAGCCGGATCCGGGCGGGGGGGCCCTCGGAGAGGCTGTTCGTTCCTTCATCTGCCCAAGGCAAGGTGATCAACTGGGCCCATGCCTCTAGACTCTCGTGCCATTCAGGGGTGACTCGCACGGTGGAGATCCTCCAGCGGACATTCTGGTGGCTGGCGTTTCGGAGGGACGTCATCAACTATATCCGCGCCTGTCCTCAGTGCACCACTGGGAAGACACCTTCATCTCTGCCTGCTGGACTCCTTCATCCCTTGCCGGTTCCCAGTAGGCCTTGGTCCCACATCGCCCTGGACTTCATGACTGGTCTTCCTCCTTCCAATAATTACACCACTATCCTTACCATTGTCGACCTTTTCTCCAAGGCCGCCCACTTTGTTCCTTTGCAGGGGCTGCCTACGGCGCGGGACACAGTGGACCTGCTAGTGCAACACAGGGTGTGCCTTCATGGGATCCCCGTCGACATCGTCTCTGATCGGGGTCCCCAATTCGTGTCCTGCGTATGGAGGGCTTTGTGCAATGCATTGGGGGCGACGGTGAGCCTGTCCTCCAGTCATCACCCACAGAGCAACGGGCAGTGTGAGTGGGCCAATCAGGAGCTGGAGGCCGCCCTACGTTGTGTCATGGGTTTCACTTTCTGAAATGAGTGACAAAAATATTTAACTTTTTCATGATATTCTAATTTTTGAGATGTGCCTGTATAAGTGTTGAACTTGCTTGAAAAAACTCAACACCATCCATTTCTGTCGTTCGTCTAGGCAGGAGGGAATCGGCCGCTCAACAACGGACGTCGCCACTGTGGAAAGTACTGAAATCCTTTGCTTTTATAGGTAAGTGTCAAAACCAAATTAGCACAATTTCCACTTAATGTAAAAGGGACTGAACTGAGATTTATTTGATTGTGTGAGTATTAATTACAGAATAACTGAAAAAGACTGGCGCACCAACTGTAAAATAAACCACTTGTTAATGTATTTATTTGTCAGATCACTTGTGTGATCCTCTGAGTTATGTTCATAACTATCTTTTGGGGAATGGCAGTTGTTCAGTCATCAATATAGTTTAGTTTATATGTGTAGTTTATAGTCTATCATCAATAAAGTCATGCAGTAACAGGACACATTACAACTATTTGAGACCCATTGTAGTGCTTCCTTTTATATTTTAGCAATAAAAGTACAAAACACCATCCACACTTGAAGCCAGGGCAAGAAGAGACACTTTTACATTCCAGACAAACTTTTATTGATAAAAACTCCATATTTTGACTGAGCGACTCCATAGTCTGTGATGCACACCTTCAGTTAAAGTACTAGATTCCATTCCAGTGAATGTATTAATTCATTCTGATTGCTGAGGCCACAGTAAAAGCAGATGATTTTAAATGCAACCCAGCCCTTGTAAAATCGACTTGACATCAGTGCAGCTATATGAAAATTGTGGTTAAATACAACAACGAAGTACTTTATTGTCACATTGAAATTGGAATCACTGCTGTTTTGTTTTTCTTTTGAATTCTTGGATGGAATATGGTGGGCAATATAAGCTGCAGCTTCAGCCATCACCCATTTCAGATAACCTATGTTGAACTGTATAATCAGAGGAGTTATTGTTTAATTCGACCTTATTAAATTTTTTCCCCCTTTGTTATATTATTGTATTTTCTTTAAATCTATCCGAAATAAAGATTCATTCATTCACATTCCACCACTGGCTTTTAGCAACAAGTGTATTTCCCAAATATGTTTTAAACTTAGTTTATTTAACCTCCACACATTTCTGTCTTTTGTCTAGGCAAGAGGGAAACGATCGATCCACCCCAAACTGGACCTTACGTCACTATTTACAGAGATGCAGGCCTAAGATCTGCTGATCTGAGACCAGTGTGAGCTGCACATCCCAGCTGCTGAGTGACCCAGTCTGACAGTTTTGAGTTTTGCACATTCTGGATAATCTGGAATTTGCTGCTGATTGTAATAAACAATTTAGTGATTTATGTGTTTGCATCATGATTTCTATTTTTGTCTGTTAATACACTGGTGGGAAAAGAGTCAATAGTACAAACCATTAATGGGTGACCTTGAAAATAATGGCTCATTTTTAAGAAATTTATGTCACATGGTGGTAACCTTTACATATAAAAAAAGAGACATCTGCAAAAACTTCAGAGGTTTGTCAGTGCAATACTACATGAATGCATGTATAGTACATTGTTGATGCAGAGAATATATATTTCTACAGTACATGTATCGAGTAAATCAAGCATTTTCCATGTAACCTTGTGACTGCATTATTTTAATTGCTTTTAATCCTAGATCAAGTTTGTTTTGGCCTACAATGCATCATAACTGTCAAATACATCTTATTATACAGAACTCAGTAATGTTTACTTTTGAATATACATTCTGTGGCTAATATAGTTATTAACCTGGCGATCGAGTTGTGTCAGCTGATCATTTTTTGCTATGACATCGCAGACTCAGTGCAGCTGAAGCAGGTACGTCCATGATGTCTCAACAGTCCATGATTTCCACGCAGATCAGAGCAATTTTTTTTCCCACAATATTTTTATTGAACCTTTTTTTTTTTTTTTTTTTTACAAACAGCACACACAGTCAGACACTAACACAAAAGTAATTTAAAAACTAAAAAGAACAATAAAATGACAAAAAAAAAGGTTAATAAAAAACAGAAACCATTAACAAAAACAAGTCAACAATGTTCCTCTGTTTAGTCTAGGTAATCTATTACATTAGAATACATAATATACATTCACCAGCTTGGAATTTGCAAGGTCCACACATATCATTCACCTTCTTCAGAAGTTATGTTTACTTAATTTACATAATCAATGAAAGGTCTCCATATATTCTCAAACACATTTCCTTTGATTTCAGTATGTACAGTGGGGCAAAAAAGTATTTAGTCAGCCACCAATTGTGCAAGTTCTCCCACTTAAAACAGGGGTGTCCAACCATGTGCCATGGAGAGCCAAGACCCTGCAGGTTTTACCTCCAACCAGTGTCTCCAACAGCAGATTTCTGTGAACTTCTTCCCACTGATTGCTGATAAGTGAAAACACCTGTTGAAGAGACTGGGTAGAAGAGAAAACCTGCAGGGTCTTGGCTCTCCATGGCACATGGTTGGACACCCCTGACTTAAAAGATGAGCGAGGTCTCCAATTTTCATTATAGGTATACCTCAACTATGAGAGACAAAATGAGAAAAAAAAAAATCCAGAAAATCACATTGAAGGATTTTTAATGAATTAATTGGTAAATTCCTCGGTAAAATAAGTATTTGGTCACCTATAAACAAGCAAGATTTCTGGCTCTCACAGACCTGTAACTTCTTCTTTAAGAGGCTCCTCTGTCCTCCACTCGTTACCTGTATTAATGGCACCTGTTTGAACTCGTTATCAGTATAAAACACACCTGTCCACAACCTCAAACAGTCAGACTCCAAACTCCACTATGGCCAAGACCAAAGAGCTGTCAAAGGACACCAGAAACAAAATTGTAGACCTGCACCAGGCTGGGAAGACTGAAACTGCAATAGGTAAGCAGCTTGGTGTGAAGAAATCAACTGTGGGAGCAATTATTAGAAAATGGAAGACATACATGACCACTGATAATCTCCCTCGCTCTGGGGCTCCACGCAAGAGCTCCCCCCGTGGGGTCAAAATGATCACAAGAACGGTGAGCAAAAATCCCAGAACCACATGGGGGGACCTAGTGAATGACCTGCAGAGAGCTGGGACCAAAGTAAAGGCTACCATCAGTAACACACTACGCCGCCAGGGACTCAAATCCTGCAGTGCCAGACGTGTCCCCCTGCTTAAGCCAGTACATGTCCAGGCCCGTCTGAAGTTTGCTAGAGAGCATTTGGATGATCCAGAAGAGGATTGGGAGAATGTCATATGGTCAGATGAAACCAAAGTAGAACTTTTTTGGTAAAAACTCAACTTGTCGTGTTTGGAGGAGAAAGAACACCATACCTACTGTGAAGCATGGGGGTGGAAACATCATGCTTTGGGGCTGTTTTTCTGCAAAGGGACCAGGACGACTGATCCGTGTAAAGGAAAGAATGAATGGGGCCATGTATCATGAGATTTTGAGTGAAAACCTCCTTCCACCAGCAAGGGCATTGAAGATGAAACGTGGCTGGGTCTTTCAGCACGACAATGATCCCAAACACATTGCCCGGGCAGTGAAGGAGTGGCTTTGTAAGAAGCATTTCAAGGTCCTGGAGTGGCCTAGCCAGTCTCCAGATCTCAACCCCATAGAAAATCTTTGGAGGGAGTTGAAAGTCCGTGTTGCCCAGCGACAGCCCCAAAACATCACTGCTCTAGAGGAGATCTGCATGGAGGAATAGGCCAAAATACCAGCAACGGTGTGTGAAAACCTTGTGAAGACTTACAGAAAACGTTTGACCTCTGTCATTGCCAACAAAGGGTATATAACAAAGTATTGAGATGAACTTTTGTTATTGACCAAATACTTATTTTACCGAGGAATTTACCAATTAATTCATTAAAAATCCTTCAATGTGATTTTCTGGATTTTTTTTCTCATCTTGTCTCTAATAGTTGAGGTATACCTATGATGAAAATTGGAGAGCTCTCTCATCTTTTAAGTGGGAGAACTTGCACAATTGGTGGCTGACTAAATACTTTTTTGCCCCACTGTATGTTATTCTTTCTAGTGGAAACCAAAAGTGAGTTGTCTAGCTGCTGCCTTTTTTGTAGTAATCATTTTTTAAGGTGTTTTGACGTGTAATTACCCATCCCTGAACACATATCCCTTATAAATATCAATAGATGGGAAAATGATACTCAATTGACACTCAACATGCAAAATGGTGCTACAGTTGGATTGCCTTTCTTTAAAATTTTTAAAATTATTTTGTAAGTAAAAGTGGGCTAGGATTAACTGGAAATATAACAAGTTTCCACATATAATTCCAAGGTCAATTGGCAATTCCATAAAACCAAAAGGGAGTTGTTCAGCTGCTGCATTTTTCTGCAGTCATTTTCTACGGTGTTTTAGCGTGTAATTTCCCATCCCTGAACACATATCCCTTAAAAAGAACTATCAATGGGAAAATGATACACAAAAACAAGAATTTTCCTACAGTCGAATTGGCTTTTTTTTTTAAAGTAATTTAAATTATTTTGTACGTAAAATAGGGCTATGATTAATTGGAAATATAACAAGTATCCACATATAATTCCAAGGTCAATTACAAGGTTTTAGGATTTAATTAGCTGTCCCTTAACAGTTAAGCGTTATGAACAACAGAGGAGACGTAGATGAAAAGTGCACCTAATTTTATTTAAAAAAACAAACGTTTGACACATGTATGCACATGAATGAGGCTCCATGCAAGGACGCAATTTGTGGCACAAGTTGGTGAAAGTGTCCTCGGACATCCGGAAGTTCTGCAACCACTGTGTGCTTGAGAAGCTGGGGATAACATTCTCCCACCACTGCCAGCTACGGTTTACTGCCCAGGTCCATGGTCTGCAGCGTTGATTTTGCAACAACGCAGCCAACTAGAACACACACACAGCATACATATTAATACTGATAACCTGGCGACATCAAAATGCTGTACACAACAATGACATGACGATAAAATGACAATAGAAAGCATTAAATTACCAAAAACCGTTTCCTCGTGTGCTTGATGTGCCTGATGTGCTGGGTAATTAAGCTCTCTGCTTCATATTCCGCTGCTTGATATTCCCCAATGGCAACAACGAGTCTCTGGTACTGCCCCAACGTGTGTTCTCTCAATGCACGTCGTCTTCTCCGGTTAAAAACATTCATTTATTATGTTCAAAAGCCAGAGAAGAAGCAACGTGGAAATCCTCCGCTCCTAATGCGCCATTTTCTTTGTTGTGAAGGAGTCGGTCGCGTGTTGACGTCAGCAGAGTGTGGCTCCGCCTCAATCCCGCCCACTACCGAGCTTACGCGGCTTTACAGGGCTGTAATGGATCAACAACCCAGGGAGAAAGAAGTAGCGGAGAATCGAAACAAGTAAAAAAGAACTGTGACTATGGAAAAGAGCCAATAGTCAGATCAGGGAGTAAGCCATCCAAGATTTTTCTTAGAGGTAACTATGGTATTGATTTGAAAGCTTATATCATTTCTTTCAGTAGTTGTGTTTACAAGATTTTGGGAAAAACTGACCTCTGATCCTGATGTTAAGGTATGTAACTCCTGCAAAGATCATCCAATCAGAGTCAAATTGCAACATGTGCATCATCACTGTATATCAAACTCTGGTACCATGTTTCAAAACATTTGGAACAAAACTGTAGGAGGAGTTGATTTCACAGGACAGTTACTGTCCATTAACTGAGGTGAAATAGGACATCATAAGTCACGGTCTATAACTCCTGCAAAAATTAATCGATCAGAGCCAAATTGCAATATGGACATCATCAGTGTATATCAAACCCTGGTACCAAGTTTCAAAAACAACCAGAGCAAAACTGTAGGATGAGTTGATTTCACAAAAGTGGGACAGACAGACGGGGGATAAAATAGATCATTTGTGAATTATCCATCCATCCAGCCAGCCAGCCATCAATCTTCTACCACTTTTCCAGAGGTCCGGGTCGTGGAGGCAGCAGTTCAAGCAGAGAAGCCCAGACGTCCCTCTCCCCAGCCACCTGCTCCAGCTTTTCAGAGGGGATACCAAGGTGTTCCCAGACCAACTGGGAGACATAGTCTCTCCAGCGAGTCCTGGGTCTGCCCCAGGGTCTCTTCCCAGTGGGACGTGCCCAAAACACCTCAAGTGGGAGGTGTCCAGGAAGCATCCTGATCAGATGCCCAAACCACCTCAACTGGCTACTTTCAATGTGGAGGAGCAGTGGTTCTACTCTGAGCCTCTCCCGGATGACTGAGCTCCTCACCCTATCTCTAAGGGTGAGTCCAGCAATCCTACAAAGAAAGCTCATTTCAGCCGCTTGTATCTGTGATCTCATTCTTTCGGTCATTACCCAAAGCTCGTGATCATAGGTGAGGGTAGTAACGTAGGTTGACCAGTAAATCGACAGCTTTGCCTTAGAGCTTAGCTCCCACTTCACCACAACGGACCGGTACAACGGACCGGTACAACGTCTGCATCACTGCAGATGCTGCTCCAATCCGTCTGTCAATCTCTCGCTCCATTCTCCCCTCACTCGTGACCCTGAGATACTTAAACTCCTACACTTGGGGCATCCCCTCATGGATCATCACCTTATCATAGTGGGGGGTTTGTGTGCCTTAGTGATCCCAGGAGCTATGTTGTCCAGGGCAATTTGCCTCTGGTACGGTCACCCAAGATAAACTGGTCCTGGGTGAAGGGCCAGACTAAGGATGATCCAACAGACTCTCATGATGAATGCTAGAACAAGGATTCAGTGTACCCCAGCTGGTATGGAGTTACCGGGACCCCACCCTGGAGCCAGGCCTGGGGGAGGGGCTCGATGGCTAGGACCTGGTGGCCAGGTTTTTGCCCATGGGACCAAGCCGGGCTCAGCCCAAAGGAGTTACATGGGTCCGCTCTCCAGTGGGCTCACCACCTGCTGGAGGGACCATGGGGGTCCAGTGCTATGTGGATCAGGTGGCGGTCGAAGGCAGAGACCTTGGCGGTCTGATCCCAGGCTTCCTAAACTGACTTTTGGGACGTGGAATGTCACCTCTACTTTGTAAATTAAATTGAGGTTATTTTATACTGAAAAGTTGAAACCGATTAACCCACAATCTATGATGACGGGGCTCAGGGCCGACTTCACTATTCAGCCTTCTGGTCCTTAACCTTTTTATTTTTTCACCTTTCCAAGTATTGCTAGAATATTTTTTTCACATGAGCAGAGACACCCATGGATCATATCAACACTGGCTTTACCGACACAGTCAGCAGTGATGAGACCAAGCTCTCAGAATACCAGTTTACCAGCTGGTGTTTTTATGCTGAGAACTAAACTTGTCTGCCCCATTTCCCAGCAACAGAGCCCCAACTATTCATAATAAGAAAATATCCTAAACTTTAATGAACAGACACAACCAGCCTCAGAATAGCCTGTCTAATCTCCTCTGTTTGCTGATGCGCCTATATGACAAATATCCATGGCCAGTCTTGCTTTGATTTCTTGAGGTGAATCTGTTTAAATGAGGGAACCTATAGGGCTGTCTACACATCCGGGTATGTCATGTGAACATGCAAACCGTGGAGGTAACAAAAACCGGCAGTTTACCATTGAAACAATACGGCATATCAATATTATGAGAAGCTTTCACCACAAGATTCGGATCAGATATGATCAAAAACTTTAAATCTGTGATCTCAAAAAGTGTCCCTACCATCTACCAGCCAGTATGTGGAAGAATGATTCAAAAGAGTGTCCAGAAACAATATTTGTTGATATTTGTAATGACGAATAAATGCGCCAGCTTGGCTGTACATTGGCGGAACACTCCAATAATAGGCAATAAATTGTACCTGCTGTGGAAATCCCAAAAAAGACGTCATGTTTAGGTTTGCAAAATTTATCTACCGCTCACAGGAAAAACAGCCTCCTGTCTCCTGTATGCTCATGTTTATTTACACTAGTAAAAAAAGAAAAAAAGAAAAAAAATACACTTGTTCGTCCTGTTAATCCCGACACGTCATTTCAGCAATACAGAGCTTCAGTTCAGTTGTCAGCAGGTGAGTGTCAGTCTTATTTTTAAATTAGTTTAATTGCAGTTGTGGTAGAAATGTTTAGATAAGCTAGGATATTAAATATTGTTTACACAAATGTGCTTTTGCTGTTTAAAGTCTCTGCACTGCTTCACGCTGAACATAAAAGATGTGGGTTAGTTACGCACACACACATCCCTTATTGCTTAGCAAACAATGGGCTGCTTTTTGCTCACACATTGCAGGGGGGAGGTTAGCTTGTGTTCAGGGTTGCGATAAGAGATAGGAGTATCAGCAGGATGCACCTGGCCAGGCGACCTTGCTGAGGAAAAGAGAGCCATTGTTTGGAGAAGACGTGATGGAGTCAGCAATCTTGAAGAAGAGAGCCATTGTTCAGCACGATGCACTTGGCTAGCTGACCTTGGGGGAGAAAACAACTGATGGAGTCAGCATTCCTGAAGGAGGGAGCTATTGTCGGAAGGTTTAGGGAACGCCCCTGACCAGAAGAAATATGTACTTGAATTTATTGTTTTTCGTGGCTGTTGGCAGGTCGTGCTGAAACAGACCACAGCTGTGATATTCTCTGCATGATTCAAGAAGAATAAACAGATAAGTGTGACTTGGCATTTCTCTAGTGATTCTTAAATCTCTGATGCATTCAAAATGGTTTTGTGCCGACTAACCAATTCTTGAACACATTTTTACAGAGAGAAGTAAAAAGTAATTTTACAACTTGGTGACCCTGATGTGATAGGCCGAGTTGGTCCGTTGCATTGAGGCATCAGAGGTAACCGGACAAAAAGTTTTTGTCTGTCTGCTACAGACAATTCCGGGCCATTGATCGCACAAGGTAAGCAAGAAGCCTATTCTAAATTCCTGTAGATTTGTCTGTAGTATTCGTCAAAGTAAGTCTTTCTGTCATAATTATAATTTTACAGAAATTAAGAATGTGATAATTATAATTTTTTTTTATTTTTTTTTTTATATATTTCAAGTGTTTATTTCTTTTAATTTTAATGATTATGGTCGGTTTCTCAAAAAATTAGAATATTACATAAAATCAATTTAAAAAATGATCTTTAATAGAAATGTTGGCCTACTGAAAAGTATGTCCATGTACACACTCAGTACTTGGTCGGGGCTCCTTTTGCATGAATTAGTGCATTAATGCAGCATGGCATGAAGGCTATCAGACTGTGGCACTGTCACGAGCTGAGCTTTGGAGGTTCTGTCATGCTCACTCTAATGGCTTTTTCTCTGTATTTATATATTTGTTGTATTTTTGTGTCTCTTGGTTTTTGTTATCCCAGCTATGTTTTTTATTTTTCCTGTTTATGTCTTAGTTTTACTACATTCTGATTCTGTATTTATTTGTATCTATTTCTCAGTTTGTACTTGTTTATATTTTAGCCTCAGTGTTTCCTTTGGCTTAAAGACCTTGGCGCGGTGGCAACATATTTTTCTGGGGGGTGGGGGTAGGGGCACAGAAAACAAATATGTATGAATATGTTAATTTTATAATTCTTTTTTTTTTTAAATTTTGCGCATAATAATAATGCATCAGATTTATATAGTGCTTTAGACACTCAAAGACGCTTTTTACGGATACATTATTCATTCACTCCAGACAGACAGTGGTAGTGGTAAGCTACTACTGTAGCCACAGCTGCCCTGGGGCAGGCTGACGGAAATGTGGCTACCAGTCCAGGCCAGTGGCCTCTCCGGCCACCACCAAGCATTTATACACATTAATACCCAGTGTTATGGACACTGGAGGCAAGGTGGGTAAGCCCATCCAGGGACACAACGGCAGGATATCTGGGGAGAGCGGGATTCAAACCGCCAACCATCCGTTTATTGGACAACCCGCTCTACCTCCTGAGCTACTGCCGTACAGATGGAACTTACAATTTGAAGTATGGTACAACCAAGGCTTGAATGTTGGAATATTGGGCCATTTGGGGTCCCACCCAGACGTCCTGTATTTGGACTTTTTACTGGTGTCATCCTTCTCTCCTTCCTCTGCGCTCACCTCTCCTGGACCCTCTGCCTGAACACCTTGGCTCCTCTCTTCTGTCTAATCTTGTCCTCTCTGAGCTCTGTCTAATTCAGGTTCTCTCTTTGTCTACGGTGGTATACAAACAGGTTAGAAAGTATCAAGTGCCATGTTAATGAAAGGAGACAACCAAAACTTTCTAGTTAAGGGTACAAAGAGCACCCACTTAAAACTTGAGTAATGACTTCAGTCTTGGGGGTTTGAGGTTTTTCTCCAAAATTTATAACAATTTTCTTATAGTTTTCTACTTTTCTCTGTAAATTTATCTAAATTTGAAACCATTTTCCTCAAATTTTTAATTTCCTCATGTAAAAGTGACTTTTCTTGTACATTTGAAACTTTATTATAAATTTGTGGATTATTTTATGGCTTATTTTTGTCTGTTTTTTTTTTTTTTTATTCAAGTTTTTGTAAAGGGTATACAGGTCGTTACAGCAATGCAGTGTTTACATTTTCATCACATGTTCCCCTACTCTCTGATATCCGACAACATTGGAAGATTAATTCTTACAACACCCCTTTTTTTTTTTTTTTTTTAAAGTGAAAGAAAAAGTGAAATTAAAGAGAAAAAAAAACAAAAAACAAATAACAAAAAAAACCAAACAAACCAGTAAAAAACAAACAAAAAGAAAAAGTAAGTAAATAAAAATAAAAGAGCATCTGAGTAGCGTTGGAACAAAGAGCGGAACCATTATTGAAATGGCATTTGTCAAAGATTAGATCTAATGGAAGACACATATGCGGTCCAGGGTTGCCAAAAGTTCATGAACCCATCCATGTCCTGTCTCAGTGCGAATGTCAACTTTTCCATCGAGTAAATGTCTTGGATCACGTTAGTCCAATCTTCAGGTGCAGGACAGTCCTTCAACATCCATTTTTTAGTTAGAGCTTTTTTGCTTGCCAATATTAAAACATTGAATAAGTATTTTTCTCCTCGTCTTTCCAGTGAGTCCGATAGTAAACCCAAATACAAAGTTACAAAAGAAAAGGGAACTGTAATTTTGAATATTTTCCCCAATATTGTCTGTACCTTGGTCCAATATTGGTGGATAACTGGGCATGACCAAAACACATGAAAATAATTTGCAGTCTTTTCACCACACAAGCGCCAACAGTTCAATCCCTTATGGGTAAATTTGTTTTGTGCAGGTGTTCTGAAAAATCTTGCCAAGTTTTTCCATCCAAATTCTCTCCACTGCAGGGATGAGGTACTTTTCCATTGCTGTTTATTTAGCTTTTCCCATATTTCCAGTTGTAAAGTGAAATTCCCCTCTTTTTCCCATCTCTCTTTTATATAAGATGTGTTGTCTCCTTTTAAGTCTTGAAGACCTTGGTATATTTTAGAAATGTATCTGATCCCTGGGATCCCTTTATATGCCATTAAGAAGACCTTCAGAACACCTGACTGGGCCCTTTCCAAAACCTCCTTTTTAAGTATATTGTTTATGTGGTGTCTAAGCTGGAAGAACCTGTAAAGGTCTTGATTTATTAGGCCTTGTTTTTTCAAATCTTCAAAACTTCTTAAGATTTGCCCTTTAAAAAAATCGTAATATTTTATCAGCCCTTTCTCCTTCCACTTTTTAAATCTGGTGTCTGTTTTATTAGGAGTAAAGTCCTGATCATAAGCGATCCATTGCAGAAGTCGATAGGGCTCTTTAGTTTGATTCTCTCTGACTATCTTAAACCAAATTTTTAGCGGGGTCTCTATCCACGGGTTAGTGTTATTCAAAAGCTTAGGTAAGGCATTGTTCCCTATTATCGCCTGTAGGGGGATGTCACTTGTTATTTGGCATTCGATCTCCTTCCATTGTGCAGTGTAGACTGGGTTACATATCTCTACTAAAGTTTTAATTTGTGCGGCTTTAAAGTAGTCCCTGATATTTGGCAGCGCGAGCCCACCTTTGTCTTTGTTTAGCTGTAGGGTTCTATATCTGATTCTAGGTCTCTTGCCCTGCCATATGAATCTTGAGATCCTTCTGTCCAGCTCTTGCCATGTTTTTTTGGGAGGTTCTACCGGTATTGTTTGGAAAAGGTATAGAAGACGTGGAAGTATATTCATTTTGACTGCTTCAATTCTTTGTGCAGTACCCAAGAATGGTATCATATTCCATCTTGTTAGGTCAGATTTTATTTTTGTCACCAGTGGATCATAGTTTAGTGATATAATTTTGTTGAGTTGTTTCGGGATATTGACCCCCAGATATTTCATAGATTCCGACTCCCAGTTAGTTTTGAGTTTGCTTAGTGAATAATGATTTGGGTCATAGTTGAATGTTAAAACTTGGGTTTTATGCATATTTAATTTGTACCCCGATAAATCTCCATACTCTGAAAAAACTGAGGTTAGTTCTGGTAAAGAAGTGTCCGGCTGCCCTAGGTATATTAAAATGTCATCAGCAAAGAGTGCTATTTTATGTTCCTTCTGACCAAGTGTAATACCTTGAATTTTTTGGTTTTGTCTTATCCATTGGCTCAGAGGTTCTATGAAGATTGCAAAGAGCAGTGGAGACAGGGGGCAGCCCTGACGACATCCTCTTTCCAGTTCAAAAGATGATGATAAATTACCGTTAATCCTTATTTTAGCTGTTGGTTTTTTATATAATGCCTGTATAGTTCTAATGAAGTTGTTATGAAAATTGAAACTGGATAAGATTCTATATAGAAAAGACCAGTCAACCGAATCGAATGCTTTTTCAGCATCTAATCCCAATATGACTGCATTTAAGTTATATTTTTTTATATGATGAATTATGTGTAAAGTGCGTCGAATGTTGTCTTGTGTCTGTCTTTGTCTTATAAAACCTGTTTGGTCTAAATGAATTAGGTCTGTCAGTATATTTTCTAACCTTTTGGCAAGGATAATGGTAAAAAGCTTATAGTCCTGATTTAGTACACTGATTGGTCTGTAGTTGGAGCACTCTAGTTTATCCTTTTCAGGTTTAGGTATAACTGCAATGACCCCTTCTCTCCAGGAGGGGGGGATTTCCCCTGTGTGGAGGACATAATTAAATGTTTTCAGGAGGAGAGGAGATAGTTGCTGTTTAAAGGTTTTGTACCACTCTGCTGTATAGCCATCAGCTCCTGGGGATTTGTTAGCTTTAAGTTTCATAATTGCTTTTTCCAATTCTTTAGGATGTATTTCTGACAGTAGTGTTTTATTTTGTGACTCCGTAAGTTGGGGAAGGTTTAATGTGTTTAGGAATGCCTCGGATGCGTTTTTATGTTTTTTGTGGGAGTATAAGTTCTTATAGTAATTCTCGAAGTTTTTAAGAATATCCTGAATTCTGAATTTTATTTCCTTTGATACTGGGTCTCTGATTTTGTAGATTGCTCTTTCTGTTTGATGTTTCCTCAATTTATAGGCTAGCAATTTTGCCGATTTACTGCCTGCTTCATAGTATTTTTGTTTCAGAAATGTAAGTTTCTTCTGGATTTCTATTGTGTAGATCTCATTTATTTGGTTTTTAATTTCCTTAATCTTGAGCGAGTCAGTAGAATGAGTGTTGCCTTTGTGTTCTTTTTCTAGGTTCCTAAGTTCTGACTCTAATGTGGATAGTTTTTCTTGTCTTAGTTTCTTTTGGGTTGCCAGTTTTGCAATAATCTTTCCTCTTATTACAGCTTTACATGCATCCCACAGTATTAAAGGGGATACTTCTCCATTATCGTTATCTTCCAAATATCTGAGAATATCTGATTCCAATTCATCTTTCAATGGTCCTTTCAGGACATTTGAATTTAACCTCCAAGAAAATGTATTATTTGTGTATTTTTGGATATTTAAGTCCATGTAGATCGGACTGTGGTCGGAGAGATCCATCAGTCCTATTTTACATGTTTTTACTCTTCCAATGTCTCTATTAAACATAAAAAAATAGTCAATCCTTGAGTAAGATGAATGTGGAGTTGAGTAAAATGTATAGTCTTTTACACTGGGGTTGAGTTCCCTCCACACGTCACAGATTCCCAATTCTTTTAGTAGCATCCGAGTCTTCCTGTTTTGGGTGTTATTTTGATGTGGGGAATTACCAGAAGCATCCCAGTATGGATTCAGTCTAAGATTGAAGTCCCCACCACATATCACTAAACCTTGAGCTTTAGTTATCATTAGGTCGAATACATTTTTATAAAATTTCCAGTTAGCCCCTGGGGGAGCATACACATTCAGCAGGGTGATATCTTCTCCCTCTAGCCGCCCAATTACCAAACTGTATCTCCCTTCTTTATCTTTGTGTTCTGATTTTTTTTTCAAATGTAATTTTGGTTGATATCAATGTCGCTACTCCCCTCCTCCTCCCTGATTTATATGAAGATGAAGAGATCATTTTAAACCCTTGTCTACTGAGTTTATTGTGTTCCACGTCTGTTAGGTGGGTTTCTTGTAAAAGTATTATTCCTGCTTTGTCTTTTTTCATTTTGCCTAGAATCTTGGATCTTTTAACTGGATTCAGGATTCCTTTTACATTATATGAAATTATTTTGGTTACACCCTGTTTCTCCATTGTGTTGTTTTGTTTAGTATAACTGTGTGGTGGCCCTCTTTTGTGCTACTCAGAAACTGAAAGAACATTAAAAACAAGAAAAACATTAAGAACATAGTGTAAAAAACTTTAAAACAAAAAGCTGTCATAAGAACTTCCTGAGCTGAGGTCTTTTTAAAGACCCTGTAAGAGCCTTGATGGAGTGAAGGCTCTGAGGGAAATTCCTCAAACTCTGTTACGTGTTGAGGGCCCTCTCTTACCACTGAAAGTAGTCCCATGCTTTTAACGTGAGTTTCAGAACCCAATCCAAACTTGTAATGATTTTTTTTTTTCCTTTTATGCCTAAACCCTGTGAAATTGTGTGCACCCTCCCACCCCCATCACATCAAACATTCACGCAAAAACAGTATTTGTTAGTATGAGGAGAACATGTGGATTATTGTCACATTTCTATTTTAACAAGTTTTTTTTTTTTTTTATTACAAAGACTTATTTGTTTCAAATAATATGATTGTTCCATGAAATGTTTTACCACATGCTAAATATGCATCTCCTTTAATGTTTGTTACCTTGTATGAGGGGGGTTGGATGTGCGGATTGATTCAAGAGAAAAGAAAAAAAAAAAAAAAAAAAAGGTCGCTATTCCAACCTGAAAACGGATAGTTTATCCGCGACGCTCTGGTGCTGGGTTTCCCGCTGCTGGTCCGTGGATTTTGAGGGTCTTTGTGTTGTCCATGTTTGCGCTTTGATCTTCTCACTCGGGTCTGCTGCGGGTTTAAATACCGTTACCGGGAGCCCTCTTTTCGCCATGTCAGCTGTTGCTTCTTCCGCCGAATTATAGAGACACGTTTCATCGCCGTAGAAGACCCTTAACTTCGCAGGAAATGGTGTCTGAAAGCGCAATTTCTTCTCTCTTAACACCTTTTTCGCGTCATTGTATTCCCTGCGCTTTTTAAGGACCTCCGGGGCGTAATCGTGTTCCACGTAGACTTTTCTCTCCTGGTGCATAAATCCTTTTTTCTGCCAGGCCCGTCTTACAACCTCTTGTTTTATTTTGAAATTGAAAAATCTTACCAACACCGAACGTGGGGGCGCTTCCGCCGCCGGCCTAGCGGCTAATGAACGATGTGCCTTTTCTATCTTCAAGTCGGTGGTTTGTGGAATATCCAATTTCTCTCTTAGTAAGGATTCCACGCATTCTGCCATTGAGTTAAAACCATTTTCGGTTCCTTCTATCAGACCATGAATTCTTATGTTGTCTCTTCTTTGTTTTCCTTCTTGGTCGGTTAGCTTAGCCTCTATAGCTGCTTGTCTTTTGCGTAGGTCTAGCACAGAATCTTCGAGCACTTTTATTCGATCCTCTGTTTCCAAGATTCGGTTCTCGGCCTGGTCCACTCTGCTGTTTGTCCTTTTCAATTCTTCTCTGAATTCCCGAAATTCGGCCGTAACATCTCGGCGAAATCGTCGTAGCTCCTCAAATAGTGATTTCAGGCTAACCCTTTTGTTAGCTATCACCAGTTCCTCGTCTTCTGAACGGAGATCTTCCAGTTCAGATTCTCCGGCCGATACGTGTCCTGGCCTGGAGAATTTCAGTTTCTTCTGTTTTCCTTTAGACATGATGATTTTGTCTTTTGATTTTCACTCCTCCAAAAATCCGTTAAGTTTGATTTTCAAGGTGTTATCCTGGATTGGGTCTGAGAGCTTCAGTGTTAAGCTGCAGTCGCCATGGCGTCCAGACCGGAAGTCCCCGATAATTATAATTTTTAACAGAAATTTGGAAATTTAATGTCATTTTTTGAAGAATTAAGAAAATGCAGAGAATATTTTAATTATTTACATTCTGTGATGATAGGAGTGAATTGTTTAATCATTAATACATTTTCAGGGTCAGATTGATAAGCTGCCTTTTTCAGAGAATAAGAAGTATCAATACTGACTAATATGTGAATGGAAATAACGGGCATTTAAGGAATTTATGACATAATACGAGAATAATCCAGCACAATACAAGACGAGAACCTAAGTACCACCAAATGGTGAGCTATTGTGTTTGGACAGTTTGAGAATTATGTCATCATAAGGAATCTGGCACAATACAAGAACCTTAAGTACCATCAAATAGTGAGTAATTGTGTTTGGTCACCTTGATAAAATCAGTTGGACTGATCTTTATATCACACTATCAATAGTTTTGTTTCCGGACACGGGGTCAAGGTAAATAGCCTCTGTTATAGAGTTAGGCTGCTGAAATGCCCATACTAACGAGCGGCAAAGGGAAAGATGCGCACACACATAATTGTTTCTGCAGATATTGTGTACTCCATGTATGCTGTCATTGTCTTGTCTTTGTGAATATTGTAGGAATAAAATGTGTGGATGGTTATCCTCTTATATCCCATTTTAAGACACGAAGAGTGGTGTAGAATGAAGGGGTTACCCCTAATCCCAAATTCCCATTTCTGGTTGTCTGGAATAAGAGGCAGTGCATTGTGGGATTTGGGAATAAAGGTGAAAGCCCTGGGGAATGTATTTTTTTTTCGTGGGCTATCAGAAACAAAGAATTTGCAACCCACTAGCATTGCAGGCCATGTGCTCTACCGCCTGTGTTATTAGAACAACAGGTAGAAGCTTGTAGAGGCTGCAGTTCCCAGTGAGGAGTTGAAAATTTGGAGTTTGGACTCTAGGGGATTGTAAATATTTACTAACTTTTTCTTCCCATAGTTTGTATAGGGTACCTGATAACTATGGCCCTGTTAAAACTATTTTTTTTTTATTGTGAAGGAAATATGTGAAAAACAGAAGGTGATTGAGAGGCAGACAGATGAGGGAGACAGAAAAAAAGGGAGTCAGAAAGTTTCAGCAGTGAGCGTGGGAAATGCAGGATCAGTGAGAAAAACGTGTGTCTGATGGAGAAGTGAAGTTGTGTGTACACAGAAATCTGCCATAGACAACAGTGGCAGATTGATAGCATGCGTTAGAAGAATTTACTGGCCAAAGATAAGAAAAAGGGAGGTAGAAGTGTGTGCAGGCGCGCGCACACACACACACACACACACACACACACACACCACACATACACACACGAGTAAAGAAAAAACTGTCAGAGAGAAAGAGGCTGAGGAGTGCGAGTGTTGTTTAAAGCCATAGACATACAGCATTAAAAGATACATAACACTTAAAGAACAAGTGAACAAACAGATTGAAAAAACAAACAAATTAGATAAAAGAATGCGTAATTCAAGACTGACAATTGAACTAGAAGTCTCCTATTTCTCAGTCAAGTAACAGGAAGAGATGATGAGGAATTTTGACATACAAATAACATATAAGTAAACAAATAAATAATTGAGAAAAATAATATAATTAATGAATAAACAGATTAAATAGAATATAGCAAATTAGTAAAAGAAATGGAGTTTTTGTTGGCTGTCAAATAGCTGACTCTGAGCCACATCATTTCATTGAGTAATACTCAAAGATTTTTAGATAACAGCTAAAAGAATAAAAAGAAACAAAATTAAAACAATACCAATAATAATGGATGACAGGAGCTGCCAAATTATATACAGATAAATTAATGAATAAATTGACATATAAAAAAATAAATGCAAAAATTATTGCAAAAATAATGATGAATTGTCAGTGGCTTGGGTCATAATCATAATAATTATAATAATAAATGATAATAATATACAAGTTAGAACATTAATAATAATGGTAAGAAGGGAAAATTGGATTTTTTTGATAATCGTGCTTTTCTTGTGGTGTTGCATAAAATATCATCATAGGAAACTGTGAAAGAGAAAAATCATATGCTTTAAAACTTGTGATTCTTCCCACAATTCATAGTGTTAAAAAGAAAGGAAAGCTGAAGGATAATAGACTAACACCAACAGAGTCACTAGATCAACACAAACGCTTTTCTCACAGTGAGGAAGAGGAGGAGTTCCCCAGTAAACTGGAGATAGCTGCCATCTCCACCCCCTTACCAAAACTAGAAACAGAAAATGGGAAGGATGATTTAGGGGCTGCAATGAACAAATTATAAAGATCTTTAGCAGAGGCTGGAGCTAGTCCACAAAATTTACATTTTGGGGGGAAACTGACATATTTACTAGACCCAGGGAACACACACACAGGCTCGAGTGAATTCAATAATCTTTATTTGTAACGTGTGAGTGTGTGAGTGCGTGTATGTGTGGTGTATGTAGTGATAGCTGTGATGTCTTGGCTGGGGGAGAGCAGAGCGCCGTTCAGCCTGGCAACCCTATAATAGAACCAAAGCACAGATGTTAGCGCTGTCCACCAATGAATGAGCGACATAATGACTGGGGCTTACCTTGTAGGTGGATGAGGAATGCTCAGGTTGGCCTGGAGGCTAAAGCCAGGAAGACAGCGTCCGCTGCACACACCAGAGATGGACAGGTGGCCCCGTTGGAGCGATGAGAGCTTGTTCCACCGCCAAGGGGAACAGATTCCGCTGCCGGAAGAATCCACCTGTGAACAGGGGAAGAGGCTAGAAAGGTGAGTAGCAATTAGGCTTACTTGCGATGAAGAGACGATCCTAGTCAGCAGAGAAGAGGCCTGGACGTAGGCTGTAAGACGAGAGGTGTGATTCTGTAGACAGGATGACAGACTGCTCTGTGCCAGATCCCAAGCAGAGCAGGCTATAAAGCCCGTGGATGATTGGGAGCAGGTGTGCGCTTAGCTGTAGCAGGTGATGACCCAGAGCGAGTCATGACAGTACTCCCCCCCCGAGAGGTGCCTCCCGGCACCTGATCCAGCCTACCTGGGTGTGTCCGGTGGAAGTCCCTGATGAGGTGTTTATCCAACACGAAGGACGGACGTACCCAGGATCTCCACTCGGGGCCATACCCCTCCCAGTCCACCAAGTACTGCAGGCCACGACCCCAGCGGCGGACGTCCAGGATGGCGTTGACCTTCCAGGCCGGGTCGCCATCGATCAACACCGGTGGGGGTGGAGCCTTGGGAGGGGGGCAGAGAGGGCTGGAACAGAAGGGCTTGACCTGGGAGACATTATACATAGGACAGATGCGAAGGGAGGGGGGGAGAGCCAGGCGCACAGCCACAGGGTTAACAATGCGGACAATCGGAAAAGGACCAATAAACCGTTGGGCCAACTTCCTCTTTTCAGCCTTGAGAGCAATATGCTGGGTAGACAACCAAACCTGCTGACCCACCTAGTATTGCGGAGCCGGCCTCCTGCGTCGGTTCATGGACCTGGAGTTATGCTCAGCCGTGCGAAGAAGGGCCGTGCAGGTAGCCGTCCAGAGCCGGCGACAGCGCCTCAGGTGGGCGTGGATAGATGGTACAGCAACGTCCCTCTCCTCCTCGGGGAACAGCGGAGGATTGTAACCCAAAGAGGCCTTAAAGGGAGACATACCAATAGCCGAGGATACAGTCGAGTTGTGGGCATACTCAATCCCGGGGAGATGGATGCTCCAAGATGAGGGACAGTGATATATTGAAAGTGTTTATTTTAATATTGATGATTATGGCTACAGCCCATATTAACCAACACCTCAGCGGCCCACATTTCTATTTAAAAACTATTTTTTAAAGTTTATGTAATATTTTAATTTTTTGCCAAATGGAATTTGGGTTTTTCAGGGGCTGTAAGCCATAATCACCCAAATTAAAATAAATAAATGCTTGAAATATATCATGGTCTGTGTAATGAATCGATATAATATATGGATTTCTCTTTCTGACGCTTTAGAAAATTATATGAATGACTTTATAAATCACTGGTTTGAAAAAGCACTTTTATATTGTTGAGATTTCGGATCCTGTGATCTCACCAGTATCCACTATAAACAGGGAAGCTAACCCCTGGCATGTGGAAACACATTCTAGCATTAAATTGCACACAATTTAATGCAAAACAAAAACCAGGACTATAACCAGGATTGATATATTTCATTGTTTTGCTCTCCATCCATCCATCCATCCATCTTCTACCGCTTTTCCGGAGGTCCGGGTCGCGGAGGCAGCAGTTCAAGCAGAGAAGCCCAGACTTCCCTCTCCCCAGCCACCTGCTCCAGCTCTTCAGAGGGGATACCAAGGCGTTCCCAGACTAGCTGGGAGACATAGTCTCTCCACCGAGTCCTGGGTCTGCCCCGGGGTCTCCTCCCAGTGGGACGTGCCTGAAACACCTCAAGTGGGAGGCGTCCAGGAGGCATCCTAATCAGATGCCCATACCACCTCAACTGACTCCTTTCAATGTGGAGGAGCAGCGGTTCTACTCTGAGCCTCTCCTGGATGACTGAGCTCCTCACCCTATCTCTGAGGGTGAGTCCAGCAATCCTACGGAGAAAGCTCATTTCAGCCGCTTGTATCCGCGATCTCGTTCTTTCGGTCATTACCCAAAGCTCGTGACCATAGGTGAGAGTAGGAACGTAGATTGACTGGTAAATCGACAGCTTTGCCTTAGAACTAAGCTCCCTCTTCACCACAACAGACCGGTACAACGTCCGCATCACTGCAGATGCTGCTCCAATCCGTCTGTCGATCTCTCGCTCCATTTTCCCCTCACTCGTGAACAAGACCCCAAGATACTTAAACTCCTCCACTTGGGGCAGGAGCCTGTCCCCAACCCGGAGAGGACAATCCACCTTTTTCCGGCTGAGGACCATGGACTCGGACTTGGAGGTGCTGATTCTCATCCCAGCCGCTTCACACTCAGCGGCAAACCGTCCCAGCAAGAGCTGTAGGTCATTGCTGGATGAAGCCAACAGGACAACATCATCTGCAAACAACAGAGATGAGATCCTGTGGTCACCAAGCATGACACCCTCCATTCCCTGGCTGCGCCTAGAAATCCTGTCCATAAAAATTATGAACAGGACCGGTGACAAAGGGCAGCCCTGGCGGAGTCCAACTCTCACTGGGAATGACTCCGACCGAGTGTTGGCAATGCGAACTAAACTCTCACAACGGTCGTACAGAGACCGAATAGCTCGTAACAACAAGCCCGATACCCCATACTCCCGAAGCACCCCCCACAAAAATCCACGAGGGACGCGGTCAAATGCCTTCTCCAAGTCCACAAAACACATGTAAACTGGTTGGGCAAACTCCCACGAACCCTCAAGAATTCTCGAGAGGGTAAAGAGCAGGTCCGATGTGCCACGGCCAGGACGAAAACCACATTGCTCCTCCTGAATCCGAGGTTCGACCAACGGCCGGACTCTCCTCTCCAGTACCTTGGCATAGACCTTCCCAGGGAGGCTGAGGAGTGTGATCCCTCTAAAGTTGGAGCACACCCTCCGGTCCCCTTTTTTGAAGAGAGGAACCACCACCCCGGTTTGCCATGCCAAAGGCACTGCCCCCGACCTCCACGCAATGTTGCAGAGGCGTGTCAACCATGACAACCCAACAACATCCAGGGCCTTGAGGTACTCGGGGCGAATCTCGTCCACCCCCGGGGCCCGGCCACCAAGGAGATTTTTAACCACCTTGGCGACCTCAGCCCCTGTGATAGGCGAGTCATCCCCCTCGTCCCCAAACCCTGCTTCCTCTGTGGAAGGCGTATCAGTGGGATTGAGGAGATCCTCGAAGTATTCCTTCCACCGCCCGACGATATCCCCAGTTGAAGTCAACAGTGTCCCATCCGCACCATACACAGTGTGGACGGGGAGCTGCTTTCCCCTCCTGAGCCGCCGAACAGTTTGCCAGAATCTCTTTGAAGCCGACCGAAAGTCTTGTTCCATGGCCTCACCGAACTCCTCCCATACCCGGGTTTTTGCTTCAGCAACCACCCGAGCTGCACTCCGCTTGGCCTGCCGGTACACCTCAGCTGCTTCGGGAGTCCCACAAGCCAACCAAGCTTGATAGGACTCCTTCTTCAGCTTAATGGCCCCCCTCACCACTGGTGTCCACCACTTGGTTCGGGGGTTGCCACCACGAGATGCACCGACCACCTTGCGGCCGCAGCTCTGGGCTGCCGCTTCAACAACAGAGGTGGAGAACATGGCCCATTCAGACTCCATGTCTCCAGACTCCCTCGGAATGTGGTTGAAGTTCTTCCGGAGGTGGGAGTTGAAGACCTCCCGGACAGGGGCCTCAGCCAGACGCTCCCAGCACACCCTCACTATACGTTTGGGTCTACCAGGTCTGAATGGCTTCCTCCCCTGCCATCGGATCCAACTCACCACCAGGTGGTGATCAGTTGACAGCTCTGCACCTCTCTTTACTCGGGTGTCCAAGACATACGGTCGCAGGTCTGATGATACGATAACAAAATCGATCATCGACCTGCGGCCTAGGGTGTCCTGGTGCCAGGTGCACATATGGACACCCTTATGCTTGAACATGGTGTTCGTTATAGACAGACTGTGGTTAGCACAGAAGTCCAATAACTGAACACCACTCGGGTTCAGATCGGGCAGGCCGTTCCTCCCAATCACCCCCCTCCAGGTTTCACTGTCGTTGCCCACGTGCGCATTGAAGTCCCCCAGTAGGACAATGGAGTCTCCAGGAGGAGCACCCTCCAGCACCCCAGTCACAGACTCCAAAAAGGGTGGGTACTCTGAAACATCATTTGGTGCATAGGCACAAATGATGGTCAGGACCCGTTTCCCAACCCGAAGGCGCAGGGAAGCAACCCTTTCGTCCACCGGGGAAAACTCCAATATAGAGGCAGCAAGGTGGGGCGATACAAGAATACCTACCCCTGCTCGTCGCCTCTCGCCCGGGGCAACTCCAGAAAAGGCCAAGCTCCAGCCCCTCTCCAGGAGACTGGTTCCGGAACCGGAGCTGTGTGTTGAGGTGAGGCCGACTATATCTAGCCGGTATCGCTCAATCTCGTACACCAGCTCAGGCTCCTTCCCCACCAGAGAGGTGACATTCCACGTACCAAAAGCCAGTTTAGAAAGCTTGGGATCAGTCCGCCAAGGTCTCCGCCTTTGACTGCCACCTAATCCACATAGCACCGGACTTCCATGATCCCTCCTGCAGGTGGTGAACCTACTGGAGGGCGGACCCATGTAACTCCTTCGGGCTGAGCCCGGCCGGGTCCCATGGGTGGAAACCCGGCCACCAGACGCTAGCCTTCGAGCCCCTCCCCCAGGCCTGGCTCCAGGGTGGGGCCCCGGTAACCCCATACCGGGCGGGGTACACTGAATCCTTGATATACAATTTACAATTGTTTTGCTCTCACAAGCAAATATTTAGGAGAAAACAAGCGTGAATCAACAGTGGGTATTATCTAGCTACTAGCCAAAACTCGTTAGCTAAAACGAGTTAGCCAGCAAAAAACGGGATTAAATTGCACACAATTTAATGTGCAGCACCAAGTGCAATACAAAACAAAAACCAGGACTATAACCAGGATTGATATATTTCATTGTTTTGCTCTCACAAGCGAATATTTAGGAGAAAACAAGCGCGAATCAACAGTTGGTATTATCTAGCTACTAGCCAAAATTCGTTAAAAAAAAAAACGAGTTAGCCAGCACAGAACGGGGCTGTATGGCTCAAAAGTGAGCTTACCACCAACAGGATAAATAAGCGAACAGATGCACAATATTACAAATCACTCACCATGGATGGTTCTCTCAACTTCGTATTCAGCTTGTCAGTAGTACGATTCTATTCTGTGCAGTCATCTGTAGGGTCCGGATCACTCTTCTGACTGTGTATCTGCCAGCAAGCAGAGAAAACCCCGCACCTCTTTGTTGGACCACGGTGTAGATTTCCGCAAAACCTAACCTACAACGCTGTCTCTATTAATATCGTATTTACTCCGTGAGCGATTGCAAATGGCGGACGTAAAGATTTCGAAGAGGGGCGATTTCGTGACGTTACGCGCTGACCAATCAGGGGCTAACAGTCGATTGACGTCAAATCACACCTCGATTTTTCTCGCTTGTCCCCTGCCCCTAAACTGGCACGAAAATCGTATCGGTTAAAGCGAGTAGGGTACTGTGGAAAGAGCGAGAAAGTGAGTAAAGTAAAAGTAAGTAAAGCTAAGGTGATACTTGTGGAAAAGTGCCTTATGGGTTTGGGGTCAGAAGGTCAAAGTTAATATTCCATTTGTCCTATTACTGTAGAATAAGTAAAGCTAGTGTCACCAAACTTGGTACACAGGTTCACACTGTGACCCTGAAGTGTGACTACGGTTTTGGCATTGCAAGGTCAAAGGTCAATGTCAAAATACCAAATAAACTATGTATCAACAACAAAGAAAGCCAGGGTCACCAAACTTGGTACACAGGTTCACCTTAGGGTCCTGACATTCGACAATGGGTTTGGGGTCAAAAGGTCAAAGGTCAATGCTGACATTCCCTTTGTACTATTACTATAGAACAAGTAAAGCTACAGTTATCAAACTTGGTGTCATGCTGAGATCATGACCTCTGACTATGGGTTTATAGTGAGAAGTTAAAGGTCAAGGTTAGCACTCCCTATGCCCTCTTACAACAGAATGAGTAAAGCTCTCTAGGGTCATCACACTTGCAACACAGGTTCACCTTGGGATCCTGACTGACAACTATGGGTTGTATAAAATTATTTTTGTTGTTTATTCATGGCTTATCATAATTTGGTTCTGCCTCAACAATTATATGGAAAAAGCTGAAAACTGCTCTTCAAAGAAAAGGGAGGCATGGGATACTCCACTCACCTCAGAGTGTTCTTGTTATATATGTTTTGTTGCCACTCTTTAACTATTAATTACCAACTTTTAATAAAATGCATGCAGCCTACTCAGCTGAATGACAGCTCCCACCTTGCTTCAAGCCTAGAGTGATGATTTAGAGTGAAGTATGTGGCGGCAATGCACCTGTAAGCTGGTTGGCAACTGCCAATCAAATCTAAAAGAAGAGGAAGAAGAGGCCTCTGTGGAACAAGGGAGTCAGAGCAGCCTTTAATCATCAGTTTTCTTTCTCTAACACTCCAGATGATTTTTAGTTAGAGATTTTGCATATTCCAATAAAATAATGTTGTCACATGCCCATGCTAAACCAACTATCATTGTTCCTTTCACAGCGCTTGTCTACCACTGTAGCGATCCACCTGGCCAGTGACATCACTTGCAAATCCTCAATATCTATGGGCAGATATTTCATTTCCCTGTTGGGGGGAGTTGCAAATATATTAGAAAACCAGACTGTCAATGATGAAGTAGTTCATTCTGGCCTGACAAAATCACCCTGGGAGTGCACAGATCTTCTGAGCGTTGATATTGACCTTAAGCATAGCAATACAGACACATCTAGGATGTGCTTAAAGTGAAAGTCATTGGCCTAGAGGAGTAATGTTTTTTCATGAAATCATAAATGCCCAGATGTTCTGATCTCTGACAATGACCTTGACCTCAACCTGAGGGTCATTGTGAGTGAGTTTCGTGAGAATGGAGGTAATTGCCTTGGAGGAGTAGTGATTTTTATAAAATCCTGTAGGTGCCCAGATCTCCTGACCTTTGACCTTGACATTGACCTTGAACATAACTTGGAAACCCTCCTGAGGATCCTTGTGAGGGTGACCACTGATGCAATTGCCTAGAAGGAGTAGCAATTTACATTAAACCCACCTAAGTACCCAGGTCTCCTAACCTTTGACCTTGACCTTGAGCACAGCTTGGATCCAGATCCCCCTGATCATTGTGAGTGAGTCTGCCGAACATCCAGGCAATTTTCTAGGGGGAGTAGCAATTTTTCTGAAGTCACATAAGTGATTTCCACCTGAGGTCAGGGCTGGACTGGCCATCTGGCATACTGGGCATTTGCTCGGTGGGCTGACGTACATGTGGGCCGGTGCGTCGTCATCAATATAATTATGCAATCGTGGCTGCAAGGATTGCTGCGCCCCGGCCTTTGAAATACTGACAGCAGCCCATTCGTTTATTTTCATTACTGACACTGGAATGCCCAATCAAATCTCTTAACACACCTCGAACCCCACCCCTTCCATCCAAGTGTGCACCGGCCCCTTTCAGAGCTGAGTTTACTGTGGAAGAAATTATGTGGCAGGCAGAAGTGTCGGATGAAAATGGACAAGTAAAAGCATATGTCATAAATCGCCCTACCAAGGTAGGACTGAGGACACCAAACACCAGCTGTGAGTTTTCAACATTTAATAATAAAAACACAAACACTACACAAAAACACTATACTTACAATGATAGGGAACGCCAGAGGAGAATGGGGCTCACATCAGGAGAAAAACGGAGGAAGAGACAGACACGGAACACTGTTACAGGCAGCAGTGGAGCCCGGCGAGGAGAATTCGGGGCAGAGGGCATCTGCAACTGATTCTCCTCACCACGAGCAAGACAAGATTTCTCTAGAACTGATAATGTAGAAACAGAACAGAGTACTTGCCTTGGCTCAAGCTCCACTGCTGTCTAGGACTCCATCACTTCAGCAGGGATGCCTCAAATCCCTCCATTTGGGAATCCATCCCCGACACGGCCACCTCAGACGGGGAGGAAGAAACAGACACCAGACTACCATTACTAGCAGCAGTGGAACCCGACAAGGAGAACTCAGGAGCAGAGAGAATCTGCAACTGATTCTCCCCACCACAAGCAAGACAAGATTTCTCTAGAACTGATAATGTGGAAGCAGAACAGAGTACTTGCCTAGACTCAAGCTCCACCGCCGTCCAGGACTCCGGTGACTCTGCTGCTGCGGCCCAAGCAGCAGGCATGATGGTGGGTGACGCTTGCGGACCCACAGACGTGGTAGCTAATGCTGGCAAACCCCCAGACGTGGTGGCTGAAGTAAGTGGAACCCCAGACGTGGTGACTGCCGCTGGGGATCGCCTCACCGGTGACGCCGGGTCCTGCGATGCCGAAACCAGGGGACACTCTACTGTTAGAGCAGGCTTCGGGATACAGGAAGTGCTCTTCTCCCATCCAGGACATGGCTGTGGGGCTGGAACAGGACCCTCTGGATCCACAGGGCCCTCCGTCGTCTGGCGGCTCCCTCCCAGGACCGGCAGACACCCAGGGAAAGCGGAGGGGAACACAGGAGGAGCAGGTGAGAGAACATGAATAACTGCAGCAGCAGGTGGTGAGAGCTCAGCCAAAGCATGCAGCTGCTGCTGAGCCCTCCCACCAGGAATAAGACAAGACAATTCATTGTTAGGTTTTAAAGAATGAAAAGATACTTGCCTTAATTCCTGGGGCGTGATGGTGGGTGCTGCTGTAGGTTCAGACAAATTCCTTCCGGAGGCTGCAGATGTTGTCTGGTGAGGTGGATAAAACGCAGAAGTCAAGGGACGCTCAATCGTCGGTTCAGACTCCATTACACCCGGTAAACCTCCCTCCAGCTGGGCCACATAGTCTGCAAGGAGCCATGGCTTGTACTCCAGCAACAATTCAGTCTCAGCCGCTAAAACTTGCTGGTGCTCCTCCAGCTCCTCAGTAGTGGGACCGTCAGGAGGCACAGCGGCTGCATATCCAATCCGGCACACTGCAAGCTCTTCCAGCCCCGGAGTGACAGCAGATGGAGTGTGCCACTGTTTGGGAGGAGAGGGTGGGGCTGTAGCTGGATGACGGCGCGAGGCTGGAGATTTCCGTACCCGGGGATGCTTCTTCGTTGGCACAGGTGTGGGGGGAGAGGTTTTCCCCAGCCCGCGGAGCATGTATTGAGCATTGGATGCGGAGGTGAGGAGAACCGTAAGTTCTGGATAGCTCCACAGGCTAGGGTATGCCTCAATTACCTGTGCCACGCTATCCCAAACTCTCAGTGCCTCCTCGGGAGTGTGGAAAAAGCGAACATCCGAGATAATGTCCTCCAATAACTCTGCCGCCCAACACTCCATCTCGTCCAGCTCAAAAACTCTTACGTCCATGCAGCCAGACATCCCTGCAAAAACGGACTTTAACAAAAAACGGGAGGGAGAAAAACAAAAGGCAAAACTCACAGCGGCTGGTGTCTTACACTGGCAGCGTCCTTCTGTCATAAATTGCCCTACCAGAGCAGGACTGAGGACACCAAACTCCACTTGTGATTTTTCAACATTTAATTTCAATTCAGTTCAATTCAACTTTATTTATATAGCTCCATTTCACAACAACAGTCATCTCATAGCACTTTCAACTGTAGGGGAAACCCCCACAACTGCAGAAAGACCCCAGCAATCAGGCGATCCCCTGTGAGCAAGTGCTTGGCGATGGTGGAGAGGAAAAACTCCCTTTTAACAGGAAAAAACCGCCAATAATAATAACAAAAACACAAACACTACACAAAAACACTACACTTAGAATGATAGGAAACGCTGGAGGAGAACAGGGCTCTCGTCAGGAGAAAAACGGTGGAATAAAGATTAATCTAAGATGGAGCACACCCATTCAGCTCCGCAGAAAAACACAGTAGGATGCTGCAACGAGTTAGCGTTGCAGCTGTCCTTAAATTAGCACATGGAAAAATGAACAATGATTACCAGGTGTGGGTCACATGAGCGAAGAATAATCAGACATAATCAGTGACAGATGTGACAGCCCGCAAACAGAATTTGAACAAACGGAAGTAGCAACTCGCGCTGTCACAACAAAAGCACAACTGGAAATAAGAAAACCCATAAACAGCAGATACACAAAGTGACCAATAATAATTCATGACACAAGACAAGAACCAGATAACCGTGAATGACAATGCTACTAAGAAAGGAAACTAAGGTGAAGACAAGGGAGGCTCTAAACAAACACAGGCAGAAATACAGTATAAAATACAAAACCGGATAACCATGGTACATAAACTAAAAGAACCAGATTAATAATGACCAACTCAGAATACAGGACAACTCATAAACAGAGACAAATTGCAACTCGGAACATATAATACAGACAAGACAAACTCAAATACAAAATAACAGCGAGATGAGGAAAATACAGAAAATACTCCAACATCCCCCCCCCACACACACACACTCAACATCATGACAGCACAAAAGTGGAGTTGAAAAGATTAGGGGGGAAATTAAAAAATGGAAATGGATGCCACTAAATTTATTAAAATAAATGACATATTAGTCGGTTAAAAAGCTCCAGACAAAGGCTTATGTGTCTTTATGTTTTAGCCTACTAATTCTGATATAAAGTCAAACTTCTGAGTGTATTTGAATGCAACATCAGGGCCCTTCTTATCCCAACAGTGGGAAAGGTGAGCAGACAGGAGGCTCCTGTGGCTCTTTACAGGTAACACCTTTTAGGTATTCCCCAATCCCAACAAATAGGCAACATGGACGTGATGTTGGATGCACGGGTGATGTCAGCGCGCCGTGCCTATTTAGGGGGACTGTTGGCGGGAGCCATCCTCTTTGGTGCTCCTCCCCTGTACAGCCACAGCTCGTGTCAGTTCATCGCCAGCGCATCGCCAACCGAGGGCATGTCCTGCCGCTGGCGTGAATGGCACTCTGCCACAGCAGAGTGCCATTCATGAGTGCAGTTGAACAGATCACTGCGTGCACTACTTGAGTGGGTCCGGGTCCAATGATTTGACCGCCTGGACCCACAGACGGTCCTGTCATCATAGATGAGAACCGCCGTGCGAAAGAAGCCAGCCGCCGTCCAGATGGCCGATGGTTCGAGATGGCATGCCAGCCATCTGTGGAAAGTAAGAGCAGCTGCCTCGGATCAAGACACAGCGCTGGAGCCAACCCAGCTGGTATGGGACTGGGGTTGGGACGTTATGGACGAGCAAGCCATGACTCCAGCGAGATGGCACCCAGGTCTGCTGCAGCCAGCGCCTCCAGGGGTGCACCCACTGTGGGCTTGACTGAGGCCCCTGAAAGTGAACTGTTGAAAATGACTCTGCTTTGCACTGTTTAGACAGAGCACAACTAATTCAGTAGTGGCAGAATAATCCACTCAGTTGTGCAGGGTTAACCGGCAGTCTACATGGTGGCCCAGGTTCTATTTGTCTGCCTGTTGCAAAAAAAAAAAAAAAAAAAAAAAAAAAAGCTGCTGTGAGTCGATAATGTTTTCAGCTTTTTTGGGAAGGATGGGGGTAAATGTTAGGTATCCCCCAATACTATAGGCAGCACGAATGTGACGTTGGATGCACGGGTGACGTCAGCGTGCCGTGCCTATTTAGGGGGACTGTTGGTGGGAGCCGCCCTCTTTGGCGCTCCGCCTCCATACAGCCACAGTTCATGTCAGTTCAGTGTTAGCTTACATGTTAGCGACTGTCACACGTCTACTCATTCTTGTCTTGTAATAAAGTTCAAGTTCAGTACAACTCCTGCCTCCACTACCCTGCTTTCCAAACGTAACAACACCGACATCTCATAATGATGTACGACACCAGCCTCAGCTTGAATATTCTGCAAAGTTATGAATAGTTTTTGGGTCTGTCTGAATTTATTCAGTAAGAGTATGACGCATACCTGCAAACATTGAGGTTTCAGAGAACATGGGGTTTTCACCTGGGGTGGGGGTTAGAACATAGGCTACTAATGGGGCTATAAATAGCCTATAATATAACAGAAAATACTTTATCTTTGCTCATTTTATTTTTGATCTTTAATTTATGAGGAAAAACCTCACAAATTTGTGAGAGTAAAGTCTCAAATGTACAAGAAAAAAAACCTAAATTAGCACCAAACACAAATTATGAGGAAGAAGCTGATTTAAGATGGGAAAAAAAATCTTTCAAATTTACAAGGAAAAAGCAGTAAATTTAAAATAAAACTGTCATAAATTTAGGACAAAAATCTCAACTGTCCAGACTAAGGTCACATCTCAGTAACTTCTTCTTAAACTACTTTTGAGTAACTACTCTTATGTATATTTGAGTGATAATATAAAAAGATAACTTGCTTTTACTCGTGTACAGTTTCAGGCTACTCTGCCACCTAAATTAGAGATTTCTTTATTGAAAATGTGGAATTTTTTATGTGAATTTGAATTCTCATAAATTATCTACTTTTTTCTTATGATTATTTTTTCCTTTTTTTTTTAAATTATAGACTAACAAAATTTTGAAACCATGAAAACTGAAACTTCAGGAAAATTGAAACTTCATGAAAACTTTTTGCTCATGGATTGAATTTGTGACTTTTGTGTCATAAACTGACATAATTTTTTCTTCTGTCTTTGCACATTCCATTGATTATTTCTTTAATTTTTCTTTAATTATTGTGAACGAGCTACATTTCTTTTGTGATTTTCTGACCTTTGCCTCAACAATTTTTTTTCATTTACTTTTTCTTAATAAATTTGTTAAATCTTTTAAATAACTTTCTGTATTTACATTCTCAATGACTGTAATTTTACATATGAAAATTTTTCCCTCATAAATGTGCAACTTTTTCCAACTTTTGGCAAGACTTTTATCTTTTTTAACTTTTATCTTTTAAGTCAAGTTTGTCTTTCTTGTAATTTTGCATTTTTTTTCCTGAATTTAGTACATATTTTAAATAAATGGGCATTTGTCCCTATAAATTTGTCATGTTATTCTAGTAAATTTGAAGCTTGTATTGTATATGTTTGTGATTTTTTTTCCTTGTAATTTTGTGTCTTTTGTAGCAAAGTTTTGCACCTTTGGAAAATTTTAAGACATTAAAATTATGGCAAAATATTTATATAAAATGCATAAAGTAATTTCTTTCTTTCTTTCTTTTAAAAAACAGGAATTCTCTTGTCAAGAGCAAAAGTGGAATAATTCTGACCTCTGTTAGGTGATAGCTGAATGTTGCTACTTAACAAGTTGTTAATACTCGACATGAAGCCATGAACAAGCTTCTAATATTAGAAGCTTTACAGCAGGGTGGTAATTAGTTAACGGAAGTCAGAGTGGGAGGGTGTCCTTAGACAGTAATTGGAGTAGCTCCTTTTGTTTCACTGGAATAAGATAAAAATTGCAAATTTACTGGAAAAAAGTTGAAAATTTACCAGAAAAAAAAAATGCAAACTTACAATTTTTTATTTATTTATTTATTTTTTTTGCAAATTTGTTAGAAAAAAATATGTAAATTTACAAAAAAAAAAAATTGCAGATTTAAAAGTCAAAAAGCAGTGGATTTATGAGAACAAAAAGTTGCAAATGGACTCTGCTTGGTCTGGTCAGCTGTGGTGCCAGCTGCTGAAACCTGCTCACCTGCATGTGGGGCCCAGGTGGGGTTGAAGTGGGTAAAGCAGATCTGGTTACCTGGTTACCTACCTTAAAGTCCATGTTGGCAAACAGATGGGAAAAACACAGAAAACAGAAACCAGACAAACTTACAGAGGACCCATGAGACATCCCAGTTTGACCCACAGTGGAGCCCACATGGACATGGTTGCGCGTTGAGAAAATGACCATAATTATTTACAAATATTTGAACCATCAGGCATAAATGTTAAAGAATGTACGTAAAACAAAGAACTCCCACGGAGATTGTACTTTTCAGAAAATGGCCTCCTTGGTTCTTACCCGACTTTCTATGCAGCATTGCTGTTGCAGTTCAAAGAATTAGCCAGCAGAGGGCGATGAAAAACCATCTATCCATCTTCTTCCCCTTAATCCTTTTCGGGTCGCGGGGGGTCTGGAGCCTATCCCAGCATCTCTGGGCGAGAGGCAGGGTCCACCCTGGACAGATCGCCAGTCCATCACAGGGCCAACACAGAGAGACAGACAGCCATTCACTCTCACAGTCGTACCTAAGGACAATTTAGAATCCCCAGTTTGATGCCATTTAACCTAACCTGCATGTTTTTGGCATGTGGGAGGAAACCGGAGAAATCCCGGAGTAAACCCACGCAGACACGGAGAGAACATGCAAACTCCACACAGATCACTGTTGGTCGGGGGCTGGGATCGAACCCAGGATCCTCCGGCCAAGGGTGAGTTGCTGTGCTGCCGCAGTGCTAACCACTCCGCCACCGCGCTGCCCTACCAAATTTATTGGGTTTTTTTTGTTTTTTTTTTAAACTTAGACCAAATTTATTGTCTGTTTTTTTAGCTGATTTAGGACAATTTTGATGTGCTGAATCCAAAAATCACATTTGCAGTTTTGGTCAGTCAGGTCAACTTTTTGAACTATGGCCACATGTTTTTTACATTTTTGTTTACATGTACAGGTATTTTCGCTTTATATGATGCGGCAGCACAGCAACTCACCCTTGGCCATGGAATCCCTGGTTCGATCTCAGCCCCTGACCAACAGTGATCTGTGTGGAGTTTGCATGTTCTCCCCGTATCTGCATGGGTTTACTTCGGGATTTCTCCGGTTTCCTCCCACAGGCCAAAAACATGCAGGTTAGGTTAATTGGAGACTCTAAAGGGGCCCTAGGTGTGAATGTGTGTATGAATGGTAAAGGGATAGCGCCGTACCGTGGCAGCTTCATCCATCCAGGTGGATGCCCTCAATTTCCCCTCTGGGGATCAATAAAGTATACAAAACAAAAAAAATCTTTTTTATTTCTTGAAATTCTCTGAATTTTGAACAATGATGACGTAACATTCAATTTACATGTACTTACCTTTATCAGTGTCTACTATTCAATTTACAGTACAACTGTACAACTGCTGTACAACTGCTTACAACTTAACATAAAAACCTGACCTGATCGAGAGAAACGGATGTCATTTTTGGATTCAGCAGTGCAAAATTGTCTAAAATCAGTTGAAAAAACACAGACAACTTACAAAAAAAATGATTTTTGTTATGTTGTGTAATCTTTGTTTGGTTATTAGGTTCAGGTTCAGGTTCCTTTATTTGTACCCCTAGGTAGATTTGTTTTGCAGTCTGGTGACATCCATATTTACAAGCCACAAATTACATTCAACATAAACAAACACAGGCACACATGAAGCTGACTATAAACATGACAAAAATACTCAAGGCTCCATCAATCAGGATATAAAGACAAAGAGATGTGAGAAAACCAGAGATAAGAGAGAAGGGTCATAATAAAAAGTTAAAGACTAGTCAAAGAGGTTAAAAACTCAAAGGTCTAGAACAGGGGTGTCAAACTCATTCCATGGAGGGCCAAGACCCTGCAGGTTTTACCTCCACCCAGTGTCTTCAGCAGGTGTTTTCACTGATCAGCAATCAGTGGGAAGAAATTCAGTGAAATCACCCGTTGAAGACACTGGGTGGAGGTAAAACCTGCAGGGTCTTGGCCCTCCATGGAATGAGTTTGACACCTGTGGTCTAGAACCCAATAAAAGATTTAGAACCCAAATAAAATCCTACAAAAATAAGTAAATATAAAATGGAGTTAATAAATAGGTACCTAAATTATGTGCAATATATTGTTACAACTTGTTCAGCTCTTTGACAGCAGCAGGAACAAAGCTGTTTTTGTAGCGCTGGGTTTTACTTTTTGGGACAGCAAACCTCCGTCTGGAGGGAAGAAGCTGAAAGTGGCAGTGCAAAGGGTGGGAGTCATCATTTAAAATGGAGGTAGCCATCCTCTGTACTTGTCTGGTGTACAGGGATGTCAGGCTCAGCTGTGACTCACCAAGCAAACGACTGGACCATCTAACTACCTGATCCAAGGATTTCCTCTGTTTCAGTTTTATCTGACCAAACCATGACACTAAAGAAAAGGATAAAACAGATTCAATAAAAGCCCGATAAAACATTGTCATTATGGTTCGGTCAATATTATGGTCTTGTTTATATATTTTATATGTTTATGAATCATCTTGTGTTTCAAATTATATCTTCTTGTATTTGGACATGAGCCTATCACCTTCGCCATTGGTTTTCCTTTTGGAGTATGGATATTTATTATTATTGTATTCCCCGTACTGCTAGCATCTCTTGGTTTATAACTCCTTTTTGGCCTTGCCGTGGTGGGTTATTGTTATTTTCTCCTTTTGTATTATTTTGTCCAGATTTCATTCTGTAGTCATTTTGGTTGTCTTGTTCTCCTGTGCTTTTATTTTGACAGCGCTCTTTATTTACTTCCATTTGCTCTAGCTAGTTTTGCTGTTTGTCACAGCTGTTATTATTTCAGCTCATTATCCTCACTCTTGTTATCCACACCTGTCTTCATTTGTCTATTTCTCTTTGTGCTGTTTAAGGGATGCTGCCCCGTAGTTTGGGGCGATGTACGGTTAGGCCCAGAAATATTTGGACAGTGACACAAGTTTTGTTATTTTAGCTGTTTACGAAAACATATTCAGGATACAATTATATAATCAATATGGGCTTAAAGTGCAGACTCTCAGCTGTAATTTGAGAGTATTCACATCCAAATTGGAGCAAGGGTTTAGGAATTACAGCTCTTTAATACGTAGCTGCATCTTTTTCAAGGGACCAAAAGTAATTGGACAATTGACTCAGAAGGCTGCAAAAAAAAAAACAAAACAAGGCTGCATGAACTCTTCCCTCGTTAACCTGTCATCAATTAAGCTGTTAAAAGGTCTGGAGTTGATTCCAGGTGTGGCATTTGCATTTGGAAGCCGTTGCTGTGAACACACAACATGCGGTCAAAGGAGCTCTCAATGGAGGTGAAACAGACCATCCTGAGGCTGAAAAAAAAAGAAGAAATCCATCAGAGAGCTAGCAGAAATGTTAGGAGTGGCCAGATCAACAGTTTGGTACATTCTGAGAAAAAAAGAGTGCACTGGTGGGCTTGGGAACTCAAAAAGGCCTGAACGTCCACGGAAGACAACAGTGGTGGATGATCACAGAATCCTTTCCATGGTGAAGAACAACCCCTTCACAACATCCACTCAAGTGAAGAACACTCTCCAGGAAGTAGGTGTATCAGTATCTAAGTCTACCATAAAGAGAAGACTTCATGATAGTAAATACAAAGGATTCATCACAAGGTGCAAACCACTGATCAGCCTCAAAAATAGAAAGGCCAGAATTGACTTTTCCAAAAAACACCTGAAGAAGCCAGCCCAGTTCTGGAACAGCATTCTTTGGACAGATGAGACTAAGATCAACCTGTACCAGAATGATGGGAAGAAGAAAGTTTGGAGAAGAATTGGAACAGCTCATGATCCAAAGCACTACATCTTCTGTAAAACATGGTGGAGGCAGTGTGATGGCATGGGCATGCATGGCTTCCAATGGCACTGGGTCACTTGTGTTTATTGATGATGTGACAAAAGACAGAAGCAGCCGGATGAATTCTGAAGTGTATAGGGATATACTTTCTACTCAGATTCAGCCAAATGCAGCAAAGTTGATTGGACAGCGCTTCACCAATGATCCAAAACATACTGCAAAAGCAACCCAGGAGTTTTTTAAAGCAAAGAAGTAGAATATTCTGCAATGGCCGAGTCAATCACCAGATCTCAACCCAATCGAGCATGCATTTCACTTGCTCAAGACAAAACTTAAGGCAGAAAGACCCACAAACAAGCAACAACTGAAGACAGCTGCAGTAAAGGCCTGGAAAGCATCACAAAGGAGGAAACCCAGCGTTTGGTGATGTCCATGGGTTCCAGACTTCAGGCAGTCATTGCCTGCAAAGGATTCTCAACAAAATATTGAAAAGTAACATTTTACTTAGGGTTATGTTTATTTGTCCAATTACTTTTGAGCCCCTGAAATGAGGAGTGTTTGTATAAAAATAGCTACAATTCCTACATGTTTAATCATATATTTTTGTTCAACCCCTTGAATTAAACCTTAAAGTCTGCACTTCAATTCCGTTGTAGTTGTTTCATTTCAAATCCAATGTGGTGGCATGCAGAGCCCAAATCATGAAGACTGTGTCACTGTCCAAATATTTCTGGACCTAACTATACTTCACTGTATCCTGGCATGTGTCCTACGCTTCAGTCGCTTTGTCTACTGGCGTGTATCTCAAGCTTTGTTCCAATTTGGCTACCTGGTCTAACCGGCATGTGTCCCATGCTTCAGCCACTTTGTTTCTGACGTGTGTCCCATGTCTTAGCCTTTTGGGCTATTCAACCTTTTCGTCATCTGCCTGCCTTGTAAGTTTTTGTGCCTTGTTATATTTTTGTGTTTTTTGGATTAAATCATTGCAACTCACTGTCCAGCGTTTGGGTCTCTATTCCGCCCCGCCTGGGCGTTCATGACATATTCTTTTGTATACTTCCAATTTTTGGCTAGTAGAGCATCTTTAACAAACCCAGTTTCCAAGTGATATACACAGACATTTTGGGGGGCTGGTGGTCAACCCAAAAAAAGGAGCACTCCTAAATAATGAAAAAAAAAAAGGGAAATTTACCTACAGTAGCACACATTTTTGTCAGAGAAGCATTTGCCCCTCCGAGGTAAAGAAGGAGCAGAGGACCCAATCGCCAGGCGGTTCTGGTAAACCATGATTTATTAATAACAGAAAAGAGAAAATAAACACTGCACATGGGCAGAACTGATAAGAAACAATAATCCAGATGTGTGGAGTAAAAAGCAACAATAATCCAAACAGCGTGGTGAACAACCATGACGTTTACATAAAGACGCAGCAAAGAACACAGACTGAAAAGGCACATATATAGACAGGGGAGTAATCAGGACAAAACAGAACAGGTGAGCACCATTAAGGCCATCAGGCAGCACAGGATGGGCGGGGCTGTTCAAACACAGAGGGAAAACATGATAAGTGGGTCAAAAGGGAACATAAAGCATGGATAGGGGCTGCAGTCCTGTCCTGAACAATACAGTACCTCCTCTTTCAGGGTTGGACCCAGATAACTCTAGGGTAACACCCATAAGAGAAAAAGAAAGAAAACACAAAAACCCACACAGAGTGGGTGATGGGGGAAAAGGCCAGATGGGCCAAAACCAACTCCCTCTCCAAGCAAAGTCCAACACAAATGGGTCAGGTGGTCTTCCAGAGTCCCAGGGCCACCAGACCAGAGAGCCAGGTGGGTCAGGGGGCCTACCCAAGTCCATGGGTTCCAAAACTGGAGTACATGATGGGTCTGGTGGCCTTCTAAAGTCCAGTGGCCACAGGAAGGGTGAACACAGGGTGTCAGACGACTTACCAAAGATCATGGGCCACCAGACAGGAGAACATACACGAGCCTCATACTCAGAAAATAACACACAACCTTTTTGCCCTGAAAACCCCCCCACATGAGCTCTTTACTCTGGGAAAAACAATACAGGACTTTCTTGCTCAAAAGAAAACAACACAGAGGTTTTAAACTGGGGAGATGACATGGAAATTTTGTATTTGGGAGATGATGACACAGAACTCTTACACTCAGAAAATGACAACATGGAGCTTTTAAACTCAGGAGGAGTCATCATGGAGCCTTTAATCTCAGGAAGTAACATGGACTTTTAAACTCAGATGATAATAATATAGAGGCACTGAACCCAGGATCTAACATGGGAGCCTTCAGCTCTGAGGGTAATAACATTAAAGTCTTTTGCTCAAACACTGATAACTGAGGCGCGACAACCCCAGCAACCAACGATTTGTGCGCACTGGCCTCCAGATGGGATGACTGGGGAGCGCTGACCCCAGAATGAAACGCTGGGGAGCGCTGACCTCTGGATGAGACAGCTGGGGAGCACTGACCTCTAGATGAGATGGCTGGGGAACGCAGACCTCTGGATCAGATGACTGAAGCGCGCCGTCCTCATGTGCTGATGGTTTGAGCATGCTGATTCCTGAGTGAGACGGCTGGGGCGCGCTGACCTCAGGCTGAGATGGCAGGGGCGTGTCCGACCCAGATGTACAGGAATCCTCCTCCGACGCTGCCACCTCGGACAGGGAGGAAGAGGTACAGGTTGAAGCAGGCATCACATCAAAACAGTCAGCAGAAGAGCTTGGGGGGAAGAGCTCAGAAGCAGATGGACGCTACAACTGGGTCTCCTCACCAGAAGTAAGACAAGACCTTTCTAATACAGATATTAAGAAAACCAAGAAGAGGACTTGCCTTAACTCCTGCTCTTCTGCTGGTGAGGACCCCGGTGCAGCCTATGTTGGAATGATGGCCTCAAGAGGAGCGGTCTCTGCAAGAGTGTGCATGTGAGGCAGAGCAGTCTCTGAAGAAGCATGCACGTGAGGTGGAACAGTCACTGCAGAAGCCGCACATTAGGCAAAACAGTCACTGCGGGAGCATGCATGTGAGGCAAAACAGTCACTGCTGGAGTGTGCACGTGAGGTGAAACTGTTACTGCTGGAGCATGCACGTGAGGCAGGACAAGCTCTGCTGAGGCGTGCACATGAGACCGGACAGTCACTGCTGGAGCGTGCACGTGGAGAAGGGCAGTAGCAGCACTTGGGCTCATCTCCTCCGACATGGACCCAGCTGAGGTGGAGATGACCTTGTGGAAACAAGGGGTTGAGATAAGTGGTGGAATAAACAAGGGGGCAGCAGCAGAAAAAATATTTGAGTGCTCAGCAGCAAAAAGAGGTGGCAGCTGAGTCTCCTAACTGGAGATGACAAGACCTCTCACTATTAATTGTTAAAAAATGAGAAAGTGGTACTCGCCTTGTCCTCAGCTCCGTTGCTGGTGAGGCTGTCGCTGCTGTTAAACCCACCTCTGGAGAACAAGATGAATCACTCCAGGTGGCTATGGTGACCTTCTGGTGAGATGCTGTTGTGTAGTGGTGAGGAGCTGGAGTTGGAGTGGAGGAGAGGTGTGTGGAACTTGTGGGAGCCAGAGGATGTTTCTGCATTGGCACAAGCTCCGGTGCCCCACATGACTTCCTCACCAACCTGCGATATGTCTGGTAGAGGTTGGAAACGGTGCTCAATAGTTCCGCCAGCTCGGGGTATCTCCACAGACCGGGGTTCACCTCCACAATCCCAGCTGCGGCATCTAGAGACCTCAGGGCCTCCTCCGGTATGTGGGAGGCGTGGGCTTCCAAGACAAAATCCTGGATGAACTGGGTTGCCCTCTGCTTTCCCACAGTGGGACCGCTGGCTACCGACCTCTCTTTGCCTGCTGTGTCCTTTACTGGTAGAATCCAATAATAGTCCTCGGGCTCAGCAGGTGACAAAGAGGAGGGTGGCAGTGATGGTAGTGGAGGAAAGCAGAGATTCTGCACCCGGGGGTGTTTGCGCACACTTGGTCTGGCTTCCAACAGATTAATGACTCCACCCCAGCATTCTCATTCTCTCGGGAAGAGCAGCTCCAAGCTGCGGCCACTAAATCCTTGATCATGGCCACTACCTCCAGCTCATTCCGACTCCACTTCTTCCTCTCCTACCAGACTCACTTGCTGGGTCCTTAACTGGCTGCGTCCTACTGTCAGAGAAGTGTTTGCCCCTCTGGGGTAAAGAAGAAATGGAAAACATGATAAATGGGTCAAAAGGGAACAAAGCGTGGACAGGGGCTGCAGTCCTGTCCAGAACACTACAATTTTACTGTACTTTTTTAGTATTTCTATTTTATTTTGATACCTGTACACTCTTGGTCATATTTAATACCCCATAGATTTTTACAAAATTATGAACTAACGCAGAGACCATGGTCTCCATTGTTAATTATGTAAAAGTCAATGACAAAAAATGGGCAGCTTCCATTGAAAAATAAATATCTGTTCAAAATACAAAAAATCTTTGCAAAAGTATGAAAAAGCTTGTTTTTCAGTAAATAAAATATTAAAACTCCATTCAAATAAATATTTGCCCCCCCCCAAAAAACAAATTAAAAGTCTATTTCCCTTGTCAGCAAAGTGAGGCAAAATCCTCTCCTCTGTTAACCTGCCCCCTCCATCCCCATAAAGACTGGAAGGATAATTTATATAGTACTTACGGCGCCACACGTGTCGGCTGCCTTTTTGCAACAACGGTTCACTTCTGAGTTTTTCTTCCTCTTTCTTATTTACTATCTGGATTCTCTGGTTAAACTTTCTGATCCGGCGACACCTTATCCATCATGGACACACAGCTCGCCCCAAATGTCTCCCGAGCCGGCGGACGAAGCCACTGTTTATAGCAGGAGACGGTACAACAGGGACCAGCTATTAGCACTTAACCGGCCCACGGTGCTAAGGCAAAAACTTGACATACTGGGAGAAATCAGATGGAAATGGCGTGGATGTCGAGCTGGAGTAAGATGGCGGGCGAGGAATGTAAGGTACAGACCCATCCTCCCATCCGTTATCATGGAGAATGTACGATTGCTACTCAATAAGACAGACGAGCTAGCGGCCATGTCTCGCTACGAGAGCGTCTTCAGAGAGATCAGCATGATGTTGTTTACTGCAACGTGGCTAACAGAACTAGCAACAGATGCTAACATCAAACTGGAGGGTTTCCATGCAATACGGGCAGACCGGACACCAGACAGTGGGAAGACAAGGGGCGGAGGAGTGATAATGCATGTCAATAACAGCTGGTGTAAACCGGGACACATCTCGATTAAAGAGCAACACTTCGGCAAAGACATTGAGTTGCTAACTGTTAGCATGCGGCCTGTTTACCTCCCGAGGGAATACTCACACGTGATCTGCATTGTTATTTATGCAAATCCGACGGCGAACACTGGAGCAACCCGTGAAGCCATCCACTCAGTCCCTTGCAGGCTTCTGACAGAACACCCAGATGCTCTCCTCCTCATCTCGGGTGATTTTAACCATAGTGTGTGAATGTGTGTGTGAATGGGTGGATAGCAGGATCTGTAAAGCGCTTTGATGATCAAGTGATGAGAATAAAAGCGCTATATAAGTGAATGCCATTTACCATTTACCATATCTCACTGTCCCCCATTCTGCCCACGTTCACCCAGTATGTCACATGCCACACCAGAGACAATAAAACACTGGATTTATTCTATGCGAATACTAAGGAGGCGTACACCTCATTGCCACTCCCCCCACTCGGGAGATCACAACTTTGTTCATCTCCTGCCGGTGTACAAAACCCTAGTACACAGACAACCTCCGGTTACGCACATGGTGAAGATATGGTCTGAGGAGGCAATGGACGCTCTAAAGGACTGTTTTGAAATCACTGCCTGGGAGCAGCTCTGCGATCCACATGGTGAGGACATCGACTGCCTCACTCACACCATCATGGACTACATCATCTTCTGTGTGGACAACACCGTACCCACCAAGATCATACGGTGTTGCTCAAACAACAAACCCTGGATCAACCCTGAGATAAAATCACTACTGAGAGAAAAGAAAAGGATCTTCAGGTCGGGGAACAGGGAGATGCTGAAGTCCGTACAAAGGGAGCTAAGGAGGAAGATCAGAGAAGGCAAGGACAGCTTAAGGAAGAAGATGGAGTACAAGCTGCAACAGAGTGACATTGCTGGGTCTGGAGAAGCCTCAAAACCATCTCTGGGCTCCAGAATACCTCCTCCCAGGCCACGGAGGGCAGGGAGTGGGTGAACAATCTGAACCTGTTTTTTAATAGGTTTGACCAACTGCCCTCCCCTCCGCCTGCACAACAACCACTGCTGCCTCTACCATCATCGAGACCTGCTGTACACCCCCCCTCCACCAACACCCCTCCACTCCCAGCACACAGCCCCCCCAGCCCCAACCTGACCCTCACTAAGACCCAGGTGAGGGTGGAACTGAGGAAGATCAAGGCAAGGAAGGCCTCGGGTCCAGACTGCATCAGCGCGAAGCTCCTCAAGTCCTGTGCAGACCAGCTGTGTGGGATTGTGGAGCACATCTTCAACCTGAGCCTGAAGCTTGGGAGGGTACCACAGCTGTGGAAAACATCTTGTGTGGTACCCGTACCAAAGACTTCCCACCCCAGAGACCTGAACAGCTACAGACCAGTGGCTCTGACTTCTCACCTGATGAAGACCCTGGAGAGAATGCTCCTTGCTCACCTCCGCCCCCTGGTGGGACCAGTGATGGATCCACTCCAGTTTGCCTACCAGCATGGTATCGGGGTGGAGGATGCAGTGATCTTCCTCCTACACCGTTCCCTGTTCCACCTGGAGAAGCCTGGGAACACGGTGAGGATCATGTTCTTTGACTTCTCTGTCATGGGTGGCCCTCGCGGGCCATTAATGAGACGCTATAGGCCAACCGGTGAGTCTGCATATTTATTAACAAAAGACATAAATGACAAAATAAACAGCCACATGGGGCAAAAACACATACAACGACGTAGGCTCAAGACAATAGGCTAAGATACAAGACTAAGAACTTCGCGGATGAATAACACTTACTGAGACTGAGAATCAAGAGGGTGACTGAAGCCGGGGTTAGGGACTCCAGCCGAACGTTGTAAGGAACCAACGTTGTGTGAGGTTGCAGCCAGGAGTAACCTCAGCTGCTCCCTTAAATAAGGCACAGACATTAATCCGGCAATGAGAAACTAATCAGAGGAATGTGGATCAGCTGTCACGATGCAGCTCGGCTCTGACAGCCGGAAGTCCCGCCGTGACGCTGTCATAATAAAAGCCCTGGATGTCATAGAAAACACAACACAGAAGAACGGGGAAAATACTGGATGATCTGAGCGCAGACAATATCAGCGCTCAGACCATGACAGTACTCCCACCTTAAAAGGCGCATTCCAGGCGCAACATAACATCCAAGCCCCCCACCCAGAAAGCGACCAGGGCCGTGCTAGGGAGGGTGGAGGGGGAACAGGCTAGGAGGGCAAGAACCAACAAAACACCGAATCAAAGAGAAGAGAAAGAAAAAAAAAAAACAAAACACAGGAGGGCAACAACGAACCAGAAATGACAAGGCTTAAACACAGAAAAATAAAGACATGTTACTACAATCCCAGAGCATAGTAGAACACACAAGAAAGCTAAAATACAGGTACATACAACACACTGCACCCAAAAAAATACCAAGAAGAAAAAAAAAACTCAGACCGCTACAAGCAGCGCAGCACACTAAGAATACAGTCAAATCACGTAACCGGCAAGGAAAGCAAAAACAAAACATCTCTCAACCACAGAGGAACAAGGAAAACTGAAATACAGACACATAATACAGCTTACCCCATAATACCAGGAAAAAATAATTCAACACACTACAGAGCGGCGATATACAAACAGTTCAATATAGTCCATAGACAAAACAAAAGAGCATCCTTAACATTACAGGGGAGAAAAAAAAAAAACACTACAGGAATGTCGGCAGGCAGAGCACAAAGAAAAAAACCAACATTTCGGGAGTGTAACGTAGAGAGATGCGTGACGTAGAGCAGTCTCTCATGAAAGGAGGCTTGAGGCAATTTGCAATCAGCAATTTTCCATTTTTATTTTCAGTCTTCTCAAGTAACAACTTGAGTGTACATACCCAAACTTCACACCGACACAACTCTCCATCAACAATCAACAATGGAGAAAGAATCCATCTCTCCCACAATAAACACCTGTTATATATTAACTGAGATAATTAGGGCTAATTAGCTCCTACCATAACCCCAGGTAAAACAATAAACATTTTCATCTTTCACACATACCCACTAACATCTAAAAGTCCATAAACAATTCCCCACCTATTTACAAATACATATAAATAACACAGAATAAATGATACCATAAATAATTCAATAAATAATTTAACCCCCTATTTACAAAATTCTAAATCACCCCTCTGACTCACCATCACATGCTTCCTTCCTGCTGGTGTCCTTTAAAAGGCATTCAACCCATCACAGAGTCTTTTGCCCGGACACCCTCAGGAAGCATGTTGGCAAAGGTATGTGAATTTAATCACCACTTGTTTTACCCAAATAAATAACCAAACAATTATCTCACAAAAAGGCACTCCACATAGTCAGAAACAGATCCCAGAATAATGTGTACATTTTAACAGACAATCACATTAACATTTACCATACTACAGATACAGTGATCCCTCACTTATCGCGGTTAATGGGTTCCAGAACCGACCGCGAAAAGTGAAAAACCGCGAAGTAGCGTCACCCCTAATGACGTCACCCATAAATAATACGTACGTTCATTCTCTCACTCTCTCTCTCATATGATACGTGTGTGTGTGTGTGTGTGTAAGTGTACATACATACGTAGATGTAAATAAAGTGTACATAAATATGTTTTTAGAACTCTTTTATTCTTATAACAAGATACGTAACTCAAGATGAAGATGATTTACTGCACAGGTTGATGAGAGCTTTACTGCTCCTCAGGTGACGCCTCATCGTCAGGTGCTAGAGGCGCAGGATCGTCGAGGGCAGCTTCCGATAGAGCTGGAGAAGCTGCAGGAGGCGGCGTAGTGGCTCGACGGGAAGACTATTTCGCACAAAAAGGCACAAGAGAACAGCGAAAAGTTCCACGCGGCGAGACTAAGCAACACGAGCGACAAAGAACAATGAATGCGGTCTTCCTTCGCTGGGTATGGGTGCTCGGCAGGGAGAGAAGCTGGGTAAAACGTCTCGGCCAATCAGCTTGTGAGATTCCCGAGCCGAGCCAACACGAGAACAGCGAACAGAGAGGTGGATTTTGAGTTGTGCGGGCTCTCCATGTTGATACCTGATGTTCTAATGTAGTCTCCCTGCCTTCTGCTAGCGCCCGCCCATTTTTTCTCAATTTTGAATTTTTGATGAATATTTTTGAAAAATCCGCGATGCACTGAGGGCGCGAAAGGTGAGGCGCGAAGTAGCGAGGGATCACTGTATAATATAATCACACATACAGTGGACCATAACCGTGGTGACACTGCGTCGTCACATTTCCTCCCCCCTTTTCCCAAGAGTGCAGTACTCTAAGAGTCATGTACTCTTGAGAGACCATCTGCCACAAGGTTAGTTTTCCCTGCCACATACCGAACAGTAAAGTTATATGGTTGAAGGGACACATACCACCCTGTGAGACGACTGTTCATGTCGTTCATCCTGTTTAACCACTGTAGGGCCCGATGATCTGTTTCCAACACAAAATGACGCCTCAGTAGATAATATTTAAGAGACCCTATTGCCCATTTCATAGCAAGACATTCCTTCTCTACTGTAGAGTATCTTGTCTCCCGGTCCAACAACTTACGGCTCAAGAACAGTACTGGGTGTCTCTCTCCCCTCTCCTCCTGGAGAAGTACTGCTCCAATGCCAACTCCTGAATCTGTCTGTAGAATAAACGGACGAGCAAAGTCTGGACTGTAGAGAACCTTCTCACCAGAAATAGCACTCTTCAGATCCTCAAAAACTCTGTCACACTCCTCTGTCCATTTTACCCTATTTGGTGCTGAAGCCTTAGTGAGGTCAATCAAAACTGCTGCTCTTTCAGCAAAGTGGGGAATAAACTTACTGTACCATCCTACCATTCCCATGAATGATCGTACCTTCTTTTTAGTAGTGGGCACAGGATAGGTCCGGATGGCATCCACTTTACCTACTCGTGGTCTAATGACCCCCTGACCAACCACATGTCCCAGGTACTCCACCTGCTGCTGTCCAAACGCACATTTGCGTGGATTAATCGTCAGTCCTGCCCTCTTAATCAACTGAAGGACCTGCCTAAGGTGTACCAAATGTTCTTCCCAGGTCTGACTATAGATGACTACGTCATCCAAATAGTCAGCCGCAAAATTTGATACCCTTCTCAATACTTGGTCCATGAGCCGCTGAAAAGTTGCAGGTGCCCCCTGAAGGCCAAATGGCATAACCCTAAATTGGAAACTGCCATAAGGTGTTTTAAAGGCTGTAAGTTCTTTTGTTTCCGGTGCCAATGCCACCTGCCAATACCCCTTGCATTGGTCCAGTGTAGAAATAAACCTAGCCCTGCCCACTTTCTCTAATAGTTCATCAATCCGGGGCATGGGATATGACTCAAACTTAGATACTGAGTTAAGGTATCTGAAGTCAATACAGAATCTTAATGAGCTTAAGCCATCTGGCTGCACGGTGGCGCAGTGGTTTAGCACTGTGGCAGCACAGTTTTACCCTCGGCTGGGGGATCGCGGGGATCATGAGATCGTGGGTTCGATCCCAGCCCCCGACCAACAGTGAGCTGTGTGGAGTTTGCATGTTCTCCCCGTGTTGCGTGGGTTTACTCCGGGATTTCTCCGGTTTCCTCCCGCATACCAAAAACATGTAGGTTTAGGGCACTCGCGCACGCAGCGACCAGCAGCCGGTGGCTTGTCACCAGACTGCAAACCAAGTCTACCTACGGGTACAAATAAGTAACAAAAAAAAAAAAAAAAATCCTTTTTGGGGACCAGCACAATCAGGCTACACCACTCACTGACTGACTCCTCAATCACTCCCAGCTGCAACATCAAGTCAATCTCTTGCTTCATTTTTGGAACCAATCGCTCCGGGATCCTGTTGTCATCACTCGCAGCTCATGGGCCTCCACCTCAGCTGCACGCACACCTGCTCCTCGTTAGTGCGCAGCTATTTATTAAATCCTGCCCTGAGCTGCGGCCTGGAGCCGCCTGTCTCCCTGCGTACTCAACTCAGCAACTTCCTTTTCATCAGGCCTGCTGACGACTCTACTGACACGTAAGCTGTCTGTATTGCCTTACCTTCTCCTGTTCAGACTTCCCCTGTGCACAGGTGGATTCTTTGGCGGCGGACTCACTTCCCCTCGTCACGCTGCTCCTCTACCTCGCTGCATCATCCCGGACGCACAGCAGGACACTGTCTCCCAGGCTTGGGACCTTGCCAACGCCAGCCACCGCGTCACTACAAGTAAGCACAGAACATCCTCACTCTCCCGTGTGGTTGCCCAGCTAATCCCTGTTCTCCTCTCATTTTAGGGTTGCCTGGCTGTACGGCATACTGCTCTGTCCTGACTGCATCCTCCACCCACATCACACTCGCATCTCACATACACGCATCCATACACAAACACTGCTGTCAATAAAGCTTTCAAATCTGCCTGAACCTGCGTGCGTGCTTCCTGGGCCGAATGATATGTCACCTGTAAGATTTCCTACGTGGAACAGCTTCTTCTTTCAAATGCACTTTATGATGCACCAATGCGGTGAAACCAGGTCTCTCCTGAAACAATTCTGGATCTAACGGTGCCTCTAATTCTCTCTGCTGATCCACCTGCAAATAAGACTCTGACACATTTGTGGGAAAAGACTGTTCTCTCTCCCCATCCACTTCCGTTGCACAAATGAAGAGCTGATGTGTCTCCTGAAGAACAGGCTGCTGCTGATGACCAGGCTGCTGAAACTCTTTCAACAAGTTAATATGGAAGGTCTGATGTTTTACCTTCCTGTCAGGCATATATAGTTCATATGTCACTGAACTTAGTTTTTTAGAAATTTCATATGTCCCCTGCCATTGAGCCAACAGCTTGCTGTCACACGAGGGCAGCAATAACAAAACCTGCTGACCTGGGTGAAAAACCCTTTTTCTGGCCCTCTTGTCATACCAAGTTTTTTGTTTGGCCTTTGCCATCCTCATGTGCTCCTGAGCCAAAGCAGTCATTCGATCCAGTTTCTCTCTCATCTTAATGACATATGAGACCACATTGTCCTGATCACTCGGTGGACTCTCCCAGTGCTCCTTTAATAAGTCCAGCGGTCCCCTCACCTGACGACCATACAGTAGTTCAAAAAGTGAGAACCCTGTTGAAGCCTGGGGCACCTCCCCATAAGCAAATAATAAATATGGTACCCATCGGTCCCAATCCGAGCCCGTTTCAGAAACAAATTTCCGCAGCATGTTTTTCAGAGTCTGATTAAATCGCTCAACTAGTCCATCTGTCTGAGGATGATATGGGGTGGTCTTAATACCCTTAATACCCAACAGCTTGTATACCTGCTGCAACAGTTTTGACAAGAAACTTGTTCCATAGTCTGTTAGAATTTCTCTAGGTATGCCTACCCTTGAAAATAACTGTATAAGGCAGTTGGCAACCTGCCTAGCCTTGATAGATTTCAGGGGGAAGGCTTCTGGGTACCGAGTAGCATAGTCACATATCACCAGAATGTATTTATTACCAGAGGAGCTTCTCTCTAGGGGGCCAACTACATCCATCCCTATTCTGTCAAATGGTGTTCCAATAATTAGTAATGGGTGCAATTGGGCACGGGCCACTCCCCTAGGTGATGTAATCTGACATATTGCACATGTAGTACAGAACTCCTTTATCTAGGTATACATTCCCGGCCACACAAACCTTCTAGCAATTCTCTGTAGAGTCTTCTGAAAAGCTAGATGACCTGCCCAAGGGATAACATGTCCCAGTTCCATAATCTGTGGTGTGAGGTCCTGTGGCAAAGCTATGGCCATAACTTCACCTTGTTGCTGGTACAAAGTGCCCTTTTTAATGACATACATGGCCTCAGCCAAACAATCCGTTCTACCCTGTTTCACACCCTCAATCTCCGAAACTTTTTCAAACCATGGTCCAAGTGCTGGGTCAGCTTTCTGCAATGCAGCTATGTCAGGAGGGATGTCAAAATCTACTGCCTGGCTTAGCTGTGGTGTTTCTTCACCCAAGTTCTTTACTGAAGCTAACACCTTATCTCTTCTCCTCTGAGCCTTGGATTTAGACTGTTTAATAGGGCCTGCCTCTATCTCAGAATCATAAAATGGCAACTCCTGAAGAACATTGGCAGCCCTCTGCGCCCTGGTTGTCACCATATTACAAAATTTTTCAACAGGTGCATCAAGCCTCTGCTCAATAGCGCCACCTGCCTGTCCCTCAGTTTGTTCATCCCTAACCTGTTGTATGATGTCCAGCAACGTTGGAACATCATTGCCAAGTATAATTGGGTAAGGCAAATCAGGCACAAGAGTTACAGAAAGGAGATAAGTTTGACCCCCCACTGTTAAATAAACCTCAGCGGTCGGGTACGATTTCTTATCCCCATGAACACAACTGATATTAACTGCAGTCTCACTCCATGAATCTCTCAGGACTAAATTGGGCAAGACAACAGTCTGGAAACAACCGGAGTCTAACAAAGCCTCTTCACACTGACCATTAAGCAGAACGTTAGTTTGTATATTTCACCATGAATTGGTGCTGACAGAGTAGGTCTTGGAACTGAGCACAATAGTGAAGGTTTCTCATTTTTTTATGGCAGGACATGAGTATTGAGTGTGACCGATTTTATTGCACTGATAACAACGTATATCTTTATTAGACACAACACGTGACTTTTTGCTTCTATTATCTCTGCCATTTGTGATCTGTCTGGAATTGGAATACAGTCTATTTTGAGCTGGACCACCCCTTTCACCCTCATTAGACTTACTCCATGCGGTGAAAGAGCTGTCACGGCCGAGAGTAGTTCTCCTGCTCCCAGACCTGGCCGACAGAAAAACCTCCGCCAGACAAGCAGCGCCCTCTGCAGTCTTCGGGTCCCGCTCTTGTATCCAGATTCCCAGTTACGGGTTCACCATCCACAGAAACTGTTCCAAAATTAATAGTTCCATAATGTCTTTCACCGTTGAGGTCTCTGGTTTAATTCATTTAACACACAGGTCTTTTAAACGAACATACAGTTCATAGGGGGTTTAGTCCTGATGAATGTCCAGGGACCGAAACCTTCTCCTGTATGTTTCGGGTGTTATTTCGTACTTATGTAAAATTGCTTCTTTCACTTTCTTATAATTGTCCGTGTCAGCAATGTCCATCAGTACATACGCACTTCGTGCTTTACCTGTGAGTAAAGGAGCCAACTGGATAGCCCACTCTTCTTCACGCCAGCGGCAGACTGTAGCAATCCTCTCAAAAGTCGCCAGGTAGTGCTTGATGTCGTCCTTGGGAGAGAGCAGATTCAGCCTGGGCTCGTGGTGCGTTCGCGTTCTCCTCGGCTGCACCTGCAGCGGTAAATCATCCTCCTGCGGGCCGACCCGACTGGCCGTCACCCTGGGGTCTTCCCCCGAAGCATCGTCGCCACCACTGCGTTCAGCCCGGCTCCCATACTCCTCTCTCAACTCCGCCACTTGCGACTGCACCCGACGAATTTGATAATCTACAGTCTGCCACCTTTGGTTATGGAGAGCGGCTTCTTCTTCCCTCTGACGATCTCTGGCAGTCAGCGAACGAACCAAGGATTTTACTAAGCACGTTAGCTCCTTGAGCTCGCTCAGTCCGCTGACTCCTGGCTCCTCAGCTGCCATAGCTGCATCAGAGTCAAATTGCTCCTCTTGCCTCATTACCTTTCTTCTCGCCATCAGTCCTTCCGTCCCGTGCTCATCCACCACTTCCACCAAAAGCTACGTCTCGTCCTGGGAACGGACCACCACTGCCACCAAATGTAACGTAGAGAGATGCGTGACGTAGAGCAGTCTCTCATGAAAGGAGGCTTGAGGCAATTTGCAATCAGCAATTTTCCATTTTTATTTTCAATCTTCTCAAGTAACAACTTCAGTGTTCATACCCAAACTTCACACCAACACGACTCTCCATCAACAATCAACAATAGTGAAAGAATCCATCTCTCCCACAATAAACACCTGTTATATATTAACTGAGATAATTAGGGCTAATTAGCCCCTACCATAACCCCAGGTAAAACAATAAACATTTTCATCTTTCACACATACCCATTAACATCTAAAAGTCCATAAACAATTCCCCACCTATTTACAAATACATAAATAACACAGAATAAATGATACCATAAATAATTTAACCCCCTATTTACAAAATTCTAAATCACCCCTCTGACTCACCATCACATGCTTCCTTCCTGCTGGTGTCCTTTAAAAGGCATTCAACCCGTCACAGAGTCTTTTGCCCGGACACCCTCAGGAAGCATGTTGGCAAAGGTATGTGAATTTAATCACCACTTGTTTTACCCAAATAAATAACCAAACAATTATCTCACAAAAAGGCACTCCACATAGTCAGAAACAGATCCCAGAATAATGTGTACATTTTAACAAACAATCACATTAACATTTACCATACTACAGATATAATATAATCACACATACAGTGGACCATAACCGTGGTGACACTCTGTCATCACAGGGAGGTCTACCTGCATCCAGCTCCCAGAACGCTGGCAGGGGAAAAAGAATCAGTTTGGGCGGTCTACTCCAGTCCCAGGCCCGGAAAAACAGTATCTCTGGCAGCTGGACCAGGTCGCCGAACAAAGAATAGAGTTCGTCGAGTGGCCGTCCCAGAACGCTGAACCGGCGAAGCAGTTTCCCGGGCGGCCGACCCGCATCATTAGGCCACCAGGACCGAAGAGGAGAACTCAGAGGCCGCCTCCCTACCAAGAGGGATAGCGAGGGGAAGCCGAACCAAATATGGGGAATCCCACCGGCACCTGGTGAAGGAAAAAAGGGATCGGGGAAAAGATGAGGGGCCAGTCCGGCATCGAACGGCGAAGGATCTGCAGCTCCTTCTCCGAACTTCACTCAAACTGGTGCTGCGGCCTTGCTGGACCCCGATCGGGACAGTGCTGCACCCATGACGGACCCCGACTGGGCCGGAACAGCGCCCATGATGGACCCCGATTGGGTCAAAGCTGCACCCATGACGGACCCTGACTGGGCCAGAACAGCGCCCACAATGGACCCAGACTGGGCCAGCGCAGCACCAGGGATGACCTCCAAACACGAACCTGGAACCTCCAGGACAGTGACTGGAACCAACTCGTCACCGGTGACCCTGGGAGAAGGCTCAGAAGAACAAAGAATACTGGGGTCTAGATCACTGGCAGCGGCAGAGCCCGGCAAGACAAGCTTGGATGCAGTGGTCGGCTGCACCCGGCTCGTTTCCCTGGGAGACAGGCAATGATGCTCAAGAATGGAAAAGAGAAAGACAAAATAGAGCACTTGCCTGATCTCGGGCTCTACCACCGTCCAAAACTCCGATGATCCAGGTTCCACGAGCTGGAGGTCCACTCCTGGTACCCACTCAACTGCGTCGGGCTCCACAGCCAGCATGATGGTCCTCACAATCTGGGGATTCCTTGGCGCTGAAGTCCACGTCAAAGTCCTGCACGGTGTGGTGGCAGGGGATCTGTGGCCTGCTGGGTCGAACTGCCCCTCTATGGAGACCCGGGAGCACTTAATCATCGGTGCAGGCTCCAACCGGCAGTCCGCTCTCCTCCTCTGCCCATGACATGGCTGCGGTGCTGGTACCAGGCTCTCCAGGGCTGCAGGCTCCTTCTTCGTCTGGCGGTGTATTCCTGGCACCGGAGGACGCTCAGGGGAAAGAGACACAGAGGATGCAGGTTCACAATTAGTAACTGCAGCAGGTGGAAGGAGCTCGGGGGACTGTGAGCCCCAAACTCCACCCCCAGGAGTCAGACAAGGCAATTCACACAGTGAAGGAAAAGAATGAAAAGACACTTGCCTGCTCCGCTGAGGGCTGATGGAAACTGCTGCAGCGGGCTTGGTTCTCTCCTTCTCCCTCTGGATGGTGGCAGAGGGCCCCCCAGGAAGATGAGGAGGAGCCTCTCGCACAGGATCAGGAACGGGTACAGCCGGAGACGGACTTGTGAAGCTCACAGCAGCTGGGGAGAGCGTCGAGGAGGAGGGAGGAGTAGCCGTGACAGTCCGGGGACTAGGAGCTGACGGAACAGCGGAAACAGATGACCTGGAGGCGGAGGCTGCCGTCTTTTCCTTTTGTCAAGACGCAGGGGCAACAGCTGGCTGGGAGGCAGAGTTCTTCCGGCTACCCGGAGCTGGATCTGGACGGGGATCTCGCTGAGGCTTATTATGAGCAGTGTGACGATGTTTACCGGCAGAGGGCGAGGCAAAAGTTAAGTCTGGAAAACGCTACTCCTGCATGGAGACAGAGGCTAGCAGATCAGCATACTCGGGATAGTCATAGAGTTCAGGACTGACCTCCACCAGTCTGACTCCTGCCGTTACATGCTTCATGATTTGAGTTGGATGGGAGGAAGAGCAAGCCTCAGCCACATGGCCCCAGATGAGCTCAGGTGTCCACTGCGTCTCTTCCGGGGGAATCCCGGCTGACGTCCTCCTCCACTGTAGATGGGAACGGCCCTTGGGTGACGTGAACTCCTGGACTGGATGGGTGACAGTAACTGGATCCTGAGACTAGGAACGGGGATGCCTCACCTTTGGCTTCCTGCCGGAGTCTCCTTCCAGTCCGCGGATCTTCTCCCGGAGTGCCGAGATTTCCGCCATCCTCTTCCTAATTTCGGTGTGGTCCACATAGCAAGGATGGCAGTTAATTGCCACCTCTGCGAGGTCCAGGTACCAGCGTAAGCTGCTGGGGATGATGCTACTGCAAGCGCTGGAGAGTATACCATCTATCTCGATGAGGGCCATAACTAGCTCGTAGCCCAAGCTCATGGCATAGCCCTTCCCTGGTGACGTCATCTCCCATCATGCTGGTACACGGAGAAACAGGGGAAAAACTACAAGCCCAAAAACACAAACTCACGGCGACCAGCATCTCGTTTTGGCTGCAACCTACTGTCATGGGTGGCCCTCGCGGGCCATTAATGAGACGCTATAGGCCAACTGGTGAGTCTGCATATTTATTAACAAAAGACATAAATGACAAAATAAACAGCCAGTGGGGCAAAAACACATACAACTACTTAGGCTCAAGACAAGAGGCTAAGATACAAGACTAAGAACTTCGCGGATGAATAACACTTACTGAGACTGAGAATCAAGAGGGTGACTGGAGCCGGGGTTAGGGACTCCAGCCGAACGTTGTGAGGAACCAATGTTGTGTGAGGTCGCAGCCAGGAGTAACCTCAGTTGCTCCCTTAAATAAGGCACAGACATTAATCTGGCAATGAGAAACTAATCAGAGGAATGTGGATCAGCTGTCACGACGCATCTCGGCTCTGACAGCCGGAAGTCCCGCCGTGACGCTGTCATAATAAAAGCCCTGGATGTCATAGAAAACACAACATAGAAGAACAGGGAAAATACTGGATGATCCAAGCGCGGACAATATCAGTGCTCAGACCATAACATTTTCCAGTGCTTTGTAGTGATATTTAATAAAGTATAATGTAATAAGGTACAGGAATTATTTTTTATTTAATAGTGGGTGTGCAAGGGGACAGAGTTAAACCGTCACCCCAACGCTCACTAAATAAAATAGAAAAACACTTGTAAAAAGGGGGCACCAGTTCTAAAAGAACAACTTGTTAATGAATTGATTTCATTTAATTAATTTCTGTACCTTCAATTACTCAATGAATGAGTCTCAAAATTTAGTGAGTTCTTTTACTGCCGTGACCCAGAAAACATATATGCAAAGGAAAAACGCTTCAACTTCTCTCGTTTACAGTTTTATTAAATGAACTCATTCAGGTTACATGACATGGCATTCAAATAATGAATAAACAGATTCAAATGATAAACAGGTGTTCAGTATCACATCAACTGTTAGTGGATTCCTGAGCATAAAATCTATAGTTAAATCTTTGTGGAACCAAGAGGAAACCAGATTTTATGTTTCAACTGAAATGCAATGGAAGGTTGAAGTATCTAACAAAACCAGAACGCAATTTTATGGGGAAAAATTCCATAAGCTGATTATCTAAAAAGGAACTTCTGAATTAATGTACAAAAATGAAAGGAGTTTACTTAAAAAGGAATAAGAATTTTTCTTCAGTTTATAGCTTTGTCCTATGGCTGAGAAACTAATTGTACCATGAAATATTGGTTATGCTCAATTGTAATTAACATTTTAGGACATCACGTTTAAACCCAGCAGATAGGAAAATGTGAGTCTCACTTACGAACAGCTGTAGGCCCAGGTGTTCAGCAGTGGTCAGTGCCAGACGGTGGTATAAGTTCGGGAAGGCTCAGCGGCTCTTCCAGCCAGCGTTCGGAACACCGGATGAAAGCGACTGCTGGTTGGCTTTCAGATCGTTCACAGCTGTGTGAAGCGTAGACTCAGCTGGGGGCTTCCATGGGGCAGGCAGCGAACAGGTGGCAGTGAAGGCTGGCCCCGGAGCAGGCGTGGAGTCCTTTGGCAACCGGTTCGAATTTGGGATGTCTCCAGCCCACAGAACAAAACCAAGGACTGAAGGAAGAATGCTTTAGTCAGTTTGACCCACAAGCTCCTAGTTTCTTTACGGGGTCAGACATGGATGGGGCCAGAAAAGAAATGTCCAAAAATCTCTATCAGTTCACTTTAAAATAGGAAAACTAAAAAGTCCACTTTAACGTCAGGAAAAGTCAAAAAGGTCAGAGAAAAAACATTTGAATAGAATAAGAATGGCTTCTGAGGTGAAGGAAAAAAAGAAAGATTTGAGAGTTTAACTCTCTTTAAGGCGAGCTCATAGAAAGAAAAATGATTTCTCTTCAGTTAACCAGAAAACAAGTAAAACTTATCGAAAGACAATTTAGGAAAGTTAAAGCAGGATTTGACAAGGTTCACACACACAAAAGACTTCTTAAAACTCACAGAACAATTTAGACAAAAGAAAACTGCAAAGAAGTACAAAGAACGAAAAAACTTTCTTTCTCATCTGAGTATGCAGGGTGGCTCTGAAGCATTTAACTGAAGCGCGCTGCTGGGTCATAAAACGGGACCGGCCACAAGGCGGACCAATCATCTCCCATAAAGAGGAGTTTGAATGGGCTTTTGTCCAATGAGGGGACATTTCTTTGTTTGTGAACAGCCAATCAAATGCCAGGACGTTATTCAGCAGAAAGAGGCAGCCTGGTGATTGGTTATCACGAGAGGGAAGACGGACAGACATTGATAAAATAGTCAGTTCTTATGGAATTATATACTCAATATAAAATGTAACTAATTTAAGTGACTCAAGGCTAATATTCAGTGACCATGCATTTATACAATTACTAATAATTTTAACATTCATTTGAATAACACTCATGAAAATAAAACATTCCTAAGACATGCACTCACATTTAAATCAAGGATTAATGAATCATGGCAAACCATTATTGGCAATCAAAAGGGTGATGATTTTCACAGTGTCCTTAGAATCCTGGGAAGTGATAGCTAGAAGAAAAGCTTAATGTTTAGTCAGAATTAACAGTCTTAGATTACACAATGAAACATATTACGTAGATGTCCACTAGGAGGTACTGTTGAGCTGTAGATAATTTTTAGGTCTTTGGAATGAGAGCGGGGGGCCTAGAGGGTTCTGGAATATGTCTAAAAGAAGAAGAAGGCCATATATCTGCCAGCTTAAGAAGTTTAGTATCAGTTCCGGGTACGAATGGATACTATCAGCATGAACTGTCCAGTTGAGATTTGACTTCACAAGTTTATGGTCCACTTAAGCCTTTAAAAGCAAATCCTTATCAAGTCTCTCTACAAAAGTGAAATTGTTTACACTGGGGTCCTGTTCAAGACACACAGCATTCTTGACCAGACCTTGAGTGAGAGTTGCTTTAAAATGAAGAAAAGTGAAATTTCTTTAAAATGAAGCAAAGTGATCTCCTGGATTGGCCTGAGGAGAAGTTGCTGCTACATATTTCCCCCTTTGTAGCAATGGTGAGCATTGGTCAGCGTTGGTACACATCCATGGCAGCTGCATCCCCTTGGCAACACTTGACCTAAATACTGGGCTAAAGGTTTTGATGTCCATACACACTAGCATGTAAACGGTATCTATTACTAAGTAGAGATCTTTGAATTTGGTTTACTGGAAAGACTTCCAGGAATTTCCAAAAATAATTTGAATATGTACAACTGTAAATTGTAAAATTGTCTAAGAGTAGTAAGCTAAGGTATATGGCTTGAAATGACAAAAAATTCTGGTTACAAAGGTACAGAGATAAAAAGTATGTAGTTTTACATACCTGAGGTAAGTGTTTTGGTTTACAATAAAGCAGCTATTAGAATTGTTCAAAAATAGTTTGAATTGTGCATAAAAATCAAAATAGAATGCAAGGAATATATATGTTTGTATATAAGCATGCATATAAATTCAAAAATTCTAAGAATAAAAATCAAAACGAAGAAAGCAAAACAAAAAAATTATTGCTTATTTGAGGTAGAGGTTTAGGTTAAGCAATATTGAGATAACTCAGGGAGGTTCAGATTGAATTGGTTTAGCTGGACTAAACCATGGTCCCACAGACGTCTGACTCATAGGGTGCTTGAGGCCTTTACTCTGGAAAACTGAGTGAACATGGAATGTCATCATCGTTCTTTGAATGGCAATGAGGAGTAAATTTGTAACAACTGAAATGGGGACAAGAGGAGGTGAAGGCAGGCTCATTGTTAAAGTGTTAGCTGAAAAGCTAATGTTTCTAGCTACCTCTTGAAGGAACATAGATATTAGCTGTGTGTGAGCATGGTCAACCTCTAACATGAAGAGCGACAAGTTCAAGACCTTGTTGAGTTTGAATGAGGCTTCGGAGCAAACATTCAAAACCAACACAGTATCTTGCAAAGTTTTGGTAACGGTTTATAGTTCAGCTACCTGGTGTTTCAGTGTAGCGGTGTTGACCGATTTAACAGTGGACGTGCTAAGGCCAACAAGAGGCCCTGACGATGAGGCTGTTATTGAGAATCCACCTAAGGATTGTTGACTTTTTGTCTTGGCTCTGTCCAGTCCTGACTGGGTAACAGTAGGTGTGAGTGCTAGGTAGAGGGTTAAACTGAAAAACAGGAGGGCCATCATCCTGGCATACAGATAAAAGTGAGTGATTTTAATTCCAACCTTCTTGTTGGTTTTCCTTGAGACACCTGAGTGGTAGGTGAAAATTATTTTCAAAGGTGGAACAACTTTGTCAGAGATTGAGCTCTAGGCTTTTAGTGTTTTATCACCTTAGTGGGAATTTTTATGTTATTAGCTCAAGCTAATGATATTGGAGGTTTTGTGTGTACTATTTTGAAATAGTAGGTTGATGACACTGAATGAAACTTTGCAGGGTTTTTTGAAGTTACAGTAGGTTTTGAGGAAGTCAGTTAGTTTGGGTTAACTCTTTCCTTTGGAGGTTTAATGCAGTTAGCTGATTGAGGGAGAGAAATACGACTGAGTACACCTGAGGCTGATAGATAGCTAACAGTTATCTATCGGGCGCAAACAAGATTTTAAGTTTGTTTACTGACTAAATAGAACAGTGTTGTCCCTGACGAGTCCCATGGGGTTTTTGTGAGCTTTGATCTGATTACGATGGACCCATTTGGAGAAGGGGTCCTTGCGACCTTTGCGTATCTTGATTTGGTAAACGACCGGTGAGAGTTTATCTGTGATCGTGTATGGACCCATCCACCTGGGGAGGAACTTCTGAGTGGGTTTTCCTGCCCGTGCGTTGGTCTGTCCTGTTGGAGGAATGAAGGAGTAGTAGAAAACCTTGTCTCCCACTTGGAGTTCGTCATGTGAGGCTTTCTGGTCGTAGTAGGCTTTGCGTCCTTCAGCTGATCGGTCCAAATGTTTTTGGGCAAAGGCAAAAGTCTGTTGGAGATGTTTGGTCAGGTCAGTCATGTATTGGTGAGTAGTGTAAGCTGTGGCAACACTGGCCTCTCCAGGTTGGTAGAGTAAATGCAGGGGCAAAGTCATTTGCCGGCCTGTCATCATTTCAAAAGGTGAGACCCCAGTAGCTTCATGGGGTGTGGCTCGGATGGCCATCAAGACCACCGGAAGTTTTACCTCCCAGTCTTTTTGGTGTGGTGAAACATACTTCTTCAGTATATTGATCACAGTTCGGTGGGCTCTTTCAACCTGTCCGGAGGATTGTGGGTGGTGGCTAATATGGAAGTTAGCTTTAACTCCCAAGGTTTCCCACAGTTGTTGCATGACTTCAGCGGTGAAATGAGTACCGCGGTCAGAGTTGATTCGGTTTGGCAGACCGCATCTGGAGAACACATGGTTCATCAACAAGTAGGCTGTGGTTTCTGCCGTGTCATTAGGAGCAGGCAAGCACTCGACCCATTTGGTAAAAGCACATGTGACTGTGAGGAAGTATTTGTTACCTCTGGATGACCATGGAAGGGGACCTACCCAGTCGATTTGGAGGTCAGACCATGGGAATGATATGCCTCTTTTCTGTAGGGGTGCTTGGTGAATAGGGTTGGTTGGTTGAAACTGGCAACACACGAGACATCCCTTGATGTGGTCCACTACATCCTTTCACATGTATGGCCAATATGCCACTTGTTTGAGCGCGTTGTACGTCGTTTTGACATCTTTGTGTCCTGAAGTTGGGAGATCGTAGGCATGAACAATCATCACCCCCCTCTAGTTACGAGGGACCACAAGCGCAGGCGCAGGGAGTTCATCGGAAACATGAACTAGAATGCCATTGCGCAGCTGCAAGGACGATCATGCGGCATAAAGCGGTTTCAAGTCTGCAATGTCAGCGAGATCCAAGTCAGATGGTGCATTGAGTACAGGATCCAAGAGATATTGTATCATGTTATGGATCGCAGGGTCAAGGGTTTGAAGGGAGATAAGGTCAGCGTCAGAGAAAACAGGGTCAACCGCTAAGGGACCTGTGGTTTGTGTCGGGTCCTGGGTCCTGGTGACCGCACAGACTGTAGGGGTGGGTGGGTGGGACTGTGTAGTCGGCACCAGAGCAGAATCAAAGGACCAGGGGGTGCCTTGTATGGCTCCTTGTTTTGCAAGTGAGTCCACAAGGTCATTCCATTCTTTGTCCTGACCTGGTGTGTGCGAATGACCTCTGACCTTTTTCCAGTACACCTGGAGGTTGTTGGAGGTGACCAGGTGATCACATGCCTTGAAAAGGTTTTGATCTTTAACCAGTTTGCAGTTGGAGGTTACAAAACCTTTGGCCTTCCAGAGTGCTAAATGACACGTGAAACTGAGGCGTGCGTAGTTGGAATCGGTGCAGATGACCAATGTGCGAATGCCATGGTCTACGGCAAGTTGCAGTGTAATGAGCACACCTGCGATTTCCACACACTGGGATGATTGGGAACCCAGTAGAAAGTTGTGGGGTTCACAAGGCTGATTGTTCAGCCATGCCACTCCCACACCTGCACAGATGTGAGTTTCATGGTGGAAAGAACAACTATCGACATAAGCGGTGACCCTATCTTGACAGATGTTCTGGTCGAAGTAGTGATGGTTCGGGTCTTTGGTGACTGTAGGTGGCTCTGCACAAATGGATTGTCCTGGAGTGTCCTCAGAGCACCGTTGGCAGGCAGCCAAGTCCGTGCCGAAAGGGCTTCTCAACTTCTGTGTGTAGTGGACTTCCACATCAAAGCTTTGTAGAGCCATCAACCAGGAGGCTATTCTGGCATTCATTACAACGCCTTCTCTGATGTGTTGACTGTTAAGAATAACCACTGGTTGGTGGTGAGTCTCAACTGTGATTCTCTGGCCACCCATGTAGTTGGAGAAATGTTTGACTGCCCATACAGTGACCAGAAGGGCTTCTTTGCAGTCCGAGTACTTCAATTCCGGACCAGAGAGGGTTTTGCTGGCATAGGCCACGACTCATTTGTCATGGTCGTAGATTTGGTATAATCCAGCACTTAAGCAGTTGGCAGAGAACCCCACTTGTAGGAAGAATGGCTGGTCACAGTTTGGATAGGCCAGGCAGGGTGCTGTGCATAACTTTTGCTTCAACGCTAGCATAGCTTGTTCTTGAGCCTTAGACCAGATGAAAGGGGTGTCCTTTCGTAGGAGGTCTGAAAGGGGTTTTGCCAAGTCTGCATAATCCTCAATGAACTGGCGGGAGTAATTGCATACCCCTAGAAAACTCCGGAGTTCGGAGATGTTGGTAGGGGCCTTGATGTTTAGGACATCTTGAATCCATGTTGTTTGTGGTAGGACCCCGTTGGATCCTACCACATGGTCGATTTCAGTCAGGTGGGCGTCCAGAGTTGGACTCCAAATGAGAATGTCGTCAACATAGTTGAGATTACCTCTGTCTTGGGCGTCTGGACATACTTTGTTCAAGAAGATGTTGAACTCTGCAGAAGAGTTAGCATACCGAAAGGGCATCGGATGAATGTATATTGGCGATTTGCAAACATGAAGGCCAGTTTGTGCTGGTCTTCAGCTTGGACAGGAATAGTCCAGAAACCAGAAGCAATGTCCATTGTTGAGAAGTATTTGGTGTCTTTGACTCTAGGACGTTCTTGCTCCAGTTGAGTCATAGGCCACCTAGAGAGAGGAACTTGAATGTTCAATTTCCTGTAGTCAATGGTGAGTCGCCACTTACCATTGGGCTTTAGAACAGGCCATAAGGGGGCCAAGTAGGTACTGTTGCATGGCCTGATTATGCCACGGTCCAGTAGGTCATCGATTATTTCCTGTACTGGACCGTACGAGGCCAAGGGAATCTTGTATTGCCTGACGTATGTCGGAGGAGCGTCAGGTGGTGTAAGAATACATACAGAGTGGATTGTGGTTAGTCCACAGTCCAAGGAGTCTTTGGAGAATGATTGTTCATACTTAAGAAGAACCTGGCGAAGTTTTTCACGTTCTTCATCAGAGGTTAGGGCATCAGCATCAGCTATCACCTGTGCAATCTCTTTGGTGATGATGAGGACCGGTTTTGGTGGAGCATCGCTGGGATTGTCAGGGGTCTGCTGATTGGACGCCGATGGAAGGAGTTCAATGGCTTGGACAAGCATTTGGTCATTGTTGGTCAAGTCAATCCGTCCCACTGACTCTTTGCCAGGGGTTGACATTAACACAAGGGTGATGGCCTTAGAAGGCTTAGTGTGTATGACTGTAGATTCAAGAGAGTCGGCCCAAAGAGAATCAGGGAGGCCGCCTAACACTGGAACAGTCAGTTCAAAATCGTGAAAATCAGTGGTGATGAGCCAGGTGAGAGGTGTGGCCTTGGGCAAGACGATGGCCTCTGCCGTGGGATTGTTTACCGGCAATGTGGTGGTTCTAGATTCTAGGCTTAAAAGGGGCGTGGCCTCCAGAGTTAAGCCTAGGTTGTCAAACAAAGGAGCCGGTTGAAAAATGCTTGCGGTTGCATGAGTTTCTGTCCGGTCTGAATGCATAGTTGGACTGGGTAGAATGTGACATTAGCAGGTATGACACAGTGTTGAGTGTTCAGTACCTGGCAGGCTTCAGGGATGGCCTGGCCTGACTTTAGATCATCTAGATCTGATGTAGAATGAGCATCTCGGACTGGGGTGAGAGACCATAAAGCTTTGTTTATGGTATCAACCTGAGCTCTGAGTCTCACAAGAAGATCACTGCCAATGTAGACCGCATGTGGCAGGTCGGGAACACCCAAGAAAGGATGAATTAGCAGTCTGTGGTTCCACTGAAGGTGGAGGGCGCAGATACTTGTGGCGACCAATGTCTTGTTTGATTTGGCCCCAGCAGGGAAGAGAAACGAAAAGACTTGTTAGTGACCAGAAGGTCAGGGTATTTCTCGTGCAGAGAATCAAAAAGTTTCTGGCTGATCATAGATTTATCAGTCCAGAGAGCAAGTACCACATCTTCAACATGGGAGCTTTGGACAACCAGTCCTTTGACCACTTGGGGGTAGTATTCGTCATCGGCTGCCCCTGGTTTTAGGGTGCAAAGAATGAACTGTGTTCATTTAGGGTTGGGTTGTCAGAGGTGGTGACATAGGAAGGGGTGCCTGTTTCAACCCGTTCCCCAAGGTCACCTTCAGTCAAACTTGGTTGGGTCAGCAGTATGAGTGGAGTGACTCCTGGAACATACAAGGTGTCAAGAGTGTAGCACTGTGATCCGGTTGCTTCAGGTAGAGTGGTAGGGTGAGGTAGTCAAACTTGAGCCCATAGTTTGAGATTCTTGAAATCTATCAGAGGCTCAAAGCGATTAAGCAGATCCTTGCCTACCAGCAATGGAATTGAGTTGAGATTGGACACTTAGACCGGATGGATCAAGGTCATGGGTCCAATGGAGATCTTTACCAACGACATATGTGACAGAGTCATGTTTGAGGGTGCATAAGGTTGAATAGCTAAGGAGCAAGGTCTTAGTTTCAAATCTTTGTGAGTGCGGTTAGCAGTGACATGTAGGTGGTCAAAAAGGTCCTGCAACATTAATGTGATGTCCGCTGCGGTATCCAGTAGGGCTTCATGCGTCATCACATCTTCCAGGGTCAATGAAAGGAAAAATTTTTGTGCAACCCCCCTTTCGGTCAAATCACACAGAAATTGTTGGACTGGTGGTTTAACGTGGATTAAGGAGTCGCCTGTTTCGAGCGAGTGAAGTTTTTCAGGTAGCCGGACTACCAAAATGGCACTGGGCGGCGTTGTGTTTTCGGGCCCCTTCGGAGCCTTGGGTGGAGGATGCTCAGTTGTGTCTTCGGTACCCCCCCCCCCCTCCCCCAGTAGTAGGACATTCCTCAGGGTTGGGTTGTGGCAACCCTAAAGGATTGTTTGGGGTTGTCACAATATTTATGGCTAGGACATCTGGCTTTTTGTCCTCTTACTTCTCCATTTTCCTCTTCAGTTCGTCAAGTATGCGTTTGAGAGCTTCCATGTCTTCTCGACTGAAAATGGACGTTTCTTTCTTCTCCCAGGGTTTGGAGCTAAACTTACCAGGGGGAGGTCTTGCTTCCTTGTCGAAGTTTTTCTGGCGGTATGAGGGAGGTGACCATCTCCCGCGGTTACACAAGTCTCGAAATCAATATCTGTCATCCCAGGTATCCATACCGTATTCTCGTGACTTACCTGGTGGGCTTGGCCTCCGACAGTAGTCAGGCTTTGGTGATGTTGACTTTGAGCTTGGTGTAGAAGATTTGGTTGGGTTCTGACTCAACTTAGCTTGGCTAGAGGACTGTCGTGGTTTTACTTGTGACCAAGGTGCTGGAACAGGGGCTGACCTTGGGGTGCCCTCTAGGTCCAGGGTGTCCGATGCAGTGTTGACAGCTAACACCGTGGTAGACTCGATATGCTTCTGATTGCCTTGTCATTGTTTCTGGAATGCATAATGGGAGAACTCTCTTAGCTGGTTTATCGAGTTAGACCTTAGGTTAGCCATGACTCCAAGGTGGTGTCCAACCATGGGATGGAGATTCTGAATGAAGAGAGCCTTGAAATTGTGGTCTTCTTCCATCCCTGGCATGTTTTGAGATCCAAAATATGCACACAGGAGTTGCTGGTAGTATGCCTGTGGGGGCTCTGAGCGACCCTGTTTCACAGCTAGGGCTGTTGCTAGCCCTGACTGTAGGCAGTCATCGGAGAATTCCTTTTCAATGGCTTTGTAGAGTTTCCGGTGGTTCATCTTGATTTTGAATGGCTGTCGGTCTATAAATTTTGATACTGACCTGTTGGATGTTAACTTGATCAAATAAATGCAATCATCGACCATAGCATCAGGGCATTTACGCAAGTAGTAGTCAATGTCTTGCAAATAAGCCCTGGTATCAGGTGACCCATTGGTTGAGGGGTCAAATTTGTGACATAATATTTGGCCCAGGAAACACACACGCAGGCTCAGGTAGATTTGAAAGCTTTATTTTCAATCAATGTGACGTGTTTGGATGCGTGTGTGAGACATATGAATGTGTTGAGGGTGGAGGATGTAGGCCGGGACAGAGCAGCACGCCATGCAGCCAGGCAACCCTATGAATGAGATGAGAGGAGAAGGTTAGCTGGGCAAACCACACAGGAGAGTAACCAGGTAATATGCTTACTTGCAGTAACTGTGGTGGCTGGCGTTGGCAAGATCCCAAGCCTGGGAGACAGCGTCCTGCTGTGCGTTCTAGGAGGAGCAGTGTAGCGGAGGAGGAATGAAGACGAGGGAGAGGGTGTCCGCCGCCGGGGAATCCACCTGTGCACAGGGGAAGGCTGAGAGGACAGGTGAGACAAAATAGACAGCTTACGTGTCCTGAAGAAGATCAGCAGGCCTGGAGGAAGGAATCCGCTGAGGGTTAGAGCACGAAGGAATGCAGACGGCTCCAGGCCGATGCTCAGGGCGAGGTGGAATAAGTAGCTGTGCACTAACGAGGAGCAGGTGTGCGCGCAGCTGAGGTGGATGCCAGTGAGCGGCGAGTGGTGACAATTTGGTGACGTGGCAAGCGATCTTATCGAGGTCTCTATCGAACGGGATTTGCAAACATCTTTTGCGTTGCCGTTCGGGTCTGTCAAATGGGTCAGGCAAGTGTGTGTCGGGGGAGTCCCTGTCCCACGAGGGGATGCCCCCTTTTGTTGAAGGAACTGGCTTGTTCATGGCTTCTAGTCTCGAGTCCCTTTGTTTGCGGTAGTCTTCCAGTTCTTCCTTGACGTCAATTCAATTCAATTCAACTTTATTTATATAGCGCCATTTCACAACAACAGTCATCTCATAGCACTATCAATTGTAGGGGGGAACCCCCACAGTTGCAGAAAGACCCCAGCAATCAGGTGATCCCCTGTGAGCAAGCACTTGGCGACGGTGGAGAGGAAAAACTCCCTTTTAACAGGAAGAAACCTCCAGCAGAACCAGGCTCAGGGAGGGGCAGTCATCTGCTGCGACTGGCTGGGGGGTGAGGGGACAGAGAAGATGAAAAGAACAGACATGTAGAGAGCAAACAGCACGATGGGGACTCAATCTATGGGAGAGAACAAACAAATGTTAATGACCAGCAAAAAAAAAAAAATTTCATAGAGAGTGAGGAAAGGAGTGAGGCCCAGTGCATTACTGGAGGTCCCCCGGCTGACTAAACCTATTAGCAGCATAACTAAGGGAGGGTTCAGAAACACATGATCCCTCCCTAATTGTAGGCTATATCAAAAAGGTAGGTTTTAACCCTAATCTTAAAAACAGAGATCGAGTCTGACTCCCGAATCCAGATTGGCAGCTGATTCCACAGGAGAGGAGCTTGATAACTGAAGGCTCTGCCTCCCATTGTACTTTTGGAGATTCTAGGTATTACAAGTAGTCCTGCATTTTGGGAGCGTAGTGCTCTGTTAGGATAATACGGTAGTATCAGATCTTTTAAATAAAAAGGAGCCTGATTGTTTAGAGCTTTGTAAGTAAGAAGAAGGATTTTAAACTTAATTCTAAACTCTATGGGAAGCCAATGAAGGGAGGCCAGAACCGGAGAGATATGATCTCTCTTTCTAGTACCTGTTAAAACTCTTGCTGCAGCATTTTGGATCAGCTGAAGACTTTTTAAAGATGTTTTAGGACAACCTGATAATAAAGAATTACAATAATCTAATCTCGAGCTAACAAAAGCGTGGATCAGTTTCTCAGCATCACTCTGAGACAAGATGCTCCTAATCTTGGCAATATTACGCAAATGATAGAAGGCAGTCTTAGAAACAAATTTAATATGTGAATTGAAGGACAAATCCTGATCAAAAATAACTCCAAGGTTCCTCACAGAGCTATTAAGAGAAAGAGTAACTGCATCCAAACTGAAAGTTTGATTTGGAAAGGAATTTCTAAGGTTTTTTGGACCAACAAGAATGACTTCAGTCTTATCTGAATTTAATAGCAGGAAATTACAAGTCATCCAAGCTTTGATTTCCTTAAGACAGGCTTCTAACTTGGCTAATTGATTACTATCATCTGGCTTCATTGACAGGTATAATTGTGTGTCATCTGCATAACAATGAAAATGTATACAGTGCTTTCTAATAATGTTGCCTAACGGAAGCATATATAAACTAAAAAGAGTAGGGCCTAGCACAGATCCCTGTGGAACTCCATGACTAAGCTTTGAGTTGAAAGAAAACTCATTATTTACATGAACAAACTGGAACCTATCAGATAAATAAGATCTAAACCACTGCAACGAAGTTCCATTAAGTCCAACATAGTGTTCTAATCTATCAAGTAGAATATTATGATCAATAGTATCAAAAGCTGCACTAAGGTCTAAAAGGACAAGTACAGAAACTAGTCCATTATCAGATGCAATGAGGAGGTCGTTAGTGACCTTCGCTAAGGCTGTTTCAGTACTATGATGGATTCTAAACCCAGATTGAAACTCTTCAAGTAAACCATTTCCCTGCAGGTGGTCGAATAATTGCGTAGCAACAACTCTTTCTAAGATTTTTGAAATGAAAGGGAGATTAGAGATTGGTCTATAGTTAACTAAAGCTCCTGGATCTAGCGTTGGCTTTTTGAGTAAGGGTTTAATTACAGCTGTTTTAAAAGCCTGCGGTACATGGCCTAAAGTTAATGAAGAATTGATTATATGAAGAATAAAGCTACCAATAAGTGGGAAGACTTCTTTAAATAACCTAGTAGGAATAGGGTCTAAAAGACAAGTTGAAGGTTTGGATGAGGAAACTATTTTGTCTAACTCACAAAGGTCGATTGGAGTAAACTCATCAAGACAGACATCAAAAGAAGGAGTTGTAGTAGTTACAGTATTTAAGTTAACTGTGGGAAGAATCTGATTGATTTTATCTCTGATGGATGAAATTTTATTATTGAAAAAGTTCATAAAGTCCTGACTAGTAAGCTCTAAGGGAATGCTAGGATTGACAGAGTCCTGACTCTTTGTCAACCTGGCTACAGTACTGAAAAGAAACCTGGGATTATTCTTATTCTCTTCTATTAATGCAGAGTAATAACTTGTTCTAGCTTTTCTAAGAGATTTTTTATAAATTAAAAGATGATTTCTCCAAGCTAAATAGATTTCATCTAAATTAGTAGAGCGCCATTTTCTTTCTAATTGACGAGTCTTCTGTTTTAAGCTACGAGTTTCTGTGTTGAACCAAGGAGTTAGAAATCTCTGATTAGACTTTTTCTTTTTTAAGGGGGCCACCAAGTCTAGAGCCTGATGCAGAGAAGCTGAAACACTATCCACCATGTTATCAATTACAGAAGGAGCAAGCTGTCTATAGCTTATTTCCGTTGTGTTGACACATGGCATAGAGGAAACAATCTGCATAAATTTGGAAACAGCATCATCTGAGAGGCATCTACTGTAATAATATTTTTCTTTAGGAGCCAAATAGTCAGAAATGGTAAAATCAAAGGTTAACAGACAATGGTCTGACAGTACAGGGTTATGAGGAGACACTACAAGATTTTCTATTTCTATGCCATATGTCAGAACAAGGTCCAATGTATGGTGGAGGTAATGAGTAGAATTTCCTACTTTCTGAGAAAACCCAATCGAGTCTAATATTGAATTAAATGCCACATTAAGGCAGTCACTATCTACATCCACATGTATATTAAAGTCCCCTACTATAATTATTCTATCAGATTTCAGCACTAAATCAGCTAAGAAATCAGCAAATTCGGATAAAAATTCTGAGTAGGTTGATGGGGGACGATAAACTATGGCAAATAAAATTGGGTTTAACCTAAAATTGCTAAAGTGCCCAATACTGAGGACCAGGCCCTCAAAGGAATTATAACATGTTTTTTGCTTTACATTAACTAGTAATTTGGAATGGTAAATTGTTGCTACTCCTCCTCCACGACCAGAACTTCTGGGATTTTGACAGTTTAAATAACCAGAGGGAGTTGATTCATTTAAACCAACATAATCCTCTTGCCCTAACCAAGTCTCTGTAAGGGAAATTAAATCAATCTGATGATCAATTAACAGATCATGGACTAACAGAGACTTGGGAGTTAGAGACCTAATATTTAGTAAACCACATTTAATTTTTAAATTATTAGGAGGAACAGAGGCCAAATCATTCAATTTAGAGGCTTTATGTTTAATTTGAGTTTTACCAATATTTTGCTTTATCACTTTGGGATGCTTATGCATGATATTTTTATTTACTTTGGAGGGAGCAGACAACGATTCTCTGATGGGGAAGACAGGGGCTAAGCTGAGGGGTGGCGGATGAAGAGGAGCTGCAGAGAGGCGTGTAAGACTGCGACTCTGCTTCCTGGTCCCAACTCTGAGTAGTCATGGTTTTGGAAATTTGGATGAAAAAGATGCCAGATTGTTAGATAAATGAGAAGCACCATCCAAAGTGGGATGAATGCTGTCTCGTCTCATAAGACCAGGTTTTCCCCAAAAAGAGCTCCAATTGTCAATGTAGCCCACGTCATTTTTAGGACACGTCCTGAAGACCTTGTTGTGCTTTTCGTAGGAGCAGGTTACATTTCCTATAGTCGGCGTTTGTGTCGTCCAGTTGACCTTCAACTTTCTTGAGTAGGTTCTCTTTGTCCAGAGGGGCGGTTCCTAATTCCTTGTTTTCTTGCTGAAACGAGGTATTGTCTTCCTCCAGTCGTTGCTTTTCTTGCTTTGCTTGTTCCAAATTTAGCAACACCTGATCAAGTGTAGCTTGGGTATCTTCTTGCTCTATGCGAGCTTGTTCCTGCTTTCTCATAAGTGATTTGTTCTCTTCCTGGAGAGAGAGGATGGTTGATTGTTGTTTCGCCAGTTCCTTTTCAGCGTAGAATACTTGGGATTCAGCTAATCTCAACCTTGCAACTAATGCTAGTGCAAACTTTCCTAACACACAGGGGATTTCCTTTGCTTTCGGTGGGTTAGTATCACATTCATCCAAATTTTTTTTTTCATGATTTGCTTCAAATCTTTGGATGGATTTTCCTGAACTTGTTTGGAGAAACCGGGTATAAGGTCGGAAGCCAACTCTTCCAATGTTGCTTGAAGGTCATCCAACTTGGCAAGTAGATTCAACGTGTTTGACCGTTTGTGTAATGCTTAGCTTGAAATCAATTTGTTGATTATACCTAAAGTTGTGAGTCAAGACTTAACCACTTGCACCCCGTTGTTCCGCGGGCGGGCAAGTCTCTGCGTCCTAGGACGCATGAGGGCGCACAAGAGCGCACTCGTGCGCGCTCGGACGCATAACGCATGATATACTGATGATGGTGCAGATGGAGATGGTGCTGGCCTCCAAGCGCCTTTGGGAAAAAAATGCTGCAGACACAGAACAGATTAGTTCATCTGACTGACCTCTCATTCGACTAATAAGAGCTTTGAATTGGGTTTCTGAAACCATGAAGAGCCAATGAAAGAAAACCTAGGAAGGAGGACCCGCCTCCCAACGCTTTGAATGCAGTGAGCCAATTGAAGCAGAGAAGTTCGTGAGCTGTTTTTTTTTAAGGCTGGGTGAAGACTGGCTGCTGGAGCGGATCAAAAAAGGACACAGGAAGAGCCCCACAGACCCAGCAGCATGGAGACCATCCACAAATGCAACCTGTGTGACAGGGAGTGCCATTCGTGGATCGGCATGTTCGGCCACAGGCGGTGCTTATTTTGTATTGGTTCCAGCAGAGTAGACGTTATGATTTCTTCCATGGTCATTATAGACCGACGGAGGCTGACAACGAAGGCTGAGTGACACACACGCCTTCGCCAGTCTTTTTTTAATTACTACTGTTATTTGTTTTGAAAAATCGTTTGCCAAAAAACGCAATCATGGAAGCACAAAACCGCAATAATGGAATTATGTTTTGATCGAGTCGTGAGACCAGAACCAGAGCGGACCAGCATCGCGTTCGTCTGACAATGAGGAAGAGAAGTTCGCTAAGACTCTGCTGTGAAGAGGTAAGGTGTTATAAGCTAAATTATTATTTATCCCTGAAAATTGTAATCAAAAATGACTTTTGACCGATCGGTAAATTACAGCTGTGCGGTTCACGAAGTCTGAAGTTCGTGCACCGCGGTACAAGGAATTGCTCGCAGTGTACAGGCTGTGAACGCCCCCCCACCTCCGCTATTCTTCTGCAGCGAGGGGGGGGGGGAGTCGCGATGATTGCACTGCTGTCCCACATCACCACATGAGGCTAATCCGTTGTGTAGCGATGGCCGAAGTCCATCCTCTGTAGCGAGCGAGGGGGGGGGCAACCCCCCCCCACACACACACAGTAGCGAGGGGGGGGAAGCCGCTGTGACAGCGTTGCTGTGGAAACATGCAACGAGTGTAATCCGTCATGTAGCGAGGGCAGAACTCCGTCCTTGGTAGCGGGGGGGGGGCGACCCCCCCCACACACACACACAGACACAGCCCTGAGTGTGACCTTTCCTTTGAGCCTAAAATGAAGCTTCTAAATTGAATTATTCAAAAGTTACAGACGTTTTTCCAAACTGTGCCATTTGGCACAATTTGGCACAGTTCCAAAACGCCTGGGAACAGCCTGAGAACAAAGCTGTGTAAAATATTCATTTTTTGTGGTATTGTTACCAAATTTGGATCTCAGCTGGATAACACTTGGTTCTACATTTCTGTTGCATTTTCCAGCCGAATTGGACAGCTGTGTGTTATTTGCAAGCATTTGTATCCAAAAAAACACCGTGTCCAAATTTTTTTTCTTCAAGTTCAGTATGTTTAGATGACTGTAACTCAGTGGCCGGAGCACGTAGAGAGATTATGTTTTTTTTGCCAAAAAATTCAAAGTGTTTTCTTTTAAATGAGACCAACCCCATGAAGATGCTGCAAAGGGTTGAAGAACAGCTTTCAATTTAGTTTGGGCACGTTATTTTTTTGGCAATTTTAGGAAAATTGCCTGGAGTGCAAGTGTTTAACCTTGAGTGTTGTTTTGCAGTGAGAGTAGTTATAAGCTCCTGTTTAGAACTTGTTTCAACTTACAGGCTTGTAAGAAGGGAAGTGAATATTTTGGAATTATTTAGAAATGTGGAATATGTGTCAGTTTATTTGTTGACACTGTATTTTGATTAGTATTTCACAAGACAAAAAAAATTGTGTGGATTGACTTCTTTCAGTTCAGTTATCAAAGTTCAGTTTTGGAATAGTCATCAATAACTAGGTTGTGAGTTTTTGTTGAACCTCACTTGAAAGTAATGATTTTATTTACAAAAAGGAAAACAACAAAAATAGAAAAGGTTAAATGCTTTAAGGCTTTAGAGTTATAAGTTTTCACTTTCTCTTAAAGTTAAAATTGGCTGTTTTTTTTATTTGTTAAAGCCTATTTTCATTGAAAGCTTTTAAATGTTTTAATATTTACAGATTAGGAAAAACAAGTGAATTGTCTTTGTGTATTGTCACTAAGGCTTCCTTAGGATTAAAGTTAATGGTGATTTATGAAAAAAAATTATTTACAGACTAATCAATGTTTTCACCTTTTGAATTCTTATTTTAAATCTTGGTGAGAAATAGTAAGTTGGTTAAATGTTTTGCTTCTCCTGTGGAGGGAACATGAATCAAAAGCAACACACTGACTGTAAATAAGCTACAGCTTTCAAGTGTTAATTGCTGAATGTGGTTTCCTAAATTTGGAAAATTTTGGTAGATATTTAGTAAATCACTAAATCTTTTACCAACATGCACAGGATTAATATTAACTTAAGTTTAAATGAACATTGTTATTTATTTGAATCCCTAAGTTGAATGGCTTCCTGTGAAAGGAATCATACAAAGTAGCATTGAAAACAAACACAGATATATAGTTTCAAAAGTTTGCAAATTTTAGCATGTGTAAATATATGCTTTTAACTTTAAAGATTAAAATATGTGGTTAACATACGTGAGTAAATACAAAGTCTATGCTTTTATGTTCTTTCACTGTGTATATATGCAGTCAAAAGCTCTTCCACCAATGAGAACAACCTCAAAAACCAACAAGTTTCTTTTTCCTTTTGTGCCTGGCATAAAATTTTGAATTGGGTTTAAATTTAGGTGGTTCCGGATAATCCGGGTGATTTGAAGTTAATTTGGAACCTCGATTTGATTATAAATCAGCTTAACCTGTTGAACTCTGTTCAACTTCCCTGTCACGCCGCGCCGCTCATCAGCGGCGCCACCTGCACGCACACCTGCACATCATCAGCGGCGAGGGATTTAAGCCGCCTCGCCTTGGGCTTCGGCCTGAAGCCGTCAGACTTCCCTACGCATCGCTGTGAGTTTCCTTTCATTCTCGGCTGATCATTCCGGTAAGAAGATCTTACCTTTTTTCTCCTCCAAGTCTGCTCCCCTGTGCACAGGTGGATTTCCCGGCGGCGGACTACTCCTCTCCATCGCCTGTTCCTCGCTGCTGCACTGGGCCTCCCAGGTGGCTGTCTACTGGACCTCGTCCCTTGCTGTGCCAGTCATCCGTCCTGTCCAAGTAAGCTCCTCTCTCGCTCATATATCTCCTGTGTTGGTGTGTGCCCGTCACCCTTCTCCCTGTGCTTTTCCCATAGGGTTGTCCGGCTGTACGGCCTCCTGCCTTTGTGCCCGAAGCAGACGCCGCCACCAACACATTTACATCCCGCAGACACACATTCATACACGCCTGTTGTTACTAAAGCTATTTGAACTACCCTGAGCCTAACTAACTAACTAACTAACTAACCTGCACTTATATAGCGCTTTTCTAGTCACAAAGACCACTCAAAGCGCTTTTCACTAATACTAACCCTCTATTCTAAGGGCCTATAGGAAACAGATATCTAGGGACAATTTAGAACAGCCAATTAACCTAACATGCATGTCTTTGGATTGTGGGAGGAAACCGGAGCCCCCGGAGTAAACCCACGCAGCACAGGGAGAACATGCAAACTCCACACAGAAAGGTTCCAACCCCTGCCAACCTGGGGATTTGAACCAGGAACCTTCTAGCTGTAAGGCAACAGTGCTAACCACTGCACCACCGTGCTGCCCCGTGCTGCCTGTGTGTGTGCGTCTCCTGAGCCATGCGTTATGTCAGTACGGCTTCAGCAGAGCGGCTCGGCAGACGGCGGGCTCGCACACCGGCTTACCACTCTCGAGGCTTGAGTGGATCAGATAGCCTATCAGCAACAGGTGATCCTCAATCAGTTGATTAACATAACTAACCGATTGGACCGCTTGGACCCCCAACAGCCGTTCCCCCCGGCTCGTCAGGGTGGCGTGGCTCCTGCTGCTCCAGCGGCCGTCCAGCAGGCTCCGGCGGCACCGACTCGGCTCACGCCCATTCCAACCCCCACCCGCTTTAGCGGAAAGCTCGGCGGAGCGCCGGGGTTCATAATGCAATGTGAGTCCGTGTTTCACCGTGTGCCCGGAGACTTTCCCTCAGATCATAGCCGAATTGGTTATATCGGGAATCTCCTGGAGGGGCGAGCATTAACCTGGACCTACGCCGTAATGGCGAGGCCCAGTTATGCCACCCTCACATATGACCAATTCGTGAGACGCTTCCTGGAAGTCTTTGACCATTCTCGTACCGAGACGGTCCAGGTCGATCGGCTTCTCACCCTCCAGCAGGGAAGCCGGTTGGCAGCAGACTACGCGGTCGACTTCCGGGTAGCGGCGGAGGAATTAGGCTGGGAGGAACGCTCCCTCTGTGGCCTTTTCCTCCGCAGTCTCAATGATGATCTGAGGGATGAACTGGCTGGGCGGGATATCCCTGAGACGCTAGCGGAGCTAACATCCCTAGCGATCAGTTTGGACAACAGGCTGCGCGAGCGCTCCTCGGGACGGAAGTCGTCTTCTTCTCGCCCTCGTGGAGCCTCGTCGCGCCTGCCCCAAGCTCGCCCCCTGGCGACGCCGCCACCATCGCGCCCCGAGGAGTCGGAGCCGATGGTGACGGGCTGGACAAAGCTCTCCCCGGCGGAGAGACAACGCCACTGTGCGTTAAATCTCTGCATGTATTGCGGAGATAGTCAACACACGGTAGAGCTTTATCCACAGAAGCCAAACGGCGGGGTCCGCGAGTCACTGTAGGGGGCCTCGCGGACGTCAATCGGTTAAGTCCCCTCACACAATTGAAACTGCCCATCTGTTTCTGTCACAATTCCACTGGGCATCTCACCCACGCACTGGTGGATTCGGGCGCGGAAGGCAGCTTTATTTCTCAAAGCCTGGCAACCCGATTGGGCATCCGCTGTCAGGCATTAAGGAACCCTATCTCCCTGGTCAACCTCTCTCGTGCCTCCCTTGGGAGAGTTACACACCAGACCATCCCCGTCCCGGTTATTGTCTCTGGAAACCACCGGGAGGAGATAACCTTTTACGTCCTGCCCAACTCTGTGTCGCCCGTCATCCTGGGGTATCCCTGGCTACGCCTCCACAACCCCGTTTTGGATTGGAAGTCCGCCGGGGTGTCGGCATGGAGCACGTTCTGCATGAGCACCTGTCTACAGTCCGCTGCCTGCTCTCCATCCGCTTCTCCCTCACCTACGGACGCTGCGCCCCCGGACCTGTCCCTGGTGCCATTGGAATTTCACGACCTGGGTATGGTATTCAGCAAATCCAAGGCGATGTCTCTCCCTCCTCATAGGCCCTATGACTGTGCAATCAACCTCCGCCAGGGGGCACCCTTACCCTCTGGGCGACTCTACAGTCTATCGGTGCCAGAGAAGGAGACCATGAACTCTTACCTCAAGGAGTCGCTGAGTGCTGGGATAATCCGCCCATCGTCATCACCTGTGGGGGCAGGATTCTTCTTCGTCGGTAAGAAGGACGGATCCCTCCGTCCTTGCATTGACTATCGTGCCCTTAACGACATTACAGAGAAGGATCGCTACACCCTGCCCCTCATGGACACCGCTTTCCACTCCCTCCAGGGGGTGACTTGGTTTACCAAGCTGGATCTACGCAGCGCATACCACCTCGTCCGGATCCGGGAGGGAGATGAGTGGAAGACAGCCTTCCGAACCCCGAACGGCCACTTCGAATACCTGGTGATGCCGTTCGGGTTGACCAACGCTCCAGCCGTCTTTCAGCGCCTCATCAATGACGTCCTCCGGGATTTCATCGGCCTTTTTGTGTTCGTCTACCTGGATGACATTCTCATCTTCTCCAAGTCCAGGGACGAGCACCAGGTCCACGTGAGGCGGGTCCTCCAAAGGCTGCTGGAGAACCGGTTGTACGTGAAGGCCGAGAAATGCGAGTTTTACGCGAAGACAACATCCTTCCTCGGGTTTATCATCTCCCACGACCAGGTGCTTCCGGACCCAGAGAAGGTGAAGGCGGTGGTGGAATGGCCCACACCTGCGTCAAGAAAGCAGGTGCAGCAGTTCGTTGGGTTTGCGAACTTCTACCGCCGCTTCGTCCCAAATTTTGGCACCATCGTCGGCCCGCTGACCCGCCTCACGTCCCCTAAGGTCCCGTTCCGGTGGACCGAAGAGGCCGCGGCTGCCTTTCAGGCGCTGAAGGCGGAGTTCTCCTCCTCCTGGGTCCTTAGCCAAGTCAACCCTGCGCTGCAGTGCATCATGGAAGTGGACGCTTCGGACACAGGAGTGGGGACGGTGCTATACCAGCGGTCGCCAGATGACGAAATCAAACGGCCCTGCGCCTTCTTCTCCCGGCGCTTGTCCCCGGCGGAGAGGAATTACGACGTGGGTGACAGAGAGCTCCTCGCCATCAAGCTCGCACTACAGGAGTGGCGTCACTGGCTAGAGGGGGCGGACCTGCCGTTCGTGGTCCTGACGGACCACAAGAACTTGGAGTACCTTAGATCTGCCAAGCGCCTGAACGCCTGCCAGGCGTGCTGGTCCTTGTTCTTTGCCAGGTTCCAATTTACCATCACCTTCAGGCCTGGCTCCAAGAACGGCCTGCCCGATGCCCTCTCTAGGCAATTCGCCCCTGAGAGGTCGGAGGACACGGTCCACACCATCCTACCCAGGTCGTGCGTCGTGGGAGCCATCACCTGGGACATTGAGAGCAAGATCCGGAAGGCGCAGGAAGTGGAACCTGACCCTGGCGGCGGACCGGAGGGGAGGCTGTTCGTGCCATCCACGGTTCGGGTGGAGGTCATCCACTGGTTACACACATCCAAGCTCACCTGTCACCCTGGCTCCTCCCGGATGATTGACATCCTCCAGTGGTCCTTCTGGTGGCCAGGCCTGCGGAGGGACGCTGCCCGCTACGCCCGGGCCTGTCCAGTGTGTGCCACCAACAAATCGGGTAATGCCCCTCCAGCGGGTTTGCTCCAGCCTCTGCCCGTCCCTGGCAGGCCCTGGTCGCATATCGCCCTGGATTTCGTCACCGGACTCCCAGTCTCGAACACCTACGACACCGTCCTGACCATCGTGGACCGCTTCTCCAAGGCGGCACACTTCGTCCCCCTACGAGGTCTCCCAACTGCCCTGGAGATGGCGGACCTCCTAATCCAGCACGTGGTCAGGCTGCATGGGATTCCGGTGGACGTGGTCTCGGACCGGGGCCCCCAATTTGTGTCAGAGGTTTGGAGGTCGTTCTGCAACGCCCTGGGAGCCAAGGTGAGCCTCTCCTCCGGCCATCACCCCCAAACCAACGCGCAGTGTGAGCGGACCAACCAGCTCCAGCTCCTGGACCAACCAGGAGCTGGAGGCTGCACTCCGCTGTGTCACGGCATCCAAACCAACGTCCTGGAGTAACCACCTTGCCTGGGTTGAATACGCCCATAACACTGCTTGCTCTTCTGCTACTGGGATGTCCCCCTTTAAGGCATCCCTGGGTTACGACCCCCCTCTGCTCCCGGTGCAGGAGAGTGAGGTAACTGTCCCCTCAGTACGGGCGCATCAGGCAGTTCCGCTCCATCTGGGCGTCAGCGCGCAATGCGCTTTTACGCACGGCGGAGCGCAACAGAGCCGTGGCGGACCGACACAGAAGACCTGCCCCGGCGTACAGAGTTGGTCAGCAAGTCTACGTGTCGACCCAGGACGTGATTTTAAAGGGCGAGAGGAGGAAGCTGGCACAGCGCTTTATGGGCCCATACCCCATCACCAGGATCATCAACCCGGTGGCTGTGCGTGTAGCCATTCCCCCCTCCCTCCGCATCCATCCCACCTTCCACGTGTCCAAGGTGAAGCTGGCAGTCTCCGACCCCCTTTGCCCTCCTCCTGCTGCGCAACCCGTGCCCCGGATGATTGATGGCCATCCGGCCTGGCCCGTCTCCTCCATCCTGGACTCCCGGCGCCGGGGTCGTGGGTTGCAGTACTTGGTGGACTGGGAGGGCTATGGGCCTGAACATCGGCAGTGGGTACCCTCGTTGTTTGTGTTGGACCCATCGCTCATCGCTGATTTCCACCGAGCGCACCCAGAGAAGCCATCGCCAGGAGGCGCTGCTAGAGGGGGGAGTACTGTCATGCCGCGCCGCTCATCAGCGGCGCCACCTGCACACACACCTGCACATCATCAGTGGCGAGGGATTTAAGCCGCCTCGCCCTGGGCTTCGGCCTGAAGCCGTCAGACTTCCCTACGCATCGCTGTGAGTTTCCTTTCATTCTCAGCTGATCATTCCGGTAAGAAGATCTTACCTTTTTTCTCCTCCAAGTCTGCTCCCCTGTGCACAGGTGGATTTCCCGGCGGCGGACTACTCCTCTCCATCGCCTGTTCCTCGCTGCTGCACTGGGCCTCCCAGGTGGCTGTCTACTGGACCTCGTCCCTTGCTGTGCCAGTCATCCGTCCTGTCCAAGTAAGCTCCTCTCTCGCTCATATATCTCCTGTGTTGGTGTGTGCCCGTCACCCTTCTCCCTGTGCTTTTCCCATAGGGTTGTCCGGCTGTACGGCCTCCTGCCTCTGTGCCCAAAGCAGACGCCGCCACCAACACATTTACATCCCGCAGACACACATTCATACACGCCTGTTGTTAATAAAGCTATTTGAACTACCCTGAGCCTGTGTGTGTGCGTCTCCTGAGCCGTGCGTTATGTCATTCCCTAAAAACGCCTAAAAATAACATGCCCAAAGTAAATCAAAAGCTGTTCTTCAACCCTTTGCAGCATCTTCATGGGGTTAGTCTCATTTAAAAGAAAACACTGAATTTTTTTGGCAAAACAGTCATAATCTTTCTAAGTGCTCCTGCCACTGAGTAACAAGAAAGTTCACCTGGGTGTTTTTTTAGATACAAATGCTTGCAAATAACATACAGCTGTCAGATACTGGCTGGAAAACACAACAGAAATGTAGAACCAAGTGTTTTCAAGCTCAGGTCAAAATTTTGTAAAAATACCACAAAAAATGAATATATTACACAGCTTTTTTTCTCAGGTTGTAACAAGGCTGTGTCTGTACTGGAAGACCAGAAATACAAATTTTTTTTTTCAGTGCGCACTGAGACGCACTAAGATGCAGAGACGTGACCGCCCGCGGAATTCACAGAGTTCAAGGGGTTAATAGATTCACTCCGCTTTAATCTGAGTGTGCACTCATGCAAGAAATGCAACTCCTATAGCTGCCCACAAGAGGAGGCGACACCAGTGACGGAGGCAGTTATCTCTGCACTCCCAAGAGGAGGAGACACCAGTGACGTCGCTCTGGGTGGGTCTACTGGTCTCACTCAAAATGGCGGCTAGGGTGACTCCCTCTTAGCGCCTTCAAAATGGTGTCTGCACACTGACTCTGCTCATGCACAATTTCTCGTGCACAGCCTGTTGGTCACGCGCATGACTGTGAGCGGGCACGTGACACATGGATGCGGGCGCGAGTCTATCAACAACACCACGCCTTGCTTTTCCAAAACTGGAGAGGTTTAATCTCCAACTTTCCTTATTCATGCACAAATAATCTTACCCTTTTAATTCTGGGTATAGTTAAGTGCTACTCCCAAACAGTTTACTCAGTGACTTGATCAGCTGCGTCCAGCTTAATCTGACGTCACCGAACACTTACAGAACTGGTCGGTTTAATTCGTTCCACCGGGATAATTCGCCGGGGGGTTAAACTGATGAGTAAACAGAATGGTTTTCTTCGCGCTTCTGTCACTCTAGGCCTTTATTAACCCTTTAACTGCCTGAGGTTCCATGTGGCGCCTGGAGCAATGCAAGGCAACTCAAGGCCTCCCCTAGTGGTCAAGAGTGGTAAAAAATTTTGGTGTAGGGAACCCACGCTGGTATATTCATCTCAGACTGGAAGAAGAGGGGAGGGGAATAGTCCCTCTGCCGGTAGAGCGTGGGGGATTAAACGGAGGAGGACAGTACATATTGTAATGGGAGAAGTTATGGTAATGCAGCAGGAAGGAGTAGCTGCGGGGACAGTAGGGGTGGATGTGTGAATGTATTGTGATGCAAGATTTCAGGCAGCAGGGGGAAGGAATGGAGTGATATAAAAGGAGAGACCCTGGTGTATTGAGAGATTCTTTTTCTGTGTAAGAATGAAGTGAGAGAGAGAAATAAAGTTTGTCTGCTGTGCAAGTCTGGTTCCTTTATTTGCACTCTTCACATTGTCAATAAAATAGTTCAGAGTTCCAAGGCTATAACTTAAAAGTTACAAGAGATAATGGCTTACTGTCAATTAGAAAGATGTAAAATATGATCCAAAGTTTCAGATAGGAATAAATTTACACATCTAATTTGCATAATGTCACGGCAGCTATATAAATTACATAACTCAGTCAAAAGTGGACTTTGGACACATTTACATAAAGAATGGTCTGCTTTTTTTGACGCCGTTTGTCTACAGGGGTATGTTTTTAATCTAATCATCAAAGTATATGAACCAGAAAATCAACAAAATGTAAAAAATACATATTTCTCTCTTACCTGTTTTCAGGAGAGGAGCTCCCCCGCCCATGTGACCGGTCCGTTTTTGTCCATCGTAGCCGATGTTCTTGTGTTTGCTCAGCCATTTACACCGTGTACCACATCGACAAACTCTTATGATTATCCCATGTGAATTTCGTTTGTATTACGTGGCTATTTTTCCCGTTTCATGCGGTTTCTGTCATTATCGCAGCCGCGATGACCGATCGTGAAGTCATACACATTGGTGTGTGAGCTCTAAGCGGAAAAAGGAAGAAGAAAAATGAGAATTTCTCCTTCTTTGCTATATTCCATGTCAGCCATGATTCCTTTGGCGTGTGTCTGCCACATTCTAAATTGTCAGATCAATAGAAATTAGTACAAATTCTCAGTATAGCCGGGGGACGTCAATAAGTTGACACGTGCAGTTGCTGCACTGTGCCATTGGGGGCGTGTGACCCGTCCTTTTAATCTGGGCAGTTAAAGGGTTAATTCAGCATATAATACTGCTTAAAACTTAAAACTTAAAACGCTCATTAAATAAAATAGAAAAGCACTTGTAAAAAGGAGGCACCAGTTCTAAAAGAACAACTTGTTAATGAAATGATTTCAATTAATTAATTTCCATACCTTCAATTAATTAATGAATCAGTCTCAAAATTTAGTGAGTTCTTTTACTGCTGTGACCCAGAAAACATATATGCAAAGGAAAAACACTTCAGCTTCTCTCATTTACAATTTTATTAAATGAACTCATTCAGGATACATGACATGGCATTCAAATGATGAATAAACAGATTCAAATGATAAACAGGTGTTCAATATCACATCAACTGTTAGTGGATTCCTGAGCATAAAATCTATAGTTAAATCTTTGTGGAACCAAGAGGAAACCAGATTTTATGTTTCAACTGTAATGCAATGGAAGGTTGAAGTATCTAACAAAACCAGAACGCAATTTTATGGGGAAAAATTCCATAAGCTGATTATCTAAAAAGGAACTTCTGAATTAATCTACAAAAATGAAAGGAGTTTACTTAAAAGGGAATAAGAATTTTCCTTCAGTTTATAGCTTTGTCCTATGGCTGAGGGACTAATTGTACCACGAAATATTGGTTATGCTCAATTGTAATTAATATTTTAGGACATCACGTTTAAACCCAGCAGATAGGAAAATGTGAGTCTCACTTACGAACAGCTGTAGGTCCAGGTGTTCAGCGGTGTTCAGGACCAGACGGTGGTATAAGTTCGGGAAGGCTCAGCAGCTCTTCCAGACAGCCTCTGGAACACCGGGTGAAAGTGAATGCTGGTTGGCTTTCAGATCGTTCACAGCTGTGAGAAGCGTAGACTCAGCTGGGGGCTCCCACGGGGCAGGCAGTGAACAGGCGGCAGTGAAGGCTGGCCCCAGAGCAGGCGTGGAGTCCTTTGGCAACCGGTCCGAATTTGGGATGTCTCCGTCCTGCAGAACAAAACCAAAGACTGAAGGAAGAATGTTTTAGTCAGTTTGACCCACGAGCTCCTAGTTTCTTTACAGGGCAGACGTGGATGAGGCTGGAAAAAAATGTCCAAAAATCTCTATCAGTTCACTTTAAAACAGGAAAATTAAAAAGTCCACTTTAACGGCAGGAAAAGTCAAAAAGGTCTGAGAAAAAAACATTTAAATAGAATAAGAATGGCTTCTGAGGTGAAGGAAAAAAAGAAAGATTTGAGAGATTAATTCTCTTTAAGGCGAGCTCATAGAACGGAAAATGATTTCTCCTCAGTTAACCAGAAAACAAGTAAAACCTATTGAAAGACGATTTAGGAAAGTTAACGCAGGATTTGACAAGGTTCATACACACAAAAGACTTCTTAAAACTCACAGAACAATTTAGACAAAAGAAAACTGCAAAGAAGTACAAAGAACGGAAAAACTTTCTTTCTCATCTGAGTATGCAGGGTGGCTCTGAAGCATTTAACTGAAGCACGCTGCTGGGTCATAAAATGGGACCAGCCGCAAGGCAGACCAATCATCTTCCATAAAGAGAAGTTTGAATGGGCTTTTGTCCAATGAGGGAATATTTCTTTGTTTGTGAACTGCCAATCAAATGCCAGGACATTATCCAGCAGAGAGCGGCAGCCTGGTGATTGGTTATCACGAGAGGGATGACGGACAGACATTGATAAACTAACTAAGTGACTCAAGGCTAATATTCATTGACCGTGCATTTATACCATCCATCCATCCATCCATCCATCTTCTACCGCTTTTCCGGAGGTCCGGGTCCCAGAAGCAGCAGTTCAAGCAGAGAAGCCCAGACTTCCCTCTCCCCAGCCACCTGCTCCAGCCCTTCAGAGGGGATACCAAGGCGTTCCCAGACCAGCTGGGAGACATAGTCTCTCCACCGAGTCCTGGGTCTGCCCCGGGGTCTCCTCCCAGTCGGACGTGCCTGAAACACCTCAAGTGGGAGGCGTCCAGGAGGCATCCTAATCAGATGCCCATACCACCTCAACTGACTCCTTTCAATGTGGAGGAGCAGCGGTTCTACTCTGAGCCTCTCCCGGATGACTGAGCTCCTCACCCTATCTCTGAGGGTGAGTCCAGCAATCCTACGGAGAAAGCTCATTTCAGCTGCTTGTATCCGCGATCTCGTTCTTTCGGTCATTACCCAAAGCTCGTGACCATAGGTGAGAGTAGGAACGTAGATTGACTGGTAAATCGACAGCTTTGCCTTAGAACTAAGCTCCCTCTTCACCACAACAGACCGCTACAACGTCTGCATCACTGCAGATGCTGCTCCAATCCGTCTGTCGATCTCTCGCTCCATTTTCCCCTCACTTGTGAACAAGTACCCCAAGATACTTAAACTCCTCCACTTGGGGCAGGAGCCTGTCCCCAACCCGGAGAGGACAATCCACCTTTTTCCGGGTGAGGACCATGGACTCGGACTTGGAGGTGCTGACTCTCATCCCAGCCGCTTCACACTCAGCGGCAAACCGTCCCAGCAAGAGCTGTAGGTCATTGCTGGATGAAGCCAATGGGACAACATCATCTGCAAACAACAGAGATGAGATCCTGTGGTCACCAAGCATGACACCCTCCATTCCCTGGCTGCGCCTAGAAATCCTGTCCATAAAAATTATGAACAGGATCGGTGACAAAGGGCAGCCCTGGCGGAGTCCAACTCCCACTGGGAATGACTCCGACCGAGTGTTGGCAATACGAACTAAACTCTCACAGTGGTCGTACAGAGACCGAATAGCTCGTAACAACAAGCCCGATACCCCATACTCCCGAAGCACCCCCCACAAAAATCCATGAGGGACGCGGTCAAATGCCTTCTCCAAGTCCACAAAACACATGTAAACTGGTTGGGCAAACTCCCACGAACCCTCAAGAATTCTCGAGAGGGTAAAGAGCTGGTCCGATGTGCCACGGCCAGGACGAAAACCACATTGCTCCTCCTGAATCCGAGGTTCGACCAACGGCCGGACTCTCCTCTCCAGTACCTTGGCATAGACCTTTCCAGGGAGGCTGAGGAGTGTGATCCCTCTAAAGTTGGAGCACACCCTCCGGTCCCCTTTTTTGAAGAGAGGAGCCACCACCCCGGTTTGCCATGCCAAAGGCACTGCCCCCGACCTCCACGCAATGTTGCAGAGGCGTGTCAACCATGACAACCCAACAACATCCAGGGCCTTGAGGTACTCGGGGCGAATCTCGTCCACCCCCGGGGCCCGGCCACCAAGGAGATTTTTAACCACCTTGGCGACCTCAGCCCCTGTGATAGGCGAGTCATCCCCCTCGTCTCCAAACCCTGCTTCCTCTGTGGAAGGCGTATCAGTGGGATTGAGGAGATCCTCGAAGTATTCCTTCCACCGCCCGACGATATCCCCAGTTGAAGTCAACAGTGTCCCATCCGCACCATACACAGTGTGGACGGGGAGCTGCTTTCCCCTCCTGAGCCGCCGAACAGTTTGCCAGAATCTCTTTGAAGCCGACCGAAAGTCTTGTTCCATGGCCTCACCGAACTCCTCCTATACCCGGGTTTTTGCTTCAGCAACCACCCGAGCTGCACTCCGCTTGGCCTGCCGGTACACCTCAGCTGCTTCGGGAGTCCCACAAGCCAACCAAGCTTGATAGGACTCCTTCTTCAGCTTAATGGCCCTCCTCACCACTGGTGTCCACCACTTGGTTCGGGGGTTGCCACCACGAGATGCACCGACCACCTTGCGGCCTCAGCTCTGGGCCGCCGCTTCAACAACAGAGGTGGAGAACATGGCCCATTCAGACTCCATGTCTTCAGACTCCCTCGGAATGTGGTTGAAGTTCTTCCGGAGGTGGGAGTTGAAGACCTCCCGGACAGGGGCCTCAGGCAGACGCTCCCAGCACACCCTCACTATACGTTTGGGTCTACCAGGTCTGAATGGCTTCTTTCCCTGCCATCGGACCCAACTCACCACCAGGTGGTGATCAGTTGACAGCTCTGCACCTCTCTTTACTCGGGTGTCCAAGACATACGGTCGCAGGTCTGATGATACGATAACAAAATCGATCATCGACCTGCGACCTAGGGTGTCCTGGTGCCAGGTGCACATATGGACACCCTTATGCTTGAACATGGTGTTCGTTATGGACAGACTGTGGTTAGCACAGAAGTCCAATAACTGAACACCACTCGGGTTCAGATCGGGCAGGCCGTTCCTCCCAATCACCCCCCTCCAGGTTTCACTGTCGTTGCCCACGTGCGCATTGAAGTCCCCCAGTAGGACAATGGAGTCTCCAGGAGGAGCACCCTCCAGCACCCCAGTCACAGACTCCAAAAAGGGTGGGTACTCTGAAACCATCATTTGGTGCATAGGCACAAATGATGGTCAGGACCCGTTTCCCAACCCGAAGGCGCAGGGAAGCAACCCTTTCGTCCACCGGGGAAAACTGCAATATAGAGGCAGCAAGGTGGGGCGATACAAGAATACCCACCCCTGCTCGTCGCCTCTCGCCCGGGGCAACTCCAGAAAAGGCCAAGCTCCAGCCCCTCTCCAGGAGACTGGTTCCGGAACCGGAGCTGTGTGTTGAGGTGAGGCCGACTATATCTAGCCGGTATCGCTCAACCTCGTACACCAGCTCAGGCTCCTTCCCCACCAGAGAGGTGACATTCCACGTCCCAAAAGCCAGTTTAGAAAGCTTGGGATCAGTCCGCCAAGGTCTCCGCCTTTGACTGCCACCTAATCCACATAGCACCGGACCCCCATGATCCCTCCTGCAGGTGGTGAACCCACTGGAGGGCGGACCCATGTAACTCCTTCGGGCTGAGCCCGGCCGGGTCCCATGGGTGGAAACCTGGCCACCAGATGCTAGCCTTCGAGCCCCTCCCCCAGGCCTGGCTCCAGGGTGGGGCCCCGGTAACCCCATACCGGGCAGGGTACACTGAATCCTTGATATACAATTTATCATGAGAGTCTGTTGGATCGTTCTTAGTCTGGCCCTTCACCCAGGACCAGTTTGTCTTGGGAGACCCTATCAGAGGCAAATTGCCCCAGACAACATAGCTCCTGGGATCACTGGGGCACGCAAACCCCCCCACCACGATAAGGTGACGATTTGAATAACACTCATGACAATAAAACATTCCTAAGACATGCACTCCCATTTAAATCAAGGATTAATGAATCATGGCAAACCATTATTGGTGATCAAAAGGGTGATGATTTTCACAGTGTCCTTAGAATCCGGAGAAGTGATAGCTGGAAGAAAAGCTTTATGTTTAGTCAGAATTAACAGTCTTAGATTACACAATGAAACATATTCCGTAGATGTCCACTAGAAGGTACTGTTGAGCTGTAGATAATTTTTAGGTCTTTGGAATGTGAGCAGGGGGGCCTAGAGGGTTCTGGAATATGTCTAAAAGAAGAAGAAGGTCATATATCTGCCAGCTTAAGAAGTTTATGACTTTTTAAGAGCATCAGTACTGGGTACGAACGGATACTATCAGCATGAACTGTCCAGTTGGGATTTGACTCCACGAGTTTATGGTCCACTTAAGCCTTTAAAAGCAAATCCTTATCAAGTCTCTCTACAAAAGTGAAATTGTTTACACTGGGGTCCTGTTGGAGACACACAGCATTCTTGACCAGACCTTGAGTGAGAGTTGCTTTAAAATGAAGAAAAGTAAAATTTCTTTAAAATGAAGAAAAGTGATCTCCTGGATTGGTCTGAGGAGAAGTTGCTGCTACAGCTTTCAACACCATCCAACCGGTGAAGCTGAGGGACAAGCTGCTGTGCGCAGGGGTGGACCAGCATCTGTCATCGTGGATCCTGGACTACCTCACAAACTGGCTACAGTTTGTGAGAACCCAGGATTGTGTGTCTGACACGATCATCGGCAGTACGGGGCCCCCCCAGGGAATGGTTTTGGCTCCCTTCCTGTTCACCCTTTATACTGCGGACTTCTCACACAACACACTGCCATCTACAGAAGTTCTCTGACGACTCTGCGATCATCAGCCTCATCTCCAACAGAGATGAAGCTGAGTACAGAGGACTTATCCAGGACTTCGTGGACTGGTGCCATCGGAACTCTCTCCAGATCAACGCGAGAAAAACTAAGGAACTGGTGGTGGACTGCTGCAGGCAAGGACAACCCCTCACAGCACCAGTAAACATCCAGGGAACAGACATTGAGATGGTGACATCCTACAAGTACCTGGGTGTTCATTTGAACAATAAACTAGACTGGTCACACAATACTGATGCACTCTACAAGAAGGGACAGCGCAGGCTGTTCCTACTGAGGAGGCTCAGGTCTTTTGGTGTACAAGGGGTGCTCCTGAAGGCCTTCTATGATTCGGTGGTGGCATCAGCCATCACTTTTGGAGTGGTCTGCTGGCGCAGCGGCATCACAGCAGCCGATAGGAAGAGACTGAACAAACTGATCAAGAAAGCTAGCTCTGTCCTGGGGCAGCGCCTCGACCCAGTGGAGGAGATAGGAGAGAGAAGGATGGTGGCTAAGCTGTCATCTCTGCTGGAGTCTGAGTCCCACCCTATGCAGGACATGCTGAACACACTGAGGAGCTCATTTAGCAGTAAGCTACATCATCCTAGGTGCGCGACCAAGAGGTTTCGCAGGTCCTTCCTACCTATGGCTGTCAGACTTTATAACCTAAGCAGGGCTACTCACAGAGATTGTAAAAAAACGTTGCGACCTAATAGTATTGAATGCAAAAGACACAACAAACTTACACAAAATGGTCCCCCTCCAGTATACAACTAGGACAATATCAATCGCTACAGAGGGTGACAATATGTATGGGTACATATTCATACTATGTGGGGTAACTAAATAGACGGTTATGCTGTTTATTCCATCTAGCTACAATGCTCCGCACTGTGTATATATATTTATATATTTATGTGTACATATGTATATTCACTGCTCTTATTTTCTTGTCTTCTAAATTATTGCTGAGTGTTGCTATCCCTGTGCTTTTGCAATCCTGGAATTTCCCCATTGTGGGACTAATAAAGGCTTATCTTTTCTTATCTATAGGAAAACATAGAATATCAGTGAGAGGAGAGGAGCACATGGACAAGAAAAATAATGAAAATTCGAGGAAATAGTTGCAAATTTTACAGAAAAAAATATAGGAAAGGTAACATGTTTATAACTAGAAAAGCGCTCGGAGAGCGCAGACCTCCGCCAAGTACCTCAGTTCCCCCTAATATTGGGATTTTCCCCAAATATAATAGTCCTACATTTATTTTATCTATATTTTCAGATTCCTTGACAATGAAAACATACCTTTACCAATTGGATTCACGTTGATATCTTTATTAGTTCAGTAGTTATTGACAAATATCACTTTTTCGGTAATGGCGGTTTTCTTCTGGATATAGCTCCATAGCTTTTGAAGATACAACAAATCCATTGGCACACTACTGATTCTTCAGTGTCTTGGCTATATTTTGGTGTTTGTTGTATGTTTATATCTTAATTTGTTACCTTACAGTGATGAAAATTCCAAAGATCCCCTATTATTTCCTGCTGTGGATCACAGTATCCGGATTTTTTGCAGGATCCGGATCATTCTTTGATATTTCCTAGAACTTATTGGGATGTTATCCTGTATTTTTTTGGCAAGCGTCCTGACCATTTATTGTGGAGTTATATACACATATGGTCAAAATGGCCCTATCTCGCAATAATAAAGAATCCTTTAAAAAAAATTCCTGGATCCAGACGGTGATCTGGATCACTCCCAACATCTAATCATTTCTTCCTTGTCCCAGTTCTGACTTGTCCTGAAAATTTCGTCAAAATCCGTTCATAACTTTTTGAGTTATGTTAGTAACAGACAGACAGACAAACAGACAAACAGACAAACAAACCCCGGTAAAAACATAACCTCCTTGGCGGAGGTAATAAAACATGGCTAATTTATAGGGAAAAGAGTAATTTATCAGGAAAAAGTTGCAAATGTATTTTTTTAAAAAAAGTTAACTTTCCAAGAAAGATGTTTACAATATGGGCCTCAGGTTATTTCACACAGAGACAATGAATACACATGGGAGAACAATGCCCAAGTGGGTGAGAGGGGGTTGAATGAAGTGTAGGGTAGATGACATGCTGTGATGAGGAAGTGCCTTGATCCTTGTGAAGTGTGACTTGATATAGAGAGAGGAATGCTTGATGTGACCATTCAGTTTGTTCTTTGCTTGTGAGATGTGAGTGTGTAATAAATCGTCTGAAATGAATACGCCTCTTCATTTACACACTCCACACTGGTGACCCAAGACGTATTATGGAACATGAGGCAAGAACCCCGGAGCCGGCCCGGTCGGGAACCCCCAGAGACGCTGAAGCCAACCCGCAGACAGCCAGGACTGGAACCCCCAGCAACGCGTGTGCAGTTTCAGTCAAGCTACCGGATTTCTGGCAGCACAACCCGCGCTCTTGGTTCCACCACACCGAGGCCCAGTTCGCTCTCCGGGGAGTAACAGCAGACGACACCAAGTTCTACCATGTGGTAGCAGCGCTGGACTCCCGCACAGCCCAGCAGGTAGCGAGCCTGCTCTATCAGCCACCAGCCAGCAGCAAATATGAGGCGCTCAAGGCTGCGCTCATCCGGCGATACACGCTCTCGGAATGTGAGAGAGCGGAGAGGCTCCTGGCGCGAACCGAGTTAGTTGATGGGTCGGCCGTAGAACTGATGGAGAAGATGCTGGCGTTATTGGGCACGGGCGACGGGCACTTTCTGTTTGCCCACCTTTTCCTCTGAAACCTGCCAACAGAAGCAAGAGTGGTTCTGGCCAATTCGCCGTTGCTGGCTGCGCGTGACTACCGTGCGCTAGCCCAGGAGGCAGACCGGATCATCCTCACCACCAGGGTGATCACAGTCAACGCGGCGGCAGCGGAGCCCAGCGAGACGACCAGGGGAGGTGAGGAACCACCGACGGTAGCGGCAACGTGGGCCAAGGAGCACCAGAAAGACACGCTCTGCTTCTACCACCGCCGCTTCGGAGGGAAAACGGGCAGATGCGCGCCACCGTGCCACTTCAAGCACTCGGGAAACACCAAGGCCAGCAGTCGGTAGCAGCTGCGACCGCCGGTGAAGAGAACAAGCTGCTCTACGTGACGGACTCGCGCTCGGGGAGATGCTTCCTCGTCGACACCGGAGCCCAGAAGAGTGTCATCCTGCCGTCCTATGCTGACTGGCTGGCAGGACCTAGCGGCCCCGGAATGGTGGCAGTAAACGGCTTGGAGATTAAGACGTTCGGTGAGAGAACACTGACCTTATCTCTACATGGCTGCTCGTATGAGTGGACTTTTATCATAGCAGCACTGTGTTGCCTGCTCCTGGGCGCTGATTTTCTGTGTGCACATGGTTTACTTGTGGATGTTGCTAACAGGCGCCTGGTTAATGCACTGTCCTTTGAATCTCTCCCCTGTGTAGCTCGAGGGACCCAGCCAACAGCATAAGCCAGCGTCACAACTCCAGGAGGTAAGTTCCACGCACTGCTCACTCAGTTCCCAGCACTCACGGTCCCAACGTTTTCGGCAGCCATCGCTAAACACGGGGTGGAGCACTTTATCACCACCACCAGGCCGCCCGTTTTTGCAAGATCTAGGCGCTTGGATGCAGCTAAACTGGCCATAGCACGTGAGGAGTTCACCAACCTGGAAAGGTTGGGCATCATCAGGCGATCAAACAGCCCATGGGCATCCTTGCTACACATGGTCCCTAAGGCTGAGGGACCGTGGCGACTGTGCGGTGATTTCCGCAGGTTGAACAACGCCACAGCACACAACCGCTACCCAATTCCCCACATACAGGATTTTTCCGTTCACCTCGCCGGAGCGCGCGTTTTTTTCTAAAATAGACCTGGTCTGCGGTTACCACCAAGTCCCAGTGCGTGCAGAGGACGTACCCAAAACAGCGGTAATAACTCCGGTCGGTTTGTTCGAGTTCCTGTGCATGCCATTTGGGTTAAAAGGCGCAGCACAGACGTTCCAGCACATGATGGATGCAGTGCTGCATGACCTCCCGTTCGTGTTCGTCTACCTGGACGATATCCTGGTAGCCAGTACGTCCGAAGATGAACACGAAACCCACCTCAGGACGGTTTTCCGGAGGTTGGAGGAGCACAGGTTAATAATCAACCCGGCGAAATGCCAGTTTGGCGTGGCGGAGATTGATTTTTTGGGGCACCGCGTCTCTCCGGAAGGAGCGATCCCGTTGCCCGACAAAGTGCGCGCCGTGGCAGATGTTCCCCGGCCTCAGACGGTCAGGGCGCTGCAGGAATTTTTGGGGATGGTGAATTTTTATAACCGTTTCCTTCCCCGCGCGGCGTGGCTCATGCAACCATTGTACACCACGTTCAAGAGACAGAAACCTGTGGATGGAGTCGAATGGACCCCGGAGCGAGAGCAGGCATTCTCGGAAGTTAAAGCAGCCCTGGCAAATGCCACACTGCTGGCACATCCAGACCCAACGGCCCGCATAGCGCTCACCACCGACGCTTCAGACATGGCCATAGGGGCGGTCGTGGACCAGCGCGTAGCCGGGGCTTGGCAGCCGCTCGCATTTTTCAGCAGAACTTTGCGCGACAGCGAACATAAATACAACGCGTTCGACAGAGAGTTGCTGGCTCTCCATCTGGCCATACGCCACTTCCAGTTCTGGCTGGAAGGGCGCAGCTTCACCGCGTTCGTAGACCACAAGCCACTAACGTTCGCGATGGCCAAGGTTTCAGAACCGTGGTCGGGCCGGCAGCAGAGACAGCTGGCCGTGATCTCAGAGTTTACTACCAATATTCAGCATGTGTTGGGTAAACTGAATGTGGTGGCGGACTGCCTCTCGCACGCCGTGGTGGCCCCAGTCTACATGGGGATAGATTACGCAGTCATGGCCGCGGAGCAGATTAGCGATGCAGACGTGCGCGCGCTCCAGTCTGGACCAACAGGGTTAAGGCTGGAGAGCAGGGTGCTGCAAGATGGCGGTCCCCCCCTAATCTGCGACGTCTTCATGGGACGCCCGCGTCCGGTAGTCCCGGTTGCATGGCGCCGCCGCGTGTTTGAGTCGGTTCACACTCTGGCGCACCCAGGAGTGCGCGCGTCTGTCAAAATGGTGGGAGAGAAGTTTGTGTAGCCGAGCCTACGCAAACAAGTAAAAGAGTGGGATGCAGCCTGCGTGGCGTGCCAATGAGCCAAGGTACACAGGCACACGAAGGCTCCCTTGGAGCTGTTTCCGGTACCGGCTAAGAGGTTTGACCACGTTCACGTGGACCTCGTGGGCCCCCTCCCGCCATCACAGGGGTGCACGCACCTCCTGACAGTGGTGGACCACACCACGCGCTAGCCAAAAGCAGTCCCGCTGACAGCAACCACGTCCGCGGACATAGCACGCGCTTTTTTAACAACATGGATGGTGCGTTTTGGAGTCCCGTCGGACATTACGTCTGACAGGGGCCCGCAATTTGTTTCCGACCTGTGGTCCGCAATGGCCCGCAGCCTGGGTGCTGCAATTCATTGCACAACCGCGTACAACCCACAGGCCAATGGTTTATGCGAGCGTTTTCATAGATCACTGAAAGCAGCACTCAGGGCTTCACTGATGGATGCAAATTGGGTAGACAGGCTGCCGTGGGTATTATTGGGGTTGCGTTCCGTGCCAAAAGAGGATTTGGAAGCTTCCCCGGCAGAGCTTGTTTTTGCGCAGCCCCTACGGCTGCCCGGGGAATTTCTTTCTTTCAAAGGTCTTTTTATTATTATTAATTGAAGTATCAATACAATACAAAGTATTAGAAATTTTCATTTTTGTTTCAATCAAACAGTAAAAAACTAGAACTTAAAGCCAACAAATGTAAATGCTTCAAAGCACAAAAACCTTTAAATAAACAATAAAAAAAAAAAAAAAAAAATACAAAGAAAAATTATGTGTGTGAAGTGGGGGTGGGGTAAAGGGGATATGAGCTACTCAGAAACTATAATCGTGGGTCTTTCAAAGAAATCAAGAAACGGGCGCCATAATTTATAGAATTTGTTTTCATAGCCACAGACTGTATATCTGATTTTTTCTAAATCCAAACAGGACATTATATCTTTTATCCACTGTAAATGTGAAGGGGGCAAAGAGTCTTTCCACTTCAGTAATACAGCACGTCTGGCCAATAATAATGAAAATTTGAATACTTTTAATTTGGAACTTGGCAAGACAAGTTCTGGAGCCACACCAAAAATGGCGCATAATGGATCAGGTTTAATTTGATATTGCAGGACTTCAGACATAGTGATAAAAACAGAATAGTAGTAGTAGTAGATTAGTTTATTTGACAGGGACAGTGCAATAAACATAGACAATTAATCAAAGACAATCAATCTGATGTGTTGCACATAGAGTGTATAGCTATTAGCTAATTTGCAACTCTTGTCCCTGGATGGGCTTTAGAAAAAAGAATCAAGATAAAAATATACACAATAACCACATACATCAATGCAGAAAAATTATAAATACACAATTATAAATATTATAAATATTATAAATACACAAATATAACAGCCTGACTCACCTTTAACATAAATATTATAAATACACAAATATAACAGCCTGACTCACATTTAACACATATAACATAACTCACATTTGCCTATTTCAGGCTTTCCTCCCTCCGTCACTCACTATAAACAAACACATTTATTCCTTCCCTTCATTCACTCTCACTTTGCAGACAAATAATTCATACATGAGTACATTCTTGTTTATTTTTCAGCCAGTTTTTAACATTTTTAGTGAATGTTTTAAAGTCCGTTATTATTTTAATTTCATTTGGCATTGTGTTCCAGATGTGACTGCCCTTTATAGAGAAAGCTGTTTGTCCAAATGTGGTTCTGCGGTGGAATATTTTACAGTTATTGTTAACAGAACTCCTGGTGGCTCTGCTGCTGTCCTGTCTTTGGACGAAACCAGCAAGTGGCTCGGGTGCTGATTTATGGAAACATTTGAACGTTAATTTCAGAAGACAGAGGTCAATGAAGCTCTCAAAACTCAATAGGTTGTATTTTTTTAAAACATTACAGTGATGCCACCTAATGGGCTTTTTGTCCAAGATTTTTAGGGTTTGATTATATAATGAACCTATATGTCTTATTGTGGAAGGGGCTGCTTGAGCCCAGACTGTCAAACAGTATGATATATGAGAAAAAACCATAGAATGCATATACAGTGCAGCTGCTTCGTAAGGTATGTAATATCTAATTAATTTAAAGCAGTTCAGATTTTTTTTTACTGTTTTTGAAATTTTCTTTATATGAAGATTAAATTTGAGTTGAGGATCTAGTACAATGCCAAGGTATTTGAATTCTGTAGCTAAACTGATGTCATGATCATGTATATTAACTTTAAAATGTTGCAGGTTACATTTTTTGATTGAAAAGCACATTGAGACTGTTTTCTGAAGGTTCAGCAATAGATGGTTCTTGAGGAGCCACTCTTGGACATCAACCATACTTGTAGACAGTACATCTGCAGCCTGTGCTGGAGTCTTGGCAGCTGTGTAAATAACTGCATCATCTGCATAAAGTTGGCATGTTGCAGCTGAGCAGTGTAACGGCAAGTCATTAATAAAAATGCTGAAAAGTAAAGGACCAAGAATGGACCCTTGTGGGATACCCATGCGGTTGTTTAAAAATGAGGATTTATCCTGGTGAACTTTTACACACTGTTCTCTATTCTGGAGATAAGATGCAAACCATTCTAATGTATTTGGGGAGAAGTTAAAAGATACCATTTTGGATAAAAGCAAACTGTGGTTTACAGTATCGAAAGCCTTTTTGAGATCTAGAAAAACAGCTCCTACCACATTACCCCTGTCCAAGGACTGTTTGACGTTTTCAATAAGGCAACAATTTGCTGTTTCTGTTGAGTATCCTGGTCTAAAACCAAATTGATGTGGATGAAGAAGTTGACTGTCTTGTAAGTAGTCTATCAGCTGTGTAGCTACAACTTTTTCAAGAACCTTAGATAGGACTGGTAAGATAGAGATTGGGCGGTAATTGCATATATCGTCTTTACTGCCTGATTTATGAACTGGTATGACGACAGCTTTTTTCCAGCCAGATGGAAATGTACTAGACCTAATGGAGAGATTAATGAGATGAGTCAGTGGTTTGATTAATATTTTGCTGTGCATTTTGAGAAAGGAGGTGCTCATATTGTAGATATCATTAGTTTTTGAGTTTGACAGTGTTTTAACAATACCAGCAATTAACTTCTCATTTACCTCATCAATGTGAAAAGTATCTGTTGGGAGTATGGAATTTGTGTTGTTGAGCACATTTGGCAGCACAAAAATTTTTGTTAAGTCTTCCACAGAGCCCACAAAGTGTGAATTAAATTCATTTGCCAAAGTAGCCTTGTCACTGACGGTCTTGCCATTGATTCTAAGTTCCTTTACCCCCTTCTGATCGTTTTTTTTATTAGTTAAGTTATTTAAATGCCTCCATAGGGAACTGTTGTTACCCTTTGCATGATCTATCAGTTTATTGTAATAAGATATTTTTGATTTTCGCAGCTCATGTACCACTTTATTTCTTAAACTTTTGTACACAAGGTGATCATTTTGTAGTTTGGAGGTTAGTGATGTTTTCAGTGCATAGTCTCGCCTCTTCATAAGTTTTCTTATTTCATTATTTAACCATGGTAGGCTAATCTTCTGTTGTCTACTTTTAATTTGCTTTGAAAATTTTTCTATAGACTTTGTGATTGTTGCAGTTATAAAATTACAACAATCATCTACTTCACATGTTGCCATGAGCTGCTCCCAATTTTGATTCTCTAAGTAATGTTCAAACTCCTCATTTTTTGATTTGGGGATAATAAAATTTGATTTGTCAATATCGACTCCCCCAAAATACTGTAGTCGCTTTTTAGTAAGTTTCCTGACAGCAAGAACCATGTTATGATCTGAGAGACCAGTTACAAGATTATAGGTTCTGGTTATTCGTTCTGGTTTATTAGTAAATACCATGTCAATAAGTGTTCTGGATTGTTTGGTTATCCTGGTGGGTCCTTTGATGATTTGCTGGTAATTAAATTTAGTCATGAGGCTTTTCAGTTTTTGTTTGTCTTTTTTATCAGACCAGTTGATATTAAAGTCGCCATGAATTATTGTTTCTCTGTTCTTCTCAAGTTGTTTAACCAGATCACTTAATTCATTATAAAAGGAAGAGTTGTGTGACGGTGGGTTGTACACTACTGCAATGTTGAAATTCATTACCGGAGAGAGACATACATTAACAGCTAAACATTCAAGTGAAGTATTCAAATCAACCAGTTGACATTTATATTTCTCTTTGATGTAAATTAAAACACCTCCTCCCCTCCCTACCTGCCTGTCTTTTCTAAAACACTGGTAGCCCACAATATCGATCATATTAGTGTCTATGTTACTGTGTAGCCAGCTTTCTGAGAGACAAAGGTAGTCCAGATTTGAGTCCAACAGCAACACCGAAATCTCATCTCTTTTGGGGATTATGCTCCGTATGTTTAAATGACCGCCGAGGATCCCCTTTGGTTTAGCCTTGGTGTCCCAAAGAACTCGTGCATGATTAACAGTTTGGAAAAATAAATGTTGTTTTTGCTTTTGTACAGCTCGGTTTTGTGCTAACCCAGTGGTCTGCTGTTTAATAGTGGCAGGTCCAGGGTTAAGGTGAATATCTCCTGCCAGAAGTAGCAGAACTAACAGAACTTTAACTGTATATCCTCTGCCATATTGTGATTTTTGCTTAACAGCCATGTTTGCCTTAATTTGGAAGTTTTTGCTCAGGGCTTTTAAAGACCACATAGAGTGTAGGGTGAGATGTCCATGCCCAAATCCATACAGATAAAACTTTTTAACTTCACCTTTGGTTGAGTTTGTCGGAAAATCCTTCTTGTTGCAGGTCCAGACACACAAAGACAAAACGAAGAGGAAGTAGAGAAGTAGAGAAGGCTTATTAGTGGTGCCCATCAGCCCACTTTTTAATCCGGTGGCAGCCATCTTCAGTCCTTCTTGGAAAGAAGGAAAAGGAAAATCTGTGGATAGTAAAATAAATTCTGCTTATATCGCCAGAATCTGATCCGATCGTCCTCGGATCCAGCTGGGCCTCAGCTAGCCAACTAGCCCCTTCCGTTGCTGGTCTCGTTGCTCATAGTCGCCGTAACTGGTCTCCCGTCCCGCTCCTCCAACCGAGTCTCGTCACACACCGCCGCTGCCACCGAGCTCCGCTGAGGTCACGGTAAATCCTCCGCTAGGCACCGCCACCTACCGTCGTCTGCCTGGGTGAAATCTCTGCTGAGCCCCGTCAACAAATAGCCGCTTGCCTGGTAGTATCTCCGCTGGGCCTCGCAGCTGGGCTTCGATTCAGGCTGGTGTAAGGTGGAATGACTGGCGCCAGCATTAAGCTAACTAGCGTTAGCTTAGCAATCGCTTCGGGTAGTCTCGTCGCACACCGCCGCTGCAGTCACGGTAAGTCCTCCGCTGGGCACCGCCGCCTACCGCCGTCTGCCTGGGTGAAATCTCTGCTGAGCCCCGTCAAACAAATAGCCGCCTGCCTGGTAGTATCCCCGCTGGGCCTCGCAGCTGGGCTTTGATTC